>CM062636.1:14493282-14820782 GCA_025617555.3 Puccinia polysora
GAACCTACCTAATTTTGGGTGGGAAATCCAAACATTTACTTGAAATTTTCCAGAGTTCTTTCTGAGGAAAGTTCTCCAGAATAAAAATTTTAATAGGGCATATCAAAGTTAAAATTTTGCAAAATTGAAAAACCTTATTTCAGGAAAAATATCAATTTTTCAAAAAATATTTTTTTATCAAAAAAAAAAACAATGAATCAAGAAGTTAAACTGAAAAAAATAAAATCTTGAAAAAAAAATGGATAGGCCTGAAATAATCTATTAAATTTTTTGAAAATTTTAACTTTGATACACCCTAATGAACCTTAGCTAGTATGTGTTTTATATTTTCTTCTTGGGTCAAGACAAGGAAACTGGAGTGCTGGTGCCTATAGTATAAAAAACCATCCCATAGTTTGAACCTTCCTGCTTTGTAAGGTTTGAGGAAGGTTTCAGGTGGGATGTTTAATATTTCAGGAGGGGGTGGACTTCTTTCCATTATGGAGATCAGAGTTCTTATATCAGATTTATAAGATTCTTTAGTGGAGTCAAAAAAAGATTGTTCAAGTTCACAGATGTTTATTCCCACTATTGGAGCTTCCAGTTCCAGAAGATGTATGTTGAGTATAGGGAATATTTCATGATCTTCTGGTTCATGGGCTGGGTTGCTTGGGTAATTAGGTAGAGAATTCCTACTCAGGCTGTCAGAATTCTGGTGCTTGGATCCAGCTTTGTTGACTATAGTCATTTGTCCTCCATACTGTTTTATAGCTATCTGCCATCTGAAAATATGCCTGCTTGGAGTCTTCATATTCATGAGAGTCCTGAAAGCATTGCAATCTGCAATTACCACAAAGTTGGTTCCTTCCAAGTAATAGTGGAGTTTCTCTAATTCCCAAACCAGAGAAAGGCATGCTGTTTGGCTATCACCATATCTCTTATTTGTATCTTTTAATTTCCTGGATATAAAGAGTATTGTGTTCTCCATGGGTTTTTAATTCTCTAATATCTCTTGGTGTAAGGCAGCTCCTAGTCCATCTATACTATAATCAATACATAGCTTTAAAGGTTTTGTGTAATCAGGTTGGATCAACACAGGAGCTGTGATAATGGCTATCTTGAAAAAATTATCCTGAGTCTTCCACCTCCCTTCAGGCATTTAGATTTTTTTTTAGATTTTTGAGATTTTTTTCTATATTTTTTTCTTTTGCATTTTATTGAATCCTCTCACTGTCAGCAAAATAAACAAATTAGCCAATATTTTTCATCAAACTGGAAGTTGTTCATGGAAAGATTGACCCCTGTCTGGCTCCCCCTGCCCATAAAAGGGAATGGCTGTAGAGAGGTAGAAAACTTGACCTAAGTTGTCCACTATGCTGATTGAGAAAAAAAAAACAAATTAAAAAATTGAGAAAACAAAATATTCAAGAAAACCCCAAAAAGACCTCCCCCCCAAAAAAAAAAACAAACCAAAAAAAAAAAAAAAGAAAAAGAAAAAATCAAAAAAAAAAGAAAAAAACAAAACAAAAATCCAGGGAATCATTTTTTTCCTGACCCTTAACCTTTAATACATGAGTATTTTATTTTCCTGTGAAATTCTGCACACATGGGCATTTCATTGGTCTTGGGGGTTTACATATCACCATGAAAAAAAATTATGACTAGATTTGGGTTCTTCTAGCTGAAATTCTTACTCATGCCCTACTATATAGCAGTGAAAATCAGTTCAGTGAAAAGACCATTAAAAGAAAAAAAAGGATTGAAAGAAATTTTAAGAACTACAACAAAAATCAAAGCAAAATAAGTTAAAAATAAATTGATAAAAATCAGCATTAAAGAGGGGGCATTATTTTTCCAGACGCCCTGGCCAGTTTAAAAGAATTGTTTAGGTACTGAGACTGCTTGCATCTTCTTTTTATTATTTTATTTTGATATTTCAAAGAAAAAAAAGAAAAAAAAAATTATAAAAGCAGTCTCAATACCAATCTGTGTGTATGCTAGAGCCTTTTAAGAATTTTCACTTAGAATTTACTTGAATATTTTTTATTTTTCAATATAATATATAAAAAAAAAACAAGATTTCAAAATTTAGACCACCATTTTTATTTGCAGCTCTTTTCATGGTGAAAATGTTTTATAGACTGAAAGCTTTGATTAAAATAAAAAAGCAATTTTCTTTCAATCTTTCAATGATATTCTAAATACCTGAAAATAAACAAAATTTGATTGTTGTTGTTAAAAACAATATTGAGGAGAATGTGTTATTTTAAATTCATTTTATTTTGGATCCAATTTTTTTTTTGGCCAAGAGTACATCCAAAATACTGCAAAAAAAATCAAGCTGTTGAATTTATTATCAGACATTCTGAGAGTTTTATCCCAAAAAAATGCATTGAAAATGCAAAGGAATGGTTACAAAAGTGCATCAATTTTTTTTCTTTGATTTTTAAACTGATTTTTTAAGGTCTTAAAATAATTTAAACAATCTTTCAGAATTTTTGGAACATTTTTGGAATATAATCTAAACAACTGTGGTGTCAGAATTTTTTTAAGGCTACTTTATGAAATACCTGTGTCTTCAGGGAAATGCCAGTGTGTGCAGAAAATAACACTGATGTTAAATACCAAAATATTTATACAAGGGTAAGGCTTGTTTAAAAACTAAGGCTCTTTTTTGAAACCAGGGTGTAACTTGCACCACCACACCAAAAAGAAGTTACACTCCATACGTCCCAGATGTGACATACAGGGCCATTTTTAACAAAGTGTATGAGTGCATGTGCATTTTCCAATCACACTATATCTTGCGGCCCACCTTTCCGCTGGGGCCAGACATGCAGGGTTGAACCTGTATATTTTTTGGGACAATTTTTTTTTGGGACTCTTCCATGCCAATATACACATACACATATTTGGCTGTGGTTTCTAAATGCATTGAATTTGATTATATATAATCAATAATTAAAATAAATATTATTTTATTGATGGTATACCCAAATTTCTTCATTGCATGAAATTTAAATTCCACATAATTCCAAATCTTTTTTATTCCATGTATGCAATAGAATTACTTGGAATACTCAAGAACTGATAAAAAAAAAATTTTCAGGTTCCTATCATGTTAGAAACAGATTTTTCTCAGAGTCAAAACTCACCCAAAATAATTTTCAGGTGCTACACCTGCCAGCAGTTGCAGCCATTTTTTTCATGGTGATTGGAATGAATGCAAAAGATGCAATTTCAAATTAAAAGGAACTCAGAAATTAGGTCTTGAATATTTTGTTGGAGGTGATTTTAATCTTGTGGGTTATTCTGACTCAGGGTGGGCAGAAGATGATTTGAAACAGTCAGCAAGTGGTTTTTACCTATTTTCTTGGGAGCAGATTGATTTCATTTAGATCAAAGAAGATAACAGCAATAAGTGTATCATAAACTGAAGCTGAATATAGAGCTCAAATCTCAGCAGCTCTGGAGGAAAATTGGATAAGAAAAATATTAGAAGACACTTATCAACCTCAAGCTCATGCTATAATCTATTCTGAAAACCAAGGTTCCACAAAGTTGGCAATTAGCCAAATTTTCACTCCAGAAAAAAACACATAGATTTTCATTACAATTATATAAGAGAGGTAGTAAAATTATGAATAAGTAGAATTAGAATAAATTTGAACTGCAGATATGACTGCAGAAATAATAAATAAAGCATTTTATAGAACCAAACATATAAAGTTTTCCATAGATATGAATTTACTTCATCCTTCAGGATTCAGGGGGAGGGGGGAGAGTGTTGAGGATGTAATACATGTTGAGGGAATTAAATGTGCAAATATTGTTGACATAAATTCAAATCCATTAGAATTTTAAATAGAAAGAAATTATATCAATCATAGAAAAAATTATGAAAGAAAAATGTCTGATATAAAGGAAGTTATCAGAGATTCATGTTTCAATAATAATAACACAGGAGTTTAACAGAAGAAAGGGGTTAGTGCTAATGAACATAGAGAAGAAGAAAACAAAGAAACTTTAGAAAGTGATGGTTCCAAATATCATAGTATAAAGAGGAAAAAGGAATATCCTAGTGTAACACCAAGGAAAATGAAGATGCATCCTAGATGCCTCTTGAATAATAAAAACAGAACAATTAATGCTGTTGAGAATTTCAGATTTATTTTGATAACTTTTGTTTCACCAAGGAATATATTTTCACATAGCTCTATTAAAGTAAAGATGAAGAAATAAAGATTTATTTGTTCCTCATATTGCAAATATTTTTATCTTGTGTTTTCTGTATCCCAATGAGAGGTATCTTTAATATAAAAGAATCTCTCATCTACCACAATAAATGATTGCAAATTCATTCATCTTATTTTTTTACATATATTTTTTATTGCCCAATTTTTACTATCAAATTTCTCTACTGTCTTATTTGCTAATTGAGATATTTTTTGGCTTGAGAAGAATAGATTTTCCCATGTGAAGATTTTCAATGCATGAAAAAAAATAAAAAGGTTAGCACACCACAGAAATTTTGATTTCACTTGCTAAAAAGTGTGTCACAACTGCCCCTGGAATGCCAGGGGCAGAAGGCACAGGCACTACTGTTCACAGTACTCAGGATAGAGGAGATTGTATTTCAATGATATGAGCTGAAGTAGGGACAAGTTTGATGAAGTAAGATATGAACTTAATCCAAAATTAAGGGTATGAACAAGGTTGGTTGAATTAATCCTATAAGAGTAACACCAGAAGGATAGGTGAGATGAGAAATGGTAGGATGGTTGGTTTCCTGTGCTAAGATGACAACCACTGGCTGAGGGACTAACCAGTAAGAAGTAGTATACTAATTCCTTGGGTGGAATTAGTCCAGGAGAGAAGGAGAGGCCAGTATATGTGAGACTGAGAGGAGGCCTTGCGGATGGAGTGACTGGTGCTGGGGCTGAGATGCCCCATGGCGTTTGGTGTTCACCTGGTAGGCTGGAGGCATTGTCTTGAAAGATTGGGTGATGGGCCTGCCCAGGAAGGTCTGGGATGTACTGAACTGGAAGTATGGGTTGTCAAGCCATTATTATGTACTATGTGTCAGCCTCCTGGATGCCAAGACCCTTGTTATCCTTTAGCTACCAGAGGTGATAGAAGAAATAATAAATATATTATTTAATAAATGCATCAAAAATCCATAAAATATTTGGATTAAGCTTATTGCAAGGTTAAGTGGTTTGGTTATGGTTTATTGTTTTGAATCAATATGAATAAATTGATTATTAAATATTTTTTAGAGAGGCCAGAATTTTATTGGGGATCTTTGACACCTCTCTTCAGGGATTTCAGTATGAAAACACGTAGTCCTGGTTACTTTGGGCTCTTTATTTTAAAGGATATTTTACCCAAAGACAATATGTATATAAAATACACAGTGGAGTGGCAGGGCCTTGTAGCCAAGCTACCACGACAGAGAAAGGATAATAAAACTCACTGGTATATTATCAAATCATTTGGGTATCTGTTTGAGATGTGCACTGATGGGTTAAACCTGTATACTGGGGTTATAAGGTTGTTCAGCAGTTTTAATTGATATAAAAGAGGTTGAGGATGGATACTATTGATCAGACTTAGCCATAAATCACTTAATTATCTCTTATAAGTACTTGATTACCTTGGCACGGTGTCTGGATATAAATATAACTGGGTCTCTGCCCATCAATATCCTCAAAAGAGCTCTTTATTTATAGCTTTTGAAGTCCCAATATTGTCCTTCTGAGGTTTGTATATGCTCAAAGGGACAGACAATAAGGCTAGCAGGGTAACCAGGGGTATCCTGTCATGTGTTCATGGTGCTATAGCATGGGTAGCATTTAATTCCTCAGGGTATGGGCATTATTCTACTTTATAATAGACATTAGGACGTGTGAATAACCCTAATCTGTCCTATTTATGTATTATTTAATTAATTATCCTTAGTAAATGTTCCCAGTAATTTAATAATTATATAAATAGACATTTCTACGGACATCTTGATGTCAGGTAAGTTCTCATTATGTATTATATATCTGGAGTAAAAGTCATGATATTGATTTTACTCCTTATTTTCAAGTTCCAGTTGATTTACTAAGATAACTAATTATGTATTAAATAACTGGAGTAAAGTCATGATATTGATATTACTCCTTATTTTCGAGTTCCAGTTGATTTACTAAAAATAATTACTTAAAAATATAATTCATGAGAGTTCATAAAATATTTTTACATCATTAGTTTTCTTAGTATGTCACGAAGATATTGATGTCTAGAAACTCTCATAAAAGTATTTTAAAGTATTTTAATATATTTTTAGAAGTTGTCATTGTCTTATTTTTGACATTCTTGGTACTTTGAATTATATTAAATAAAAAATACATATAAGGATTATTTAAGTATTTTTATATAATATTATGTATTTTTAGACTGTCTACTATCCACAGGAACATTTATTACATATGTAGAATGTTCCGGTGTAGGTTGTAGCATGTTTACGCGGTACCTGAGCCTCTCAGGCCACCTGTCACTCTGTCAACCCGTAGTCCCGCGGCTGCATACTTTTCAGAGGCCTGAGGCTGCGTACACAACCTTGATGGAGTGACAGGGCTGTATCTCAGCCGCGCGCGGGTGCATTGGCTGCCGCAGCTGCGTGCGGGAATTGTGACAAAACACATTTCCGCCCATAACTCCTAAAATATGCACAACACCTCAATTCTGACTGAATTTTAGGTGTGAAACCTATACGTGACAATGTGTGTGAAATATTTAATTGACCAAAAACTCAATAGTGGAGCTGTAGTATTTTGGTCTTTCTTTCCTTAATTATTTAAAAATATAAGTAGTTGGATTTCAAGGGTGGGGTCAGTGAGTGACCCTACATAATTTTGGGTGGAGAATCCATTTCTGTAATAATATTTATGTTTTTACTACCCCTTCTTAGTTTAATTGTATTATTATTTTTATGTTATTTTTGTTACTTTTGCAGCTTGCTCTGCAATAGTAGCAAGCTGACACTATGTATATGATGTATGTAATATGAATATACTGTATGTAATATGAATATACTGCATGTAATATGAATATGCTGTATGTAATATGAATATACTGTATGTAATATGAATATACATTATGTAATATGAATATACTGTATGTAATATGGATATAATGTATGTAATATGAATATACTGTAAGTAATCTTGATATAAAGTGAACAATATGTATTTACAGTGCATAGAAAAAATTAATAGGACTGTTAAAACTAAATCATCTGCTGTACTTCCAAGTACTTGTTTCAAGCTGAATTCAACCCAAAAAAAAGCATGGAATCATTTAAATTACTATGTTTACATAGCTTTGCATATGTTTTTTAATTAAAAAATATCAAAAGGTTTGTGGGAATTGAATTCAAAATTCCCTTCAAAAAAATCAAAACGGTAAAAATACTCAGAAAAACAGGGTTGAGTAATAAAGAAATTGAAAAAATTTGTACCATTGAAATTCCTTCTCATTGAATAGATCTCAAAGCAGGATGAAAAGGAACAAATCAGATAAAAAAACAGTGTATATTTGTTGATTCTACATTTTGTTAATTAAATTTTTGATCAAGGTTAACTTCTTGACATTCAGGTCCAGTTCCGATTGGCTAGCTGAGATGGAAATTCTTAAATTCTTGAAAAACACTTGGATAAGCCCCTTGAAAGGCAAATCCTTGTATTGTTCATGTATTTCTAGCTAGTAGGGATTTTTCGTGTACTTGCAAGGTTTGAGGGCAGATTGTTTATTTGTTGGTTTGAGAGGAAGTTCTTCAAATCATTCTACAATCCATTTGAACAAGCATGATTTTCCAGGGTTTTGGTCAGGTGAATCCCTGGATCCAAAGGTTGTAACAATTTTCAGAAAGAAATGAATTTCAAACAAAAAAGCAGGAAAAATAAAGAGTAAAATCAGCATATGAAAGTTTAAAAAAGTTAATCACTAACACTTTTTTGATGATAAATCATGAAAAATTGGATCAAAATGAAAAAAAGGCAATGATGTTGTTGACCATGGTCAACTGTTGAGGTAACCCAAAAATGGAATGGTCAAGATGAACCATGATTATCCCTGTGCTTCATCTAGATTGTTTGAAGTATCTAGGTGTGGTTGCTTTTACAAACAGTCCCAAAAATTTTGTCTACCAACTGTACTTCTCATACCAGAAGGAGAGATGGAGCATGCACCAAGCCATAGAGAGAGAGAGAGAGCCTGGGAGATTTCCTGGGACCTGCAGGGGTTTCAGGGAGATACTTCAGGAGGTGCAGCTGGTAGATCCAGGGGTAGAGTTTGAATTTACTGAGTTTTGAGAATGACTTAGGAGACTGAGTATAGAGTGCCAAGTTGTGGTTATGTATGACAAAGTGCCATCATGGAATCTCTGGTTAAAGCTTTGTAAAATATCTATTTGAAGCTATGCTCATGTTCCAAAAAGGTTTTTGGTGCAAAATCACTGTGAATTTGAGCTTGGATAAAGCTGGAACTGATCTTGGCTGGAGCTTTACCTGAGCGTGGTTGTAGATTGGGCCTGAGATCCTTGATGGCACTTGCTAGCAAGTGAAATAAATTTTTTTGTGGTGTAGTTTAAAAAGAAAATTTTTTCATTCCTGGTTTATGATGGCAATTGATAGTACCAAAACACAAACAGACCAACTTTGGTTATTTGGCCAATTTACAGTGAGCACAGAAGGTGATTTAGTGGATTTCAGTTATTTGAGGATGGTATAATTATTCCTGATTCATTGTGATTTTTAGATCAGAAAATAGATATTTGAAATTGAAATTATTGGATTTTATCAGTTGGAGAGGAATAAAATGTCCCATGTGAAGATTTGCAATGCAGGCAAGAAAAATAGTAAGTTTAGTGGAAAAAAAACATCTTGTTTGCTTTTTTCAAAATCAAATTAAAACTAAAAGAGGAGGGATAGTTGAAACTTTGATGATGGTACTCCTGGGGGCATTTAACCTTTCACATTGATGACAAAAATTACCCAAAATTGCACTTGGGAGATTTAAGTAGAGGGAAGAACAGACAAAAGTATCAAATTTAAATATTGATTGTGTTTGGAGCTGGTGATTTTGGATGGCATTGATTATGGATGGTGTGTATTAATTTGATAATGTGGGTGGTTTTTTTGCATTTTGATGGATGAATATTCATAAATGGAATATTTCATGTTTTAAACCTTCCATTTTTATGAAAAAACCATTTTGAAATTTTCAGCCTAAAATATTCCAGGACCCTTTCAATCTTTTAGCTACTGAAGGTATTAGGATAAGAAAAAATAAATCATTCAAGTTGACGCAGGGATTATCCATAAAAATATGGATGAAGCAAATGCAAGGAGGTGGTTTGGTTTAGTTTAATTATGTATCAATACATAATAATTTATTAATTAAATAAAAAGAGGGGCCAAAGTAAGTACTGGGGATCTTCAACACCTCTCTTCAGGTGATTCAACTTGTAATATGTACGCCTGGAACTTTGAAACCTTGATAAAAAAATTACAATGGTGAAAATTTCCCAGAATAATATGTGTTAGGAATGGGCTAGGCTAGAAAAACAGTTAAATCAGAGAGGGATAAATTACTTTTTAGAAGCTTAAAGCCTGGGTAACTGAAATATCTTAACTAAGAGTTATTTTTTGGGCCTATTAGGATTTGTGGCTTACCACACTGTAGGAGTGTACTTACAAGGGTGGAATTTTCAATAAAATGTTGAACTAAAGCCATTAATCACTTGATAACTTAAACATTTGTACTTGATTACATTATGGCGCTGTGTCTGTGAATATGATAATCAATATATGGGTGAAAAATAGCTTGAAAGAAGGCCTGTATTCATCCCTTTCCAGTTTAGAACGGCTTACAATGAGGTTTATTGGGGTAAATGGAGGGGAAGAAACCATGTTCTGGGGCCAGCAGGGCATCCATCCATGGCCCACAGGAAGATTTTGGTGGTGTAGGCGGTATAGCCTTTCCAAATGTCAACAAAAATTTCAATTTTAAATTTTATTGCATGATTCTGGATGGGGAACTGAGCCTTCACATCATTTATTCATTCCTTTGGTAGTTTTATTTGTATTTTTGTGAATTTTAGTAATTTTCCATTTTATTAAACATAATTTTCTGGAAATTTCTATGTTATGTAGTCAAAGTGGATGTCACTGGTTTGGGTTTGAGAGGCCTGTGAAAGATGTTTTTGACCTTGGAAATTTTTGTGATTTTGGTCACAAGTGTCCAACCATCTTCTTGGAAAGGTGCCACTTGTCTTGTATTTCATGCTTTGACTTATCTAAAGGTTTTTTGAATTGGTTGATGGATTGTAATTCATAAATAATATGAATGCCTTCCCATGAATGTTTTAATCATTTTGTAAGAGCTTTTTGTGACTATTTTGGATCTGAAAGCTGGGGGTGCATCTGTTGGCCCATTTAATGGCCCTGGCTTGGCTTTAGAATAGCTTTGCATGGTAATTTGGAAGGACAGGGCTGTGTGCGTGTCTCAGGCCTGTTGAGGGGTGCATGGCTGTGTGCAGAAATTTGGAAAAAACACAGATATGTCCACAACTCATAAACTATACACAACAACTCATTTATTACTGAATTTAAGTCAGGTAAAATATATGTGAAGTATTAAAATTGCCAAAAAGTGCCAACCCAGTGCAGTGGATATTTTGTGGTTCATTTCATTAGAGAGTCAAGGAGTTGGAATTTGAGTGTAATTACAGTGGGAAACCCTACCAATTTCTTTTGGGGAAGATCCATCATTGAAAAAATATTCAGTGATTTGTCATAGGTTGTGTGGGTTTTGTATTTTTATTAATTATTTTTATTTGTTGTAATTTTTCAGCAGGCTCTGAGATAGTAGAAGGCTAACAAAAATAAACCACTTGAGGAGTATTTGTCGCAACTGCTCTGGTTTTCAAGGAGCAGGTTGGCACAGGCATTTATGAAGATGAGAGGTGGATTACAAAGGATGAGAAATGCAAGGATGGGAGGAGAATTCCAGGAGGAGGTTGATGAAGGAGAAGTTGTGTAATCCTACAAGAGTAACACCAGGAAGGGGCAATGTTATATGATTTTAGCAGGCTGGGTGAAGGTTGTCTTGTGCTAAGATAATACCTAATGGCTGAGGGACTAACCAGTAAGAGGTAGGATACAAATTGCTTGGGGGGAGTTAGTCCAGGAGGGAAAGAGAGGTGAGTATATTTGAGAACTAAGAGGGATGCCTTGAGGGATGAGAGACTGGTTCTAAATTTGGAGTTACCAGGGTATCAAATGTTGACTTCAGTTTACTGATTGGGTGATGGGCCTGTCCAGGAAGGTTTGAAATTTACTGATATGGAGTTCTGGGAGGATGTGCTGACCATACAGCAGAGAGTATGTCTATGAAAATAATAAGTGGGAAATTTTGAATTTGCAACCCTGTGGTTGCAAATGGGTGCAAATTGCTGTTTACAACCCATCTGAGTTGAAAATGTCCGTTTGTAACCCATATGAGTTTCAAATGGCTGTTTGAAACCCATCTGAGGTGCAAATGGCCTTTTGAAACACATTTGAGTTGCAAATGGCCGTTTGCAACCCATCTGAGCCGCAAATGGCAATTTGCTACCCATCTGAGTTGAAAATGTATGTTTGCAACCTTTTGTTATATTATATATATATATATATATATATATATATATTGAACCCTGACCAAAATCTTTGGTATTATTTGGAGGCATTAGAACCCCTTCAAAAATGCAATCAAAAAATGAAAATATTCTGTAAAGACCGATTTGTGCATGGGTTTTTGGATCCTTATTTTGGCTATTTTAAATTTTTTTTTTTTGGTTATCTCAGCTGCAATAATTTTAAACCAAGCTTCAAAGAGCTTACAAATATTTTTTTTTTCATATTTCTTGGATGTATCCTTTCACCTTAAAAAATTCCTTCAAAAAACACAAAATATCAAAAAAAAACAAATTTCTCTTTGGACATTTCAATCCTTTTATTTTCATTTTTATTTCATTGTTTTGGGTGATTCAAGCTATCAAAAAACTTAAAAAAAAATTTAAAGAGCATTGAAATTTTTATTTCAGATTTTTTTATGTATTATTTTACCTTAAAAAATTCCTTTAAAAAAGCAAAAAATTCAAAAAATTCAATTTTCTCATTGGACTTTTGAATCCTTATGTTTGCCATTTTGAGTAGATTTCTTTGGTGTTTGAAGATTTGAGAATTTCAAAATAAATGATAAAGAGCTTTTTAAAGTACTTTTCAGAATTTTTGTATTTCATCTGTGACCTTTAAAAATTCCATCAAAAAACAAAAAAATTTGAAAAATTCACTTTTTCACTGGATTTTTGCATCCTTTTGTTGGCATTTATAATTGAATTTTGAGGGTGATTCAACCTTTCAGAATGTTTATAAAAAACAGTTCCTTAATACTTTTTAGGGTGATGATAAATTCACAACTCCCATTCACCATGAAAAAAAAAGGTGCACATGCCAGCAGGTGTAGCACCTGAAACTTGTAAGTAATTCTAGTGCATGCATTGAATGCAGAAGATTTAGAATTATGCAGAATGTCAATTCTATGTAATAAATAAATTTGAGGATACTATCAATAAAATAATTTTTATTTTGATTATTAATGGGATTTAATTAAATGTTTGGGGTTACTGTGAAATATTAGTGATAATTACCATTTTAATTACTTAAATGGTTAAAAGGGAGAATGAATTATTTTGAAAATACCATTTTTTTTTCTGATTCTTGATAATGTGTTGATTTCAAAAATTATACCATTCATGACTCATTCACAACCCAGGGTTGTGAATTTAGCACTGCCCGTGATTTTTTATTATTTATTATTCATTTATTTGTTTTTTTGATTTTCTTTCATTTTTGATTGTTTTTTTTTAATTTTTTTAATTTTTTTTATTTTTTATTTTTGATGTTTTATTTGTGATTTTTTGATTTTTTGATTTTTTTTTTGGCTTCCTGTGAGCATGATGGCCAACTTAGCACAATTTGACCACCACAATGGCAGTTGCCAATTGCATGGTCAAGCCCCAAATGGTCCTTGCTGCAAAATTAAAGGGGCTGTGCAGGGATCAACTCTTGGGGAGGTGGACAACTTATTGTAAGTTGTCCCTCAAGCAGACAGGGTAAAAAAAAGAAAAAAATAAAAAAAGAAAGAAAAAACAAAAAAATCAAGACAGAATCAAAATAAATATGAATCAAAATGAATCCAAAAAACAAAAAAAAATTACAAAATTGGAAAAAATCAAAAAAAATACAAGAAATTGGAAAAAACTAAATAAAAATTTTAAAAATTACAAAAAATATAAAAAGATATGAAAAAATACATCAAAATACAAAAAAATATCCAAAAATATACAAAAATGTGAAAAAAACACCTAAGAAGTGGCTATGTGAGGGGGAGGCCCCCAGACCACATTTGAGTTCTGCCGGCCCAATTTCTGGTTCCTGCCCTACTATATAGGAGGCCACATCAGTGAAATGGGTTGGAAAAAATTGAATGTTTGATGATGCTTCACGGGCAACGTTTGTAGTGAGGATGAGCCCTTTTATGAGGATTAACATCAAAATTCTAGGAGATTTTTCAATCATCAACAAAATAAATCTTAAGGATTATTTTAAAAATATTCTTTGTGACCCTTCAAAGAATAAATTCATATGTAAAAAGAAAAAGTAAACATATATAACAATATAAAAAACTATCAAGGTATCAGATAATATGTAAAAATGTGCAGAAATATAAAAAAGATGCAAAAAGATGTAAAAGATATACAAAAATATAAAACAATACAAAAACAAAAAGAAAATTTAAAAAGGTATAAAAACATAAACATATAGAAAGTATGGAAAAATGGAAAAAAAATGAACATTTGAAATCTTTTCACCACTGAAAGTTGTTTTTGAGTTGTGCCACAAGGCCCATGTTGAGTCATGAATGTTTTTTAAAACATTGTGAATTTAGTGCCACCATCCATTTTTTTTTTGATTTGTTTTGATTCTATTTTTTTTTTTTTTTTTTTTTTTTTTTTTTTTTTTTTACCCTGTTGGGTTGATGGACAACTTACAATAAATCTTCCACCTCACAAAGAGTTGATCCCTGCACAGACCCTTCAATTTTGCAGCGGGGACTGTCCAGGGCTTGACCATGCAATTGGCAACTGCCAGTGTGGTGGTTGACTTGTGCTAAGTTGACCATCATGCTGACAGGAATCCAAAAAAAAAAAAAAAAAAAAAAAATCAAAAAATCAAAAATAAAAAATTAAAAATCAAAAGTAAAAATAAAAAATAAAATACAAAAAATCAAAAAATCAAAAAATAAATAAACAAAAAATGAAAAATCATGGGCAGGGCTGAATTCACACCCCTGAGTTGTGAATGGGTCATGAATGGAAATTTACAAACCCAGAGTTGGGAACAAGGTTGTTCACTACTCCAGAAATTTTCAATCTTGTTAATTTAAAAAATTAAAAATCATTATACAATAAGATGAAATAGAAACTAATATAAAAAAAATGTGAAAAAATGTAAAACAGTATAAAACAATATAAAACAAAACATAAAATATTAAAAGATGTAAAAAAATAAATTAAAATATAAAAAACATATAAAGAATAAAAAATAAAATACAAAAATGTAAAAAAATAAAATGAAAAAAAAAATTGCAAAAAAATATACAGAAATATAGAAAAATATGGAAAAATACTAAAAAAATACATAAATATATATAAAAACTCAAAACAAAAATGGGTGGGTGGGGGGGAAGGCCCCCAAACCAAATTTAATTTCTGCCAGCTCAAATTCCCAGCCATGCCCTACGATATAGGAAATCCCATCCCTGAGATGGGGTTGAAAAAATTCAATGTTTTATGATGCTTCACAAGCACCGTTTGTAGTGAGGATGAGCTAGTGTCTGAGGAGGAACAGCAACAATGTAGAAGAGGTTTCATGCATAAAAAAAATAAATCTTTAGGATTAGTTTGAATTTATTATTCCTGACCCTTGAAATGATTAATAGACACAATAGAAAAAAATACAAAACAATGAAAAAATATAAAAAAACTTAAAAAATTTTTAAAAAAATGAAACAGCATAAAATAATATAAAGAAAAAATACATAAAAATAAATAAAAAAATATGTGCAAAAATATAAAAAAATATAAAACAATATAAAAGAAAATGTAAAAAAATATTAAAAAGTACAAAAAATACAAAAATATATTGAAATAGACAAGAAAAATCAAAATTAAAAACAATAAAAAATTAAAAAAAAATTAAAAAAATTCATAAATAAACACTTATAGCCCGTCCACAACTCAAATGGTTCAAGAGTCTCAAAAAACAACCCATTGTGAGTTGTGAACAGGTTGTGAAAAGTTTCAAATTAAGCACTGCTCAAAAATAAAATACATTAGAAAAATACACAATGAAAAAAATGAAAATAATAAACAAATAAAAAATCAAAAATCAAAACAAATAAAGATAATTCAAATTGAAAATTAACCAAGTGATTAAAATACATATTAAAGATACCAAAAGAAAAAGGAAAAGAAAAAGAAAACAATAAGCAGTATTTTTTTTTTGAAAAAAAGGCAAATGTATTCAGTGAAAACACTGATTCATTCGCACATGCAGGTTATGGCTCTGAGGGCATTCAGCCCTTATTTCTTGCAATTTTTCAATATAATTTTCTGATTTTATTTTTTCCAAAATCAGATTTATATTTGCCACCAGGATGAACTTTCTTCTTTGGGGAAGAAAAAAGCAAACAAAAATTAGCCTACAAATAATAATTGAATTTAAGCTTTTTCAATAGAATTGATATAATTTCATTTTGAAGCTTGATACCATCCAAAAAAAATTTCCTTGTCACATAGCTCCAAACCAAAGTTCTTAACAGCAGTGATAGAAATATCAAATTAGAAATAAATACATAAGCTCCCAAACATTCCTGTTATGTGAAGATACTCAATTCCATCCATTCATTAAATAAATGTTTTGCAGGATTATTCTGAGACCTTCCAGGAATCAATTTGATGTTTGACTCAGAAATGGCAACAAAGTCAAATTTCAGCTTGCCACTATTGCAGAGCAAGCTGCAAAAGTAACAGAAATAACATAAAAATAATAATAATAAAATTAACCTAAGAAGGAGTATGAAAACCATAAATATTGTTGCAAAAATGGATTCTCCACCCAAAATTAGGTAGGGTCACTCACTGACCCCACCCTTGAAATCCAACTGCTTATATTTTTAAATAATTAAGGAAAGAAAGACCAAAATACCACGGCACCACTATTGAACTTTTTGGACAATTAAATAATTCACATTTATTGTCACGTATAGGTTTCACACCCAAAATTCAGTCAGAATTGAGGTGTTGTGTATATTTTAGGAGTTACAGATGGAAATGTGTTCTTTCACAATTCCCGCACACAGCCGCGGCAGCCAATGCACCCGCGCGCGGCTGAGCTACAGCTCTGTTACTCTGTCAAAGCCCTGTACGCAGCCCTGGGCCTCTGAAAAGTATGCAGCTGCGGGACTACGGGTTGACAAAGTGACAGGCGGCCTGGGAAACCTAGGTACCACATAAACATGCTACAAACTACAGGGGAACATTCTAAATATGTAATAAATGTTCCAATGGATAGTGGATAGTCTAAAAATACATAAAATTATATAAAAATACTTAAATAACCTTTATACATATTTTTTATTAAATATAATTCAAAGTACCAAGAATGTTGAAGATAAGACAATGACTACTTCTAAAAATATATCAAAATACTCTAATATAATATTATGAGAATTCCTAGAAATCAAAATATTTGTGAAATACTAAGAAAACGTATGATGTAAAAATATTACATTAATACCCATGACTTACATTTTTAAGTAATTATTTTAGTAAATCAACTGAATTTTGAAAATAAGGAGTAAAATCAATATCATGACTTTACTCCAATTATTTAATACATAATGAGAACTCACCTGAAATCAGAATATCTGTACGAATGTCTGTTAAGATAATTTTTAACTTACTGGGAACATTTACTAAGGATAATTAATTAAATAATAAATAAAAAGGACAGATTAGTGTTATTCACACTTCCAAACATGAATTATAAAGTAGAATAATTCCCATAACCTGTGGAATTAGATGCTACCCATGTTACAGCACCAAGAACACGTGACAGGCTACCACTTGTTACCCGGCTAGCCCCAGTGTCTGTCCCTTTGAGCCCCTGTACCCCTCAGAAGGACAATATTGGGACTCCAAAAGCTATAAATAAAGAGCTCTTTTGAGGATATTGATATCCAGAGACCCAGTTATATTTATACCCAGACACCGTGCCAAGGGAACCAAATACTTATAAGAGAGAAGTAAGTGATTTATGGCTTAGTCTGATTAATAATATATGTCTTAAAACCTCTTTTTATCAATTTAAACTGCTGAACAACCTTATAACCCCAGTATACAGGTTTAACCCATCAGTGCAGTTGCCAAACAGATACCCTAAGCATTTAATAATATACCAGTGAGTTTTATTATCCTTTCTCTGTCGTGGCAGATTGGTTAAAAAGCCCTGCCACTCCACTGTGTATTTTATATACATATTATCTTTGGGCAAAATATCCTTTAAACTAAAGGGCCCAAAGTAACCAGGCCTATTTGTTTTCATACTGAAATCCCTGAAGAGAGGTTTTAAAGATCCCCAATATAATTGTGGCCCCTCTATAAAAATATTTAATAATCAATTTATCTATCTTGATTCATAAAAATAAACCATGACCAAATCAATTAACCTTGCAATAAGCTTTATCCAAATATTTTTACGGATTTTTGATGCATTTATTAAATAATATGTTTATGATTTATTCTATCACCTCTGGTGGCTAAAGGATAGCCAGGGTCTTGGCATCCAGGAGGCTGACATCAAAACAAGTTTCAATCAAAAAACCAGGTGGTAAACCTGCAGGCAGGTGCTGCCTTTTTTTTCATGGTGATTTGTGTGGGAGTTGTGTAGGGACCTGCACGGCCCAATGGTCGGGTGGGGGACAATACACACATCCAAAGTGCATGTGGATGTGTTTATACGCGTTTACACGCATCCAAGGGGTTTTCTCAAACATGCGCAACCCCCAGGGAGTTGTATTCCCCCCGTAAACGGCGTTTTTGGGTTGTGTACCCCTGTTCACGGAGTCTTTCATGTGTGGCTGGGGGTATATGACCCCCTGGGGGTTGTGCCAAAATTTTTGGCGCCCCCTAGACCAAAATTGGGATTCATCAAACCAAATTTGGGATCAATGCATACTATGTGGGACTTCTGTACCACATCTAGTGGCCCCAAAGTGACCAAAGTGAAAATAAAGTGAAATTAAGTGAACCGGTCAACCAAATCATTGAAACTAAAGGGAAAATGCAAACAAAAATCTCACAAAATTTATCTTTCTCAACCCAAAATTGAGAAAACTTGGTAGTTGTTCATTTGAAAGTTGGATTGAATACTGAAGTAGAATTGCATTTTTGTTTGCATTATGGGAACAGTGGCAAGCCCTCCTTTTTGTAACATGGCTGCAATCAAAAACTACATTGATAATGCCATGAAAAAAGCTGCTTAAAAAAGGATTTGGGTAATGAAACATTGGAAGCACCAATTGAATCCTCATTAAGGGTGACAATTGAGGAACAAAATGTTTCAAAAATAGAAATGACCTCTGGTGGTGAGTAAAATTTTATGTTATGCTGGTCTTTAGCTGATTTAATTCAATGGAAACTGAACAATGAAAATGTGAATATAGTGTACCTATTACAGACCCACTTCCCCCACCTCCTGTGAGAGCTTTTCCTACTAGGAAATAGGCAAAAAAATATTTCCAAACATGGGAAATGAAGCATGGTTATGCTTTAACAGTTTTCAACTCAAAGGGTGATAAATATGTGGATTTAGCCTGTGATAGACATGGATTTTACTCTGGGAAATTGCTCACCAAATAGTCCAGGAAAAAACACACAAGGAAGATTGGGTGCAACTTTTTAATCTGCGCAATTCACACAAAGGCAGAAACCTTGTGGTAAATATCCTACAGAAATGATCAAAATAACCATGAACAATTTCCACAGCCCTCAGTGAATCCTCACCTGAGGAAAATCTTTGGGGTAGCCTTAGACAATCTAAAAGATGCCATGAATAATGGGCTCAATACACTTCAGCTGAAGAGAAAATTGAGAAAAATTGATGGTGGAAAATACATTGAGTACCAAACACAATCTATAACACTAAGCGTAAGGTAATGCTAGGAGAACTAAAGGGGAAAAGTGTTATGGATGTCCTCTTTGAAAAACTTGGTGATTCAGGTTGGGTTCATTGAGAAAAATTCAGTGGAGAGGGTCACATGGAGGCCCTATTATTGGCTCAACCAGAGTCATCAAAGCTTTTCAAACAATTCCATCATATAGATATGATGAATTGTACATGTAAAACCAATAAGTACAAAATACCCCTATTGCGTGTTGTAGGAATGACACCCAACCAGAAAAATTTCACAAAAGCTCTTGTTTTTATAAAAATAGAAACATTTGAGTTCTAAAGTTGGTCTGTCAATGCGCTAAAGGAGTTGGCTTATGATCCTGAGAGACTTCCCAAAGTCTTTGTGATGGACCATGAAAAATATCTGATTTCTGCTAAAGAAAAAAGTTTCCCTGAGTCTAAAAGACAGTTTTTTCAAGGGTGATGTTAAATTCACGGCTCCAACCGTGTGGTAGTTGTGTAGGGCCCTACACGGCTCAAATGAGCCATGGGGGCCCATAGATGACTACAAAGGGCCATTTCAAACAGGCGTGACCCCTGGGGGGTTGTGTAGGAGCCGTTTAACCCCCAAACACGGCCAATTCAATCTGTGTACCCCCATACACAGCTCAAAACCACTGTGTTTGGGGGTGAAAAACCCCCTGGAAGTTGTGCAAGAATTTTGGGCAGCCCCTGGACCACACTTGGGTTACATCAACCCAAATTTGGGATTAACGCATACTTTGTGGGACTGTTGTTCCACAACTGGCGATCCCAAAGAGAAAAGAGAAATTGAAGTGAAACCAAAGTGAAAGTAAAGTGAAAACTGAAATCATATAAAAATCTGAAAAAATTCTTTCTCAACTTGAAAGTGAGCAAACTATGTTTTTTCAATTAAAAGTTGGATCAAATACTGAAGTTTACCATTGCATTTTTTTCCATGGGAAGTGTGGCAAGCCCTCCTTCTTCTGACATGGCTGCGTGGAAGGTCTACATTGATAGTGCCATCAACAAAGCTTTGGAAAAAGAAAAAAAGGATTTGGGTAATAAAACATTGGAAGCCCCAATTGCATCCTCATCAAGGGTGACCATTGAGGAAAAAAATGTTTCACAGTGGGATTTGAACTCTGGTTCTGAGTAAAATTTTATGTTAATGAGGCCTTTGCTGGATTTAATTTGATTGAAACTAATGGTTGCATGTAACTATGAAACTATGAATTAACCAATGAATTTTTACTAGATTCACTTGACCCACCTCCCTTGAGAACTTTTCCTAATAGGGAAGAGGCACAAAACTATTGTCAAACATGGCCCCTTGTGGCAAATCTCTTATAAAGAAACCCAAAATAACCATCAACCATCTGAAAATCCCTCAGTACATCCTCAACTGAGGGGAATCTCTGGGAAAGCCTTGGATCTACTTAAGGAAGGAATAAAAGATGGGCTCAATGGGTTAAAAATTAAGAGAAAATTGAGCAAGATTGATAAAAATTAAGAGAAAATTGAGTAAGATTGATGGGCGGGATTATGTTAATGACCAAAAAATCTATAACACTAAGAGGAAGGTAATGCTTGCAGAAATAAAGGGAAAAATTGCTATGGAGGTACTCTATGAACAGCTTGAAGAAACAAGTTGCATTCACCGGTTAAAGTTCAGTGGAGAGGGTCACTTGAAGGCTCTGTACTTAGCACATCCAGAGTCAGTAAAGCTTTCAAAAAAATTCAATCATATTGCTATGTTGGATTGTACTTATAAGACAAATAAGTACAAAACCCCACTATTTCATGTTGTAGGAATGACAGCCAATCAGAAATTTTTCACAAAAGCTCTTGTTTTTATAACAAAAGAAACGTTTGAGTTCTACAGTTGGTCTGTAAATGCATTAAAGGAGTTGGCTTATGATCCTGAGAGACTTCCAAAAGTCTTTGTGACAGACCATGAAAAAGCTCTGATTTGTGCTATTGAATCTAGTTTCCCTGAGTCATCAAGACAATGCTGCACTTGGCACTTGTCTAAAAACATACAAGCAAACTGTAAAGTGCGCTTTATTGATGATGTTGAAGGATGAAAAAGCTTTATGACTCTGTGGGAAAAGTATGGGGCCTCAAAGACCAAGAAGGAGGGGGAGGTCAATGATGTGGAACTCAGAGTAGGTCCAAATTACTGGTTCTTATTCTTCCTAGTTTTGGGTTCTGAACTTTTGAAATGTGTAGTGCTTCTTGAAAGACTATGAGGATGTACTCAAGTATATAGAAAATAAAATTTTCCCTATCAAAGAGATGTTTGTAACAGCGTTGACTTCTTTAAACCCAGATTTTTAGAGACAAAACAACATCTTGGGTTGAAGGAGCCCATGCAACTCTCAAAAAATTCCTTGCAAACTCTTTGGGAAAACTGTTAGCTGTTTGGAAAAGACTTGACAGAAAAGTTTTGAATCAAATTAAATTGGTTCATGAATAACTTTATAACTCTTGAATTAAGTTAGGGACATTTCTTCCACATAAACTGTTACCGTTGGGTTAGAAATTGTCTTGAGAGGCAATTCATCTTCCAAGGGAAAAACTTGAGAAGTTCAAACATGATCATGATGGCAAAGTGTGCACCAAGTCATACTCCAAGACTATGGTTTTCCCCTGTTCCCACCAAATAGGTGACCATCTAGCATTCAGAGGATCCGTGGTACCCAAAGATGTTCATCCTCAGTGGAGGTTGGACTATGACCCTTGCAGTTCTAGTTCTGTAAGTTGGCTTAAGTTGGATGGTTCAAGTTGGATTTTTCAAATCACTATGTGATTAATGATTTTTGATTAATGATTCCTAATTCACTAATGGTTGATCCTTTTGAATTTTGAAGTGCAATGTCAATGAAATGCTAAGAATTCCTCAGTTACATGAAAAAGTGAATGCAATGATCTTGGAATCTCTAGATCATGAGCAAAGTTTCCTTTTGAAGTATATCATTCAGAAGATTACAAAATATTGATTGAAGCCAAGACTGGAACCTAAAGTCTTACAATCAAGTAGGGGCAGGCCAAAATTGACAGATATGCGGCAAGAGCCATCTTGGTTTGAGAATGTTGAAAAACAACTCAAGCGGGAAAAAAGGACTTGAAGGGCTCCGAACAAGAAAAGACAAAAGATTGTAAGTCTTTTCTTGTGGGATATGTTCATTTTTTGAGTTTAATGAACTTAGTTACTAACTTATGATGAATTTTTAGTCAAATTTGGCAGAATCTGAATCTGAATTTCATAGTTCAGAGGAAGAGACTGAAAGTGAATTGGGATCACTTAATTTGGAATCAGAATCCTCTTCAGAGGAAGAGAACGTGCAGCAAAGCTCAACCAGAAGCTCATCTTTGGAAAGTATTCATTTAATTGATCTAATTAAAAAAATGAATACTAAGTTAATTTTCATGATAGGAACCAAACGTGAAATACCTCAATCAAATAAACAAGAAATTCCATAATTTCTTGACTGAGGTTTGGGATCCAATTGAAGATTGGAATTGCAGATTTAGAGTCATTGCTTAATCTCTTGGTTATGAAGAACATGGTTGTTTTAAAGTTAGGAAGGAAATGATGGAAACATTACAGAAACAAAAAGCATGCTACATCAAGATTCTTGGTGGTGTAAAGGAGGTTGAAAAGACTAAACAAATAATTGATTTTGAAGGCATCAATGAAAAGATTCCCTCCTCAAAATGGCCTGCTAAATTAGATATGGGTCAAATCATAGTGGACACATATTTCAGACCTATATGTTTAATTTCATTGGAGTCATGTGATACTTATACTCCAATGAAAAATTGTGTTACTGATCAATAAGATCAAATTTTTACTTCATTTGTAAACAATAACTACTGGGTTCTATTAGTACTTGAGGGAGAAATCATTCCAATCCCGCCCATTGTAGCTGTTAGAATAGTCAGAATGTCACAACCAGTGGGCGCACTTCAAAAAAACACAACCACAATCTTGAAACCTGCTCCCAAAAAAAAAACCACATCATGAGTAACACCACCACAATCTCAATCTTGACCAAACTGTAGTCTCTTCTGGAAAATAAGACCATTACTTAAAAAAAAACTCAATCCACCTCACTTAACTTTCAAGCTACTCCCCCTTACTTCTTTCCTCATTGACTCAAATCACCACTTCCTTACCCACTCATCAATCTCTTGAACTCAAACTCTATGATTAACTCAAAGGCTCAAACCCAACAATCTCAAAAACTTTTTCATCACTCTTCCAAGTCAGAAAGACCCCTGTTCCATTTCTGCCTGGTGATAATCACCATATATCCTTTTCTTTATGTTTGGTCTTTTCAAAGCCAGATGTTATTTTGTTTTTGTTCTTAGCCATCTAACCATGCTATGGTGCTCTCAGTCTGTTTTCTGCTCCTTGGTTTCTGGCAATTCAACTCTAAACATTTCTTCAGTAGCAAAAACACGTTCCTTGATTTCTAAAAAAGCCTCTGGTTGGGTTGATCATCTCAAAGATCAACTGCAAATGTATTCTAGATTTCAATAGACTTTGACTTCATTTCATCATTGGGTTTCATATAAATTGTAATTCTAATGAAGCTAACAACTTCTATTAATAAAAAGGGTTATCACATTCTGAACATCATTATTTTGAGTGTTTTGAGTTAAAATCATTATATTGAGCGTTTTGAATGAGAGTTTAATGGTAATTCAGTTCAACTTGTGTTGGGCTGATTCCATCACAAGCTTAACTTATGTTGAGCTTGGGATGGGATCAGCTTAACACAAGTTGAACTTGGTTTTTTTTGGTGTTTTTACTTTAGGGCTGGTCAAAAGACTTGTATTTTTTTGGGCACTTTTACTTTAGGGCTGGTCAAAAGAGTTCTTTAATTTTTGGGAACTTATACTTTAGGGCTAGTCAATTTGAACTTACTTTAGGGCTTCTCAAGTTAATTGTATTTTTTTTGGTGTTTTTACTTTAGGGCTTGTCAAGTTACTTGTCTTTTTTTGGTCTTTTTACTTTAGGGCTAGTCCAGTTACTTGTGTTTTTTTTAGGTCTTTTTACTTTAGGGCTAGTCCATTGGATAGTACCAGTTTTTTTTCAATTTTTATTTATTCATTTGTTTTTTTTAACCAAAAAATGAATATTCTTTTATTTTTTGGTTGATTTCTGTTTTTTTGGAAGGTTTTATTTAGTTTATGGGTTGTTTTAGTACCATTTCATTCCTTTTCCTTTTTTTTTTGGCTCACCG
Source organism: Puccinia polysora (assembly GCA_025617555.3). NCBI lineage: Eukaryota > Fungi > Basidiomycota > Pucciniomycetes > Pucciniales > Pucciniaceae > Puccinia > Puccinia polysora. The sequence continues at coordinate 14,517,866 of CM062636.1, forward strand.
TGGTCCAGTGGCGTGTGGGATGACACACGACTACATTTGAGCTGTGTACAACTCCACACGGCTCAAATGTAGCCGTGTGGAAGTCCACGTGGCAGCGTACCAGGCTGGGTCAGCCAGGGAACTCTTTAAGATGTGAGGGATTGTAAACGGCTTGTATTGGACCATTTGGAGTGCCACACGGCTTCTTTCAAACCGTGTGCATGGCTCAATGAGCCGTGAATTTAACATTTACCTTTTTTAAATGGCACTTTTCCAAAAACATACAAGCAAACTGTAAAGTGCACTTTAATAACAAAGTTGAAGGGTGGCAAACCTTCAAGTCTCTGTGGGCTAAGTATGAGGCCTCTAAAGCCAAGGAGGAGGAAGAGGTAAATAATGCGGAACTTAAATTAAGGGGCAAATCACTACTTATTTTGTTAATATTCCAACTTTTGGGTGACTTACATTATTACTTGTATGAAGTTTTTCTTGAGAGACCATGAGGATGTGCTCCAGTATATGGATAATAACATCTTCTGGATCAAAGAGAAGTTTTTAATGGCTTGGACTTGCAATTGTATGAAGTGTTTCTTGAAAGACTGTGAGGATGTGCTCCAGTATATGGATAATAACATCTTCTGCATCAAAGAGATGTTTGTAATTGCTTGGACTTGGAAAAAACCTGCCTTTGGAAATAAAACCATGTCTTGGGTGGAAGGGGCCCATGCTACTCTCAAACAATTCCTTGAAAATTCTTTGAGAAACATGTTGGATGTTTGGCAAAAACTAGAGGGAAAAGTTTCCAATCAGATTAAATTGGTTCAGGCGGCCCTTTACAACTCTCAAATAAAGATTGTAACAGTTCTTCCTACTGAAATTTTACCATTGGGATAAAAGTTGCTTTACAGGAAATAAAACTTGTTGCGGTGTGGAGACTTCTTTGGGATTGGGTAAAAGTTTAGCAAATAGCTTGCTGGAAGTCACTTGAGGGGGAATTTAGTATTGCAAATAAAAATAAGATAGAGGAATACTAAGGGTGGTTTTGAATTGCCTGCCCCTCTGAGTACTATAGTAGTCTCACAACAATAAAAGAAAAGAGAAATGGTGGCTGATTTTCAAATAGAGTTGCTACTATAGTAGTCTCTATCAGACCTAGGATCAATGTATTCAAGCTTGATAAGGAAGAAATGGTGGAACAGATAGGTGACCTGGTGGATAGAAGCTGAGTTAGGGAAGAATCCTTTCTCTAGTCTTATCCTTTATATATTCTTTATGTTGTTTTATTGGTTACTGATGAGTACTCCTTTGATGTTACAGGTGATGATTTGAATAAAGGTTGAAATGGTTGGGCCTATAGTTGATGACTGATGATGATGTTTGATGATGATGATGATTGATGAAGTAGGTGATGATGATGGATGATGATGGATGAGGTAGGTGATGCTGATGACTGATGATGGTCAAGGTAGGTGATGATGATGGATGATGATGATGACTGATGATGATGATGGTGAGTGATGATGATGATGGATGATGGTCAAGGTAGGTGATGTTGATGATGGATGGTGATGATGATGATGGTAGGTGATGATGATGACTGATGATGGTGATGGTAGGTGATGATGATGACTGATGATGATGATGATGGCAGGTGATGATGTTCAGGTTATGGGCACATGGTGGTGATGTTCACAGGTATGGGTTATGGAGTAAATAATGGTGGTGGTGGATGGTCAAAAGTATGGGTTATTGGATTGGGTCATGGTCAAAAGTATGTGTTGATGATGGTGATGGTGATGGTGATGGTTGATGGTGATGATGATGGTGACCAATGGTGATGATATGGGATATGGTATTGGTGATGATGATAGTATGGGTTATGGGATAATGGTTGAGGGTAGTAAAGTATGGGTTAAGGGTGCCTAAGAGGCATGGTGGTCCCTTGGAGGGAAGGATGGGGGGAACTGATGATGGGACCTGGATGGGGGAGAGAGGCCCTCTATTTATAGAAAATCCTGCCCTCAGGGCTGCCCCTGAGGGTCTCCCTGGTACAGTGAATACAGTTCATGAGGCATTTTTGCTGGTCAGAGGAGGAGGCTGTGCAGGATCTACATGCATGTACACCCTTGCATGCATTGCTGTGCTGCATTGATACAGGTGCCCCCTGCATAAATTACTTCTGTATAGTGTCCTGTATGATGCTGTACAGCCTCTGCATGCAGTGTCTTGCATATATTGCTGTGTATACAGGTGATTTGTTTGGTTCTCCATGCAGTGCCTTGCATATATTGTTTATTTATTATGTCCTGTATGATGCTGTACAGCCTCTGCATGCAGTTTCTTGCATATATTGCTGTGCATACAGGTGGGTTGTTTGGTTCTTCATGCAGTGCCTTGAATATATTAATTATGTATACTTCTGCAGGTTTTTTTGGTGCTGTATGGTGGTACTGTATGGGGTATGTACTTGAAAGCATCCAGGGTATGTCCATGAATCTTCACTGGTCTGTGACACCTGGTAGGGGTATGGGTAGGCCAGGGTTGATTTAAGCTGTATCTTCTAAACCATGAGAGATAGAGGGGTACTTTGGCTGAGTGACTAGGGGTTAATTTTGGTGTAGAATCCATTTTTGAGGTCTGTTTGATGATTGGAGCTGTCATTATACTAGAAAAGTGAGTCTGATGGCTATAGGTTAGGTTTTGGAGCACCACAGCGGATAAATTAGAGAGATTAAAACGGAACCATGATGGGGAAGTGTGCACCAAGTCATACTTCATGAATATGGGTTTGCCCTGTTCCCACAAAATAGGTGACCTAATAGCGTCAAGAGGATCTGTTGTGCAAGAGGATGTTCATCCTCAGTTGAGTTTGGATTATGACCCTTGCAGTTCTAGTTCTGTAAGTTGGTTTAAGTTGGATTGCTGGATTGTTCAAATCACTTTGTGATTAATGATTTTTGATTAATTCTTTTTGATAAATCCTTTTTGAATGATGATTCCTACTTGACTAATATTTGATCCTTTTGAATTTTTAATTTTTTATGTTGATGAAATGCTAAATGATTCTCAGTTACATGAGAAGCTCAATGCAATGATTTTGGCTCATCCTGAACAAAATTACTGTGGGCTCTTGAAGCACTTGATGAAGGAGATGGCAAATTAATGATCAAAGCCAAGACTTGAACCTCAAGTATTGCAATCAAGCAGAGGCTTTCCAAAATTGACAGATACCTGGAAAGATTCTTCTTGATTTGAAAATGTTTAAAAGAAACTTAAGCAGGAAAAGAGAATTAGAAGGGCACCAAAGAAGAAAAGACAAAAGATTGTAAGTCTTTTCTCTTGTGAAAGGTTCTTTTTTTTGGTTTAATCAACTGATGGAGAAATTAATATAGTCTAAGTCAGGATAATCATCAGGATTTCATAGTTCAGAGGAAGAAACTGAAAGTTGATTGGCGTATGTGGCGTTAGAAGAAGATTCCTTTTTGAAGGATGAAGCAGACACAATGGAGGAGTCAAACAGAAGCTCATCTTTGGTGAGTGTTGATTTCTTTAATGAGATTAGAATAGTGTCTAACTAATTTTTGTTTGTAGGAAGTGAATTACCTCAATCAAATACCTGAGAACTTAGAGAAGTTCTTGGGGGATGTTTAAGATCCAGTTGGTGATCAATATTGTTGATTAAGATTCATTTCTAAATCACTTGGTTATGATGAGAATGGATGGTTTAAAGTTTGGAAAGAAATGCTTGAAAAATTGAGGAAAAATATGAGGTGCTATTCTAAGATCCATGGCGGCAGTAAAGATGTTGAAAAGATAGAACAAAGACTTGATTTCAATGACATCAATGAGAAGATTTCCTCTTCAAAATGGCTTTCAAAGCTTGAAAGGGGAAAATAATATCTGATAATTATGGAAGACCAATATTTTTCATTTCACTGGATTAATGTTTTACTTTTACTCCTATGAAAATGGGTATAAAAGAACAATCAGATCTTATGTTCATTTTATTTGTTAACAATTACCCTTGGGTCCAGCTTGTACTTAAGGGAGATTTGATTCCAATTGCACCCAAAGGTTCCAAGCCCCATTCCATGAAATCTAAGCAAGAGTCTCATTGGGTTGATCATCTCAAAGAGCAACTTGAGTTGTATTCTAACTCATATATTAATTTCATCATTTGGTTTTTAGTTCTGATGCTGATCTTGTAATTCTATTAATATAAAGGGTTATCACATTTTGAACATCATTATTTTGAGTGTTTTGAGTTAACATTCTTATGATGAGTTTTTTGAATGAGATTTTTATTGGTTAGTCAGTTCAACGTGTGTTGGGCTGATCCCATAATAAGGAGTATTTTTACTTCTTGTGATGGGATCAGCTTAACACAAGTTCAACTTTTTTTGGGTGTTTTTACTTTAGGGCTGGTGGTTTTTTGGCACTTTTACTTTAAGGCTAGTCACAAGTTGAACTTGTATTTTTTTGAACTTCTACTTTAGGGCTAGTCAAGTTGAACTTGTATTTTTTTGGGTTGGTTTTCTTCAGTTTTATTTATTTATTTTTTTTAATTTTTAATTTTTATTTTTTAAACACAAAATCAATATTTTTCAATGTTTTGGGTGATTTCTGTTTTTATGGTATTTTTATTCAGTTTATTATTATTATTTTTGGCCCACAAGACTTTTACTCATGTGGGACCACAACATGAATACATTCTAGTTAAGTTGAGCCTCACACAACCCAAATGTGGTTAGGCTGTAGGCCACACGGCACTGGACCGCTGTGTGGAGACCGCAAGACTACACTCAAGTTGTGTGGAGGCTACACAGGTTGAATGTAGTTTTGTGGCGTGCCAGAAAACTCAAATGAGTTGTGAATTTATCATTGCCCTACTTTTTAAAGATCATCTGCATTCTTGCATACACCTTACAAACTTTATTCAAAAAATTAAAAATAAAGAACAAATATGGATACAAATATTAAAATTTATTCAACTATGATTGGTTTTATTTTGCTCCTTGATTTTTTGGAGGGAACAAAACTTCATTACCAAGATCCAAATTTATCTGAAAAATTGTTTTACCAGATTTGGAATGCTTGGTCACAAAGCTTTTCCAAAGTGGATCTAACCTGGGAGCTGGCCAATGATCATACTTGAAATTGAATGAGACTATATTTTTGGATTCTTCTAAAAGAATGAAGCAAATAGGAGATTTGAAATTTGTAGTGGGGGGGGGGATTCAGAGGAAGATAAGTGCAAGGCATTAAAGAAGAAAACAGAACCACTGGACACATATATGTTTCAGCCAGAAGGAAACCATGGCATGGTCATTTCATCAACATAATCATGGGAGCTGAGCCATAAAGGTGGTTCAGTTGCCTTCTTTCTTCTTAGAAATTTTCAACACAGATATCATGCAGTGATGTTTTGTCCTTGAAGATTGGGTTTGAATCAAGGTCTTTCACCATTTTTTTCCTGAATTAAATTCAGTCTTTTGAGTTCCTACCCCAAAAAATGGCTGCTGCTCTAAAGACACAGTTCCCATCCCCCATGAAATCTTGAAAATGCAAGATATGTGGAATGGATGTTTTTTGGGAAATAAAATCTTTTTATTGGAGCTAAAACCAAAAAAACAGAATTTTTTATAACAGAAAATATGGAATAAAGATAAAACTCACTTTTTCAATTGATACTTGGTCAAAGGTTCCAGAAGAAGAATAAGATAATTTGCAGGAAACCTAGAGGAAAAATTCAAAATAAATCAGACAAAATTAAAAAATGAGAAAAGACCAAATTTACTCAGTTTCACACGGATTGTTGGGGCTGCTAATACTTTCATCCCAAAAGAATGGTAAGGAAAATCATTATCTTCATTGGATACCTTTATTCTCTTGATTATTGTCCCAGGATTGTATTCAGGAGAAGCAACTTTCCTATTCAAAATGGTTCCAGAACTCTGATGAAGGTTTGGATGAAAAAATTAATGAAAAAACATCCCGAAAATTGGCCAAAAATAAAATGAAATGAAAGATCATCATCTTAATTACATGCACATCTGGCAGCTCTTCAACTGCTGAATCTTTCCCTACATCCAAATCTGGCATCTCTTCATCCTCTGAATATCCCTCTTCAGTCAGAAATTCACTCTATGTTAAAAAAATGACCAGGACTCATCAAAAAAACAACCCATTGCAGAAAAAATAAGTATAGTTATAAAATTACCTCTTCCTCTGATTCCTCCTTTTTTTTCCCTTCCACTTCCCTTGGATGGCCTTTCACTTTCTTGAAACCTGAACACATGAGAAACAAATTAATTATGAAAGTTGATATTTTTTTTCTCCAAAAAAATGGTGACTGACCTTTGAATTTGCTATTAATTTCTTCTTTGGCCTTCCTCTACTCTTGGGTTCTTCTAAGTATTTGAAACCAGATAGATCTATTTTTCTTCAGGACTGGGAGATCTTCTTGAAATTATTGGCTGCTCCTTTGGGTCTTCCTCTTACTTTGGATCTTTGAGTGGAATTTGGCTCTTCAATCAGGGTAAGTTGATATCTGCCACTGTACAGCTTCACGCTTTTGCCCAGATAATATAGCTGTTCTCCAGGTGGCAAATTGCTGAATTATTAAAAATGTTTGGTGAAATATATGTTTTAATTACTTTATTTGGTTAGAAATTCAAGTTTTTCTGAATTTTCAGTTGATTCAGGGTTCAGAGTTAACTGGAGAAAGGAAAATCAAAACAAATCAGGACATTATTCATTTGAGCTCAAATCCCAAAAAAAGGTGGGGAAACTTGCTGAGATGGGAGCTTTGACATGCCATTGAGGATGAAAATCATCAAGTTGGAATATTTCACCCTTTCTGATGGCCAATTTGACTTTGTGAACACATGGTATACCCATGTAGGAAGAGTAATCATAGTTGTTGCAATTGGTGGAAGAATCAGGAACTTGATGAGATGAATGAATGATTTTGAGGGAAAAGTGGCTGATCTTTCCAGAATGATAATCCACACAGTGAGGCAAACCAATGAGATGCTTGAATTCTTGCTGAGAGGCTTCAATGGCTCTCTCACGGGTTTGGATGGTGATGGATCTGTAAATTTTTTGAACTAACTTATAGAAAGAGCCAATAAAAGAATTGATTAATCTTTAAATGTAGGAGTGACAACCTTCTATTCTTTATTTAATTGTGTTTTCAAAGTGAAACTAATTGTTTGTAAAATAGGAGAAAAATTTTATTTCAGAGGAACTCAGTTTTCAAGAAGGTAGTCAGATGTAGGGGGATTCCAGAACAGATAAAGTTTTGTGAAGTTTTTGTGATAGCTTGATTCAGATTTTGAATAGACCAAATGATGCCATTGTTTCTGGAATAGCTTCCATTAATCTTCAGATTTAAAGTGCTTCCTGCAATGAGTTTGAATATTGTTGAAAATGTTCCAGACACATAGAAAATGATGAGAGGAAGGGAAAACTGATTCAATTGAACTAATAAGTGCTTGTTCATTGTCTTTCAAAATCACACTAGGTTCTTTATCTTCAAATATTTCCTGAAGTTGAGTCAGGGTCCAATAATAGTTCTTTTTTTGATCTTGAGATAAAAAAACAAATGCAACTTATAAGCTTCTAAAAGAATTGCTTATCCCAAGAATATGAAGAAGGGGCATTCCAAATTTTTTGGTTTTATATGTAAAGTCCGTCATCATGAGAGTAGGGAAAAGTTTGAGAAGTTTTGTGGAATCAGGGTGTGAAATAAATAATGAAGTAATTTTACCATCCAAATTTTTCATTTTGTAGTAAAAAGAAGAATTCCAGAGTTTCAGTATTAGAGCTTCCACAGGAGTTTTGCCATCAAGGGCATTTTTTTGTATTTGGGATCTTTTGTTGTAAATTGTAGGGAGATTTGTATGGATAGGTGATGCTAAGTGTTGTATAAGAGAGTTGAGAATTTTCAAAGGGGCTACTCCAGCTTTGTATAAATTTTCAACCACCCCCTTTTCCCCCCCTTGGATTCTTCTGGGGATGGGATGAGTGGAAGGATCAATGGAAGGTGGATGGTTGTGCTCTGGACATATGACCTTCACCACCCAAACACCCAATCTTTTTGAAAATTACTTGATGACCTGAAAGGAAAATTGGTTTTTATCAATTATTTTAATTTGGTGGTATTTTTGTGGGTTTGTATTCCCCAGATTTATCACATTGATAAGTGTAGGCCTGATTCTCAAAATTTGATACTCTGGTAGATATGGCCTATCCATGGGACTTTGCCCATGATTGGATACCCTCAACCAGCTCCTTCTTTTGATTATATGATAGCTCAGGATGGGGGGCCAGACGGGTGGAATCAAGAGTTTGAGTAGATGAAGAAGGAGAAAGAGTAGTTGAATCAATGTATTTATTAGATGAGATGATGGAGGATGGGCCTGGTGAAACAGTTGAAACAGTTCTGAAAAGTGGGTGAATATTTTCTTGAGCAATTGGAAAAAGAGATGTTCTTGTTTGGAAGTATCTGGAGTTTTGAGTTGTTTTGATGAGTGGTTGGTGGTGTGATTTATTGTGGTGTGAGGTGGTGTGAGGTTGTGTGAGGAGGTGTGGTGTGGTGTGGTGAGGTGAGGTGTGGTGAGGTGTGGTGTGGTAAGGTGAGGTGACGTGTGGTGTGGAGTGGTAGTTGTGGGGGGTGACGGGAGGGTGAAAAAGATCATTGGGGTGGTTTATAAGTTAATTGATGCGCTCTAAGATGGGTGGTGGTCCCAGGAAAATATTTTCATTCATATTGAATATATGCATGTGAAGGGCTCAAAAAGACGGAATTTTTTGAATTTTTTGGATTTTTGAGGGAATTTTTTAAGGTCAAAAATGACATCCAAATCTTCTCAAAAAATTTCAAATCAATATTTAATAGTTCTTTCACAATTCTCAAAGCTTCAAACACCAAATAAAAATTAGTAAAAATGGCAAAATTAGGGATCCAAAAGTCCAATGAGAAAATTGAATTTTCCAAGTTGTTTGCTTTTTTAAAGAAATATTTTAAGGTGAAATGATACATCCAAGATATCTGAAAAAAATATTTAAATGCTCTTCAAATTTTGGTTTAACTTTTTTATAGCTTGAATTACCTAAAAAAATGAAATAAAAAGGAAAATAAAAGAATTCAAATGTCCAAAGAGAAATTTGATTTTTTCAATTTTTTGTGTTTTTTGAAGGAATTTTTTCAAGGTGAATGGGTACATCCAAAAAAGATGAAAGAAATTTTGAAATCTCTTTGAATTTTGGTTTTAATTTCTGGAATCTGGAAGAACCAAAAAAAAAAAATTGAAATAGCCAAAATAAGGATCCAAAAACCCATGCAAAAATTTGTTTTTATGGAATTTCTTCATTTTTTCATTGCATTTTTGAAGGGTTTCTACCCTCCAAAATTACCAAGAATTTTGGTTAGAGGTTTAAGAATCCCTGCTACCAGGCTGCGGAGTCAGAATTCAGAAAAATGAATTATTGAAACTTGGGTGAAATAAAGTTTTTTTGTGTGAAATAACAGAGGGGCACAACCATGCAACAACATCAAAATGCATGGAATAAAGGGTTGGATGTGTGCAAAAAATAATGCTGTTTTTTAGTTTTTTTTTCACTTTTTTTATATATCATTTCCTTTTTTGGTTTTAATAAAAAAATAAAAAATAAATTAATAAATTAAATTAAAATAATAAATAGGGCTTATCAGAGCTAAGCAAACCCGCCATTAAAAATTGAAAAACCCACTTATTTCAAATAAGACATGTCAGATTCACCTGGAAATAAGTGGGGTTTTCAAGTAAATTATATAAAGGCTTCCACAAACTTTCCACTTCATACACCCCTGGTTTTCCACCTCCGAACTTGGAAAAATTCTGCCTCCAACCTGATTGGAACAAAATTGAATTCATTTCTCTTCATCCTGTTGTCACCATCCTCATCAATTCATCACTCTCATCACTTTATTCCTTTCATCACATCCAGCTAAATCTCATTCACTTTATTGCTTTCATCACATCCAGCTAAATTTAAATCTCATTGCATCACTATCCTCATCACTCCCTCACCCTCATTGCTTTATTGCTTTCATCACATACTGACTCTCATTGCTTTATCCCTCTTGTCAATTAATCACTCTCATTTCTTGCTATCCTCTTTGCTTCATCAAATCTCATTCACTTTATTGCTTTCATCACATCCAGCTAAAGCTAACTCTCATCACATCACTATCCTCATCACTCCCTCACCCTCATTGCTTTATTGCTTTCATCACATCCTAACTCTCATTGCTTTATCCCTCTTTTCAGTTCATCACTCTCATCTATTCCTATTGTCTTTGCTTCATCACTCTCCTAATGGCACCTCAGCAATCCCCCCCTACAAGTCCACTCAACAATGCAATGGACCAAATCAAACATTCCCAAGGAACTCAACATCCAACAATGCTCCCCCATCAGCTTCCAAAGGCTCAAGTCAGCTCAAGAGAGATAATCACATCATCCTGGTAAAATGGCTCAAAATTCTGTCCAACTATGATGCTTGCTTTGGATCCAACAATGAAACATGCATTGGCCAACCTCCATCCTCTAAGGTCAATGGTTATTTCCTGATGGCCAATAAACTCAAGAATAAAACAAAAGTTATGCTGGAACTTTCATCCAAACAGATGAGGGAGCAATTCAAGAATTATTGAGCCAAGTACAAAAAGGCCCACTCCATGTCAATCTCCACTGGCTTTGGTATCACCAACTCCAAAAAAGCCAAGGGAATCAACTTGGTGGTTGATAAGTTGGACTCCATTTGTCCTTTTTATATTCAAATAAATGAAATCTTTGGAAAGAAGGCCAACATCACCCCTCTAGCTGCTTTTGACGCCCAACAATCTGATTCAGTTGATGCCAAGGAATTGGCTGGGGATGCTCAGCCTAGCAATGAGGATATTGATGAAACTTTGCCTTTGAGTGGCCCCCATCCAGTACCAAGGAGGATATTCAAACAAAATCAGGTCCAATAACATCTACTTCCGCATTGATTGATTAGTCAAACCCAACCTTGGACCCCTCACTTACTTCTTTTGATTGCTCTCTTCCTGGGGTGGAAGAAACAGAAAACTTGGCCAATGAGGAGGATGTCATTCCCGTATCACCATTGCCATCAAAATCTGCTCAAGTAAGGAAATAAGTTCTTTTCTCTTCTGTCCAGTTAATCCTGACTGATTTAGATTTGAAAGAAACAGGCTCAACTATTACTGAATGTCCAAAAACTCAAACCCATGGGGCCTTTCACATCCCCTTCAAATGAGAGCAATGATGTTCCCACACATACCTCCTCTGAAAAGGGAAAGCAAAAGGCCTTCAATTCCATCAACATCAACCCCAATAGCCTTCAAAAGAGGAGAAACACTTCAATTTTTTGGGCTTTGAGGATATCATGGAGAAGCAAGATTCAAGTAAGCCCATTGGATTCTCCTTGCTTTAAAATAAAGCTCATTCCTATTCCCCTCTGAAAAACAGTGAAATTGCAAATTCAATCTGAAAAACTTCAGTTTGAAAAGGAGAAGTGGGATTGTCAACTGGCTATCAATTTGCAAAAGAAGAAATCCAAGAGTTTGGCTCATCAACAAAAATGGGATGCCAAGTGGAAGTTGAAACAGGCTGAACTAGAATTTCAAAAATGGGAAAAGCAGAAGGATTGACAGCAAGAACAACTGGAAATGGAGAGGGAAAAAATGGAAACATAAAAATGTAAAATGTTAAATTAGTCTGGAAACCTGAACCAGGAACAATGCTTTATTCTACAGGCCAGATTGTGGCCTCTATAGAGACTTAGTAGAATACTTGCAATTGAACACTTAGCTAGTGGTCACTTTTGGCAGGTCAATTGGGTCATGGGTTTGCTGAGTTGGTTGCTTTAGTTTGCTGAGTTGGTTGCTTTAGTTTGCTGAGTTGGTTGTTAGGATGGAGTCTGGAGCTGAGTTGAAAGAGAACAGGAGGCTCACCCTTCTAAGGGGGGAGATTCATGATGAGTGTGTGGGAGTGAGAGTGAACTGGGATTGACATGACATGTGAACCTTTTCACATCTTTTCCTGAGAGTTTGAGCAGTGTGTGAGTCAGTTAAGACTTATAATCTCAACATCTCAACATGCTGGCTCAACTCAGAGTCAGACACAAATGAATTCAACTGTCAGCTTGCTACTATTGCAGAGCAAGCTGCAAAAGTAACAAAAATAGCATAAAACTAATAATAATACAATTAACCTAAGAAGGAGTGATAAAACCATGCGTCAGTTAAGAATTATAATCTCAAAATCTCAACATGCCGGCTCAACTTAGAGTCAGGAACAAATGAATTCAACCAAACCGGCAACAGAGGCTGTAGAAGCAGCTTTGGTCAGGGCGTCTGCCAGCATGTCTTTCAAGGAGACTAGTTTGAGCAGAATAGTCCAACTGTCAAAGTTATTTTGGAGGCTCTTGAGCTTTATGTTGATGTGCTTTTCATGTGACTTTGACCCCAATTTCTTGATTTTGTTGTCTAAGCCTTTGTTTTTGATTAGGTGCATAGTTGGGTCAAATTTAGTTCTCCAAATTTCATTCACTAAGCATCTGATCCATCATCCTTCAAGGTGACTAGCCAAGAGAGAGTTGCATTTGGATTCTGTGGAAGAGTGGGAAATTGACCATTGATGCCAGCTTGTCCAGTAGATCCAACTTCCTTTGAATAAGATGATGAAGCCAGTCTGTGATAGTCTGGTGCAGGGTTCATCACCCCAGGTGGTGTCGCTTTAGGCTACTAGGTGATTTTCTGCAGACTTAGAGCTGATTTTTAGTTTGGAATTGATGGTCTTCAGGAGTTATCTCCAAACATGAGCCACTTCTTTCCAGTGGCAGATTCCAGGTCTTTTGTTGTATCTGGCTAGACATGACACGGAATAACAGATATCTGGCCTTTCTAGAGTTGCTATGAAGTTGAGTCAAACAATTGAAGAGTGATAGCTGAAATTGAGAGAGTTGAATTGGTCAACCTCTGCGTCAGTGGCTGGTACTAAATGAATGCCACTGGTGCAAGGGTTATTGACAGGTTTTGCATCACAGAGATTGAGAGACTTGAGTCCTTTCTTTATGTGAAGAGGAAGCAAGAGATGGATGTAGCCCGCCCCTTTTTCTACCTTCATGCCAAGTAGAGTGTTGATCTCATGGGCGGATGAGTCCTTGAAATTTTTGAGGAAGATAGTTTTGAAGGTGGTAACATTTCCAACCACTACAAGATTGTCTACGTGAAAAAAAGAGCGGCAACACAATCCTTGTGGAGGTAAAGACAGGGATAACAATTGCTTTTGCAATATCCTTGGCTTTTGATCAAACTGACTAGAGTCCTTTACCAATTGAGTGGGGATTTTTTGAGTCCGTACAGGGACTTCCTTAGTTTTAGGTATTTTGACGTTTGTTTTGATCTGGTGGGCGTCTTGATGTAAACATTTTTGTTCAGCAAGGAATGGAGAAAGGCACCTTTCACGTTGAATTGGAGGGTAGGTAAGTTTTGGTCAACACAGTATGTGAGGAGGGCTCTGAGAGACGCAATTTTTCTGGTCAGAACAAAAGTTTTGAGATAATCAATGCCGTAGCGCTCGTTGAATCCCTGGATGCAAACCCTAGCTTTTAGGGTTTTCTTGCCGGAGTGTAGATTTTCTTTGCACCCAAAGTTCCAAGTGGGGTCTAAGGGATTGACAACTTCCGAGTCATTGGCATCCTCCCAGATGCCAAGATCCTCTGCGGTGTCAAGCTCCTTATTCAACGGTCCTATCCATGCGGGCGATTTCAGGGCTTCATGAATGTTTTTTGGTAAGTTGGAGTGGTAGAAACTGTATTGTTTGGGAGGTTTGATTTGCCTGCGGTTGCAAAGGCGGGGTCTCAGGTCAATTTCTGTTTCTTGAAACGCTTCCAAGCTGTTGTTGTTGTCTAAGATGCTAGGGATATTGATGTTTGGTTTGTTTTCCTTGGTGACTGGGCAGGCCGTGTTAGTGGACAGATCAATGATTGACACTTCCTCTTTTACGGGAGAAGAGTCTAAGTACCAAGGATTGGTTGAGCCAAAGTTGGGAGTAATGGCAGTCATGTCATCAGAGATCTTAGTTATTGTGTTGGCAGGCTGATTTTTGAGGAATGAGACGTATTTAGTTTCAATTGTCTTACCCAATTTGGACAATATTTTGAATGACAGTAGTCTGGGATTGAATCCTATTAGCAGGCCAGTTTTGCCTTTCTTGCTGAGTTTGGAAGAAATTTTGGTCTGGTTGAAGAGGTACACAAAAGGACTTCCAATTGGTTTGAGGTAGTTAGCAGGGATTGCAGTTTTTTGTAGGAGCTTGTAGGGAGATGTTTCCCCCTTCTTGGCGGGAATCTGGTTGAGAGCCAGACAGCAGCCTTGAATGACAATATGCCGCTGGTTCTTTGGAATGGAAGTGCTGCTTAAGATGGTTTGCATTGATTCAATGATGGTGCAATTGGCTTGTTCAGATTTTCTGTTATGTTGAGGGTGATATGGTTTGCTGACTATATGGTTGATTGATTTGGAATTGAAGAAATTGGAGTTTTTGTTAACAAATTCCCCGCCTCCATCACTGACCACTTCAATAGGATATTGATGTTTATTCTTTGCCTTATTTTCAATAGCAAAAACAATTGCTTTGGTGGAAAGGTCCTTGCTGGTTAAAGGGAACAAAGCTATATAACCGGACTTGCTGTCCACCATAGTGAGTGTGTAGCTGTTTCCTTTTTTGCTTGTTGGGTCTAGGGGACCAATTAGGTCTAAGTGGAGCCTGTCAAAAAACTTTTTGAGTTGGGCTTTGTTCTTCTTTGAAGCTGGAGCGGCTGATTTTGCAGACTTTACAAGTGGAGCATTCAAATGATGATCTTAGTTTTGAGTTGATGGTGCTTCCTAGTTATCTTTCCATTTGGTCAAGTCTGGCATGGCCAAGTGTTCCATGAAGAGTATCAAGATCAATGGATGACAGATGGCAGACCAGATGAGGACCTGGATCCATTGTGATGATGAGAGGGTTGTTCTTGATATTACCTTCAAGAACTTTGTGTCCCTTGAGTTGTAGGTTAGACTGGGCGGGTTTGACTTGAGTGTTGACTTGAAGGTGACAGCCTTTTATCAGTAGGGCTCCAATGTAAAACAGGTTGACTGTTGCTTTGGGAAACCAGGAAGTGTTTTCAAGTTTGATGGACCTCATGCCGCATTTGATTAAAGCGGTTCACAAGCCTCTGATAGGGATCCCAGCTCCTAGTTTCCCCTTCTTGATGGTTTCTTTGCTGGACTGTTCTTGAAGGTTCCAAAAGTCTTCACAATTCTTGATCATGTGAATGGAACATCCGCTATCAGGTATGTAGCAGTTCTTGTCATTAGTTTCAAAGTGATTGAAACCGCAGAAAAAGGAGTAGTAGTGAGATTAAAGAGACTTCTTGGGTGCTGGCTTCTTTCCTTTCTTAAGAGGATGGTCAGGTCTTGGTTTGGGGAATTCAAACCAGCATGAGGAGGGGGGATGATTGGTCACCCCAAGATTGTGTTTCCCGTTCTTGCATCTAGACACACTTTGATCTGATATTCCTTTGTTGTGGTGGTACAGGACCAAATTGGTCTCAGATTGGTCCTGCTCCTTGGACTGGATTTTGTTTTTGTGCTGTATCAAGTGGTTCAGCACAATTGAGAAGGTTAGGTTGATGCGCAAGTGCATTATTTGAGAGTGTATGGCTGTCATTGATTCAGGTAGCTTGAAGAGAATCAAGTAACTGAGGATGTCACTTGGGAGATCAATTTGGACCTTTTCCAATTTGCCAAGATGGAGCTTTACACTTGTCACAAATGTATCAATATCATTCAGATTGAAGGAGAGGAATAGGAGTTTAAAGAACATCCTTTCCCTGTTGGAGGCTTGGTTAGATGCAAAGTGGTTCTTGGCGGCTATCCAGATGATTTTGGAGGATTCCTTGTTATTGGGATTGATGATGTTGGTGTGGGTGGTTGGGTCCAGTTTGGACATCAGATAACCAGTCATCTCCTTATCATCAGGTATGTCTTCTAGGGGGTTAGGAGAGTTGAAGAGATGGAGAATGCTGCTCATCTTGAATAGTTTCTCCATCTTCTTCTTCCAGATAGAAAAATTGGACTCTGTTAGAAGAGGGGTTGATTCCATGAGTGACTTCAGCGCGAGTGCTTTGAAATTTTATTAAATTCCTGGTCCAGGCATTTCAGATGTTTGTGATTTTCCGCTTGAGTTCAAAGGATCCATTTTGGATTTTAACCGTGTAAAATGTTAAATGAGTCTGGAAACCTGAACCAGGAACAATTCTTTATTCTACAGGCCGGATTGTGGCCTCTGTAGAGACTTAGTAGAATAATATCAATTGAACACTGAGCAAAAAATCACTTTTGGCAGGTTGATTGGGTCTTGGGTTTTCTGAGTTGGTTATTTGAGTTTTCTGAGTTGGTCATTTGGATGGAGTCTGGAGCAGAGTTGAAAGAGAACAGGAGGCTCACCCTTCTAAGGGGGGAGACTCATGATGAGTGTGTGGGAGTGAGAGTTAAATGGGATTGACATTACATGAGAATCTTTTCACATCTGGTCCTGAGAGTTTGAGTGGTGTGTGCGTCAGTTAAGACTTATAATCTCAACATCTCAAAAAAAAAGGATGAGTGTTCAATGGCTGCAGCATACATTGGTAGCAGTAGAACAGTAGCTGAATTCAATCATATTACTTAAATGCTGGGCTTTTAAATATATTTTCTTTGATGAAAAACTTAAAAATAAAAAAAAAAATTTTTGATTATAACAATGCTTAAGACTATTTTTAACCCCACCAATAAAAAAATATTTTTTATTTTTATTTATATTTTTTTCCTGGAGTATATTTTCCCACTCCGCAATTCATTGCAAGTGTTTTGAGTTTTTTTGTTGATTTGCGTTGAAGTTGCCATTCTTGTATGAGTGGCAGTCTCCACAGCAGGAAAAGTAAAGTTCTTGTACTTATTGGCTTCCAAAACCATTTTCACTATACCTTTTTGTTTGAAATAAATTACAAAGCCAAGGTCAGGAAAAACAAATTGGCCATCTGATACTTCATATTCATTCATAGTTTCAATAAGTTGTCCATTTGATTTCTTGGTTGGAACTGCAAGTAAAAAGGAATACTCAGAGATGTCACCTTTTTGAATTTGAGGTGAGTTGTAAAGGGAGTTGGATTTGAAAGTGACATGCAGAGAGCAGTTAAAGTGAGTAGGCCAAGAACTAAATTTGAGTGATGAGAAGGAGGGGATGCGTTTGTCCTTCATTATTTCACTGTTTGATTCAAAGGGAAGTCTTGCCAAATTGAAAATTTTTTTTCCTAAAATTCAAGTGACTTTGTCTGCATTAAGATTGAATAGATGATTGCTTCACATAGCGTCCAAGGAACTCAAAGGGGTCCATCAATTATTGCCATCCAATTGCACATATTTTTCCACCCCAAGATCTTGAGGGACCAACAGTTTTGACAAATTTTTTTGACTGGTGAAGGAAATGTTTCACAAAGTTGTTGTCCTTCTTGTCTTGGTAAGAAAGTTTCTCCAACGGGACAAATTCAATCATTGCAACAAGGCTGTTTTGATCAGATTTATTGAGAAAAATTAATTAGCCCTGTCTGAACAAATGGAATTGCTTGATCATCTGCTTGGCATGTTTGAACTCAGTGGGTGAGGGTTTTCAATAGTTCTTTTCCTTTTGGGCAGTGATGGAAGGATACAGATCCAAAGGTTGTAGTTTCTGTCCTGACCATACAACCTTTTCATGGATGCCCCCCTTTGCAAGTTCCAAAGAGATTTCTGATTCCCTCATTTGATCCCTCTTTTGCTTCAAAGCCCTCTGCTTTCCACCTCTCTTTATTTTTTGAACCTCATCTTCTTCCATCTTGTTCCCTCCCAGGCAAATTCTCTGCTTGGGGTGAGGATCAAGAAGGGATTCAATTTGGATTATAACATTGTGAGTGCGGTGGGAGAAGGGATGGCATTGAAGGAAAAGGGGTCAAAGAAGGGTTAAAAAAAACCATTTCAGTCATGTGATCACCAAAAAAACAAAAAAAAAAAAATTACTGGGCGTGGGCATGAGCTAATTGGGCCGGGCTTATTACCAAAAAAAAAAAAAAAAAAAAAAAAAAATACTGGGGTGCAAGCAAATCGGGCTGGGCTTTGGGGCGGGCCTTGGGTTGGTCAACAAATGAGAGCAAGGCTTGGGGCGCGGCCGGAAAGCCTAGGGAGACAAGGGGGGGCAGGAAGCCAAAGGGGGGGCCGGCAAGGAGGAGAAAGGGAGGGCAAGGGCGGGATGGCAAGGAGGAAGAGGTGCAAGGTGCAAGGTGGGGGGCCGGCAATTCAAGGGAACAGAAAGGGAGGGTGAGGGCGGGCCGGCAAGGAGCAAGGGGGGGGGCCAGCGAGTCAAGGGCCAAGAAAGGGAGGGCAAGGGCGGGCCGGCCAGGAGGAGTAGGAGCAAGGAGCAAGGGGGGGGCAGAAAGTCAAGGGAAAGGGCGGTCCAGCAAGGAGCAAGGGGCGGGAGGCAAGTCAAGGGCTGAGAAAGGAAGGGCAGGGGTGGGCCGGCGAGGAGGAAGAGGAGCAAGGAGCAAGGGGGGGGGGCGGCAAGTTGAGGGAAAAGAAAGGGAGGGAAAGGGCGGGCTGGAAAGGAGGAGGAGGAGCAAGGGGGGGGGGGTCTGGCAAGACAAGCAAGATGGGAGGGAAACCAAGGGAGGGGGGAGAGGGGGGGTGCTGGTGAGTGAGTGGGAGGGAGTGAGAGGGGGTGAGAGGGAGGGAAAAGGGGAATGAGGAGGAGGGAGGGGGGAGCTTACCTGGGGCATCAAACAAGGGGGTGGGGGGGCCTCAAGGGGAATGGAGGTGGACAAATCAAAGGATGAGCATTGTATTATGGGGAGGATGAGGAGGAGAATGAGGAGGAGGGGGGGGGGGGAAGCTTACCAGGGGTTCCAACCAAAGGAGGAGGGGAGGTGGTGGGTGAGGAGGAGGAAGGAGTGGACCACCTGGTGGTTTGGTGGGGTGAGGTGGGTGGTTTGACCAGTGGTTTGGTGGGGTGAGGTGGGGGTTTTGGAATCAATTTTTTAATAGAGCATAAAAAGCCAACCAAGTTGATTCCAAATTGAAGTCTGAATGGCAGTCAAATACTAAAAAAAGTCCAGTCAGCTTTTATGCATTTTAAACTTGATTCTGGGAAGTTTGATGGGACATGTTGAGAAATATGGTGATTGAATGTGGTTTGATGAGATGATGATGGGATTTGTGTGAAGATGGAGATGTGAAGCAATAGAGATGTGAACTGATGGAGATGAGATGTGTGTGATGTGATGGAGATGGGATTGGTATGGATTTGGTGACGTGGATGGGTGTTTTGGATGTGATGGATTGTGGATGGATGATCATGCATAAATTGCAGGTTTAATTGCGGGTTTGATGTTTGAAATCCACCATTTTCATGAAACCCGCCATTTTGAAATACACCAGTTAGGGGGTATGTGTATTTCCAAAACACACCATTAAAAATGGCAGGTTTGGTAAAAGAAATGGCGGGTTTCTAATGGCGGGTTTTCTAAATCTGATAAGCCCTAATGAATAGATAAATAAAAAATAGGGCATTATTTTTCTCACACATCCAAACCTTTATTTCATGCATTATGACATTGACGTGTGGTTGCGCACCTTTGGTATTTCACCCAAAAATACTTTATTTCATGCAATTTTCAAGAATTCATTTTAATGATTTCTGACTGCGCAGCCCCATAGCAGCAGCTCTTGAACCCCTTGACAAAATCATTGGTAATTTTGGAGACATTAGAACCCCTTCAAAAATGCAATCAAAAAAAGGAAAAAATCCATAAAAACAAATTTTTGCATGGGTTTTTTAATCATTATTTTGGCTATTTTAATTGTTTTTTTGGTTATTTCAGCTGCCATAAATTTTGAGAAAAATTCATAGAGTCTTCAAATATTTTTTCCATATTTTTTGGATGTATCCTTTCACCTTAAAAAATTCTTTTAAAAAACACAAAAAATAGAAAAAAAATCAAATTTCTCTTTGGACGTTTGAATCCTTTTATTTTCCTTTTTATTTCATTTTTTTGGGTAATTCAAGCTATCAAAAAGTTAAAAAAACATTGAAAGAGAATTAAAATATTTTTTTCAGATTTTTTGGATGTATTATCTTACCTTAAGAAATTGCTTCAAAAAAGCAAAAAATTCAAAAAATTCAATTTTCTCATTTGACTTTTGGATCCTTTTGTTTGCCATTTTGACTTATTTCTTTTGGTTTTTCAAGCTTTGATAATTTTAAGAAAAATATTCAAGAGCTTTTCAATTTGTTTTTTGAGCATTTTTGGATTTCATTTTTGACCTTTAAAAATTCCATCAAAAAACCAAAAAATTTGAAAAATTCACTCTTCTTTGAGCCCTTCACATGCATATATTCAATATGACTGAAAGTTTTTTCCAGGGACCACCAACCATCTTGTAGCACTGCCATTATCTTATAAACCACCCCCTTGACATGTTCCTACCTCCCATCACCCCCCACCACACCATCCCACTACCATACCATACCACATCACACCACACCACACCACACCATACCATACCACACCACACCATACCATACCACACCACACCATACCATACCACACCACACCATACCATACCACACAAGACCATACCATACCACACCACACCATACCATACCACACCACACCACACCACACCACACCACACCACACCACACCACACCACACCACACCACACCACACCACACCACACCACACCACACCACACCACACCACACCACACCACACCACACCACACTACACCACACCACACCACACCACACCACACCACACCACACCACACCACACCACACCACACCACACCACACCACACCACACCACACCACACCACACCACACCACACCACACCACACCACACCACACCACACCACACCACACCACACCACACCACACCACACCACATCATCAAAACAATTTAACACTCCAGATACTTCCAAACAAGAACATCTATTTTTCAAATGGCTCAAGAAAAAATCCACCCACTTTTCATAACTGTTTCAACTGTTTCACAAGGCCCATCCTCCATTATCTCATATAATCAAACTATTTATTAAAACACTCCTGCTCCTTATTCATCAAATCAAAATCTGGATTCCAATCCTCCTGAGCTATCATATAATCAAAATGAGGAGCTGGCTGAGGCTATCCAATCATGGGCCAAGTCCCATGGATATGCCATGTCTACCAGAGTATCAATTTGCAAGAATCAGGCCTACACTAACCAATGTGAGAAATCTGGGGAATATAAACCCAGAAAAGACAACTCCAAATTAAAAAAATCAAGGAAGACCAAGTGTCCTTCCAGGTTATTAGGGAATTTTTCTAAAAGATTGGATGTTTTGGTGGTGAAGTTTATATTTCCAGAGAACAACCATCCACCTTCCATTGATCCTTCCACTCATCCTATCTCCACAAACTAATCCAAGGGGAGAAAAAGGAGGTGGTTGAAAATTCATCCAAAGCTGGATTTCCCCATTTAAAAATTATCAAGTCTCTTATACAAAAATCATCATCAACTATCCATACAAATCTCCTTACAATTCACAACAAAAGATCCCAAATAAAAAAAATGCCCTTGATGGCAAAACTCCTTTCAAAGCACTCATACTGGAACTCAAGAATTCTTATTTTTACCAAAAAATGAACAATGTGGATGGTCAAATTACTTCATTATTTATTTCACACCCTTATTCCATGAAACTTCTCAAACTTTTCCCTACTCTAATTATGATTGAATGTGCATATAAAACCAAAAAATTTGGAATGCCCCTTATACATAATATTGGGATAAGACATTCTTCTAGAAGATTCTCAGTTCCACTCTGTTTCTTATATCAAGAGAAAAAACAGAACTATTATTGGGCACTGACTCAAATTCATGAAATATTTGAAGATAAAGAACCTAGTGCAATTGTGAAAGACAAGTAACAAGCACTTATTAATTCAATTGAATCAGTTTTACCTTTCTCTCATCATTTTCTCTGTTTCTGGAACATTTTAAACAATATTCAAACTCATTTCAGGAAGAATCTTAAATCTGAATATTAATGGAAGCTATTCCAGAAACAATGGCATCATTTGGTCTATTCAAAATCTGAATCAAGCTATCACAAAAACTTCACAAAACTTTATCTGTTCTGGAATCCCCCTACATCTGACTACCTTCTTGAAAACTGAGTTCCTCTGAAATAAAATTTTTCTCCTATTTTACAAACAAGTAATTTCACTTTGGAAACACAATTACATCAAGAATAGAAGGTTTTCACTCCTAAATTTAAAGATTAATCAATTCTTTCATTGGCTCTTTCTATAAGGTAGTTCAAAAAATTTACAGATCCATCACCATCCAAAACCGTGAGAGAGCCATTGAAGTCTCTCAGCAAGAATTCAAGCATCTCATTGGTTTGCCTCACTGTGTGGATTATTATTCTGGAAAGATCAGCCACTTTTCCCTGAAATCATTCATTCATCTCATCAAGTTCCTGATTCTTCCACCAATTGCAACAACTATGATTACTCTTCCTACATGGGTATACCATGTGTTCACAAAGTCAAATTGGCCATCAGAAAGGGTGAAATATTCCAACTTGATGATTTTCATCCTCAATGGAATGTCAAAGCTCCCATCTCAGAAAGTTTCCCCCCCTTTTTTTGGGATTTGAGCTCAAAAAAATAATGTCCTGATTGATTTTGATTTTACTTTTTACAGTTAAATGTGAAACCTGAATTAACTGAAAATTCATCAAAAATTGAAGTTCTAACCAAAGACAATAATGACAACCTATATTTCACTAAACTTTTTGAAGAATTGAGCAATTGGCCACCTGAGAACAGCTATATTATCTGGGTGAAAGCATGAAGCTGTACAGTGGAAGATATCAAATTACCCCAATTGAAGAGCCAAATTCCACTCAAAGACCCAAAGTTAGAGGAAGACCCAAAGGAGCAGCCAATAAGTTCAAGAAGATCTCTCAGTCCTCAAGCAAAAGATATCCATCTGTTTTTGAATATTTAGAAGAAACCAAGAGGAGAGGAAGGCCAAAGAAGAAATTCATATCAAATTTGAAGGTAAGTCACCAATTTTTTGGATAAAAAAATATATCAACATTCATAATTAATTTTTTTCTTATGTGTTCAGGTTTCAAGAAGGTCCAAAGCCATCCAAGGGAACGGGAAGGGAAAAAAGGAGGAGTAATCAGAGGAAGAGGTAATGTTATAACTATACTCATTTTTTCTGCAATGGGTTGTTTAGTTTTATGAGTCTTTCTCATTTTTTAAACATAAAGTGAGTTTCTGACTGAAGAGGAATATTCAGAAGATGAAGAGGTCCCAGATTTGGATTTAAGGGAAGATTCAGAAGATGAAGAGCGTCCAGATGTGGATTTAATTATGATTGTGACCTTTCATTTTATTTTATTTTTGGATAATTTTTTGGATATTATTTTTCATTAATTCGTTCATTCAAACCTTTCTCAGGGTTCTGGAAACATTGTGAATAAGCAAGTGGCTTCTCCTGAATAAAATTCTGGTACAAGAATCAAGAGAATAAAGGTATCCAATAAAGATGGTAATTCTCCTCACCATCCTCATGGGGGGAAGGTATTAGCAGCCCCAACAATCAGTGAGTAAGTCAGTACATTTGGTATTTTCTCATTTTTTAACTTTGTGTGATTTCTTTTGGGTTTTCCCTCTAGGTTTCCTGAAAATTATCACATTCTTCTTCTGGAATATTTGACCAAGTATCAATTGAAGAAGTTAGTATTATCTTTAGTCAATATTTTCTTTTATAAACAATATATTTTTTGGTTTTAGTTCCAATACAAAGATTCAATTTCTCTAATAAAAGTCATTTCAAACTGTGGCTTTAGAGCAGCAGCCATTTGCTTGGGGAGGATCTCAGAATACTGGATTTATTTCAGGAAAGAAATGGCAAAAGAGCTTGATTCAAACCCAATCTTCAAGAAAACCAGATTACTGCATGATATCTGGGGTGAAACTTTCCAAGAATCAAGAAGGAAACTGAACCACCTTTATGGCATAGCTCTCATAAATATGTGGATGAAATTTCCATGGCATGGTTTCCGTCTAGCTGAAACATATAAGTGTCCAGTGGTTCTTTTTTCTTCTTTAATGCCTTGCACTTATCTTCCTCTGAATTCCCCTCTCACTTCAAATTCCAAAACTTCTCCTATTTGCTTCATTCTTTTGAAAGAATCCAAACATATAGTTTCATTCAAATTCAAGTCTGATCATTGGCCAGCTCCCAGGTCAGACCCACTTTGGAAAAGATTTGTGAAAAAAGATTCAAAATCTTGAAAAACCATTGTGCAAAATAATTTGGATCTTATTAATGAGGTTTTTTCCCTCCACAAGAATCAAGCAGAAAAATAAAGCCAATCATAGTTGAACAAATTTTATTACTTGCATCCATATTTGTTCTTTATTTTTAATTTTTTTGAATGATGCTTGTAAAGTGTATGCAAGAATGCAGATGATCTTCAAAAAGTATCAATGAACCAGCTCTTGGTTTTACAAAATTAAAAATTCTGAAAGCTTGAATCACCCAAAAAAAAAATTATATAGGCCAACAAAATGATTCAAAAATCCAGTGACAAATGTGAATTTTTCAAATTTTTTGGTTTTTTAATGGAATTTTTAAAGGCCAAAAATGAAATCCAAAAAATCCTTAATTTTTTTAAAAAAAGCTCTTGGATAGATATTTTACAATTATCAAATCTTGAAACACCAAAAAAATTAGTCAAAATGGAAAACATAAGGATCTAAAAGTCAAATGAGAAAATTGAATTTTTTGAATGTTTTGCTTTTTTGAAGGAATTTTTTAGGGTAAAATAATACATCCAAAAAATCTGAAAAAAATATTTTAATGCTTTTTGAATGTTTCTAAAAAATTTTTACTTCTTGAATTACCCAAAAAAAATGAAATAAAAAGGAAAATAAAAGGATTCAAATGTCCAAAGAGAAATTTCATTTTTTTGATTTTTTGTGTTTTTTGAAGGTATTTTTTAAGGTGAAAGGATACATCTGAATAATATGAAAAAAATATTAGAAGACTCTTTGAAATTTTTTTCAAAATTTATTGCAGCCAAAATAACCAAAAAAAAAACAATAAAAATAGCCAAAATGATGATCCAAAAAGGCATAAAAAAATTTGTTTTTACATAATTTTTTCATTTTTTGAATGCGTTTCTGAAGGGTTTCTAATGCCTCAATAATTACCAAAGATTTTGGTTAGGGTTTACGAGCACCTGCTACGTCGCTGGGCAGTAATAATACAAAAAAAATTAATTCTTGAAAGTTGCGTGAAATAAAGTATTTTTGCATGAAATACCAAAGGGGCGCGACCGCGCAGCAATGTCAAAATGCGTGAAATAAAGGGTTGCATGCGTGAGAAAAATAATTCCCTGAAAAATGAATTAATTAATTAAATTAAAAATATAAATATAAAAAAAATATAAATAAATAAATTAAAATGAAATGAAATAAATAAAGAAAAAAATAAAATATAAAAAATAAATCAATTAATTAAAGTAAAAATAAAAATATAAAAAAAGTATATATATAATTAAAATGAAATAAATGAAATTTAATTTTTTTTTGCGATTCAAAACCCAAAATGGGTTGTGTGGCACGGTTTTCAACCCAAAATAGGTTGGTTGGCACCATTCACAACCCAAAATGGGTTGCGTGGCATGGTTTGAAACCCAAAAAAAATGGGTTGCATGGGATGGTTTGCAACCCAAAATGGGTTGTGTGGCACAGTTTGAAAACGGAAATGGGTTTCAAACTGCCATTCTAAACCCAACTCAGTTGAAAATGGCTGCAAATGGCTGTTTGCAACCCATTTTGGGTTGCAATTTGCACCATGTGACCCATTTTTGGTTGTAAATGGGTCGCAGGGGGGCTCAAATTTCACATTGCCCATACTAAGTATGCGATCTATACTAAACCATATAACAATTGGGTTGAGGAGAGATGAAGGATACGCCAAGCCATTGAGAGAGAGTATGAGGGCCTAGGAAAGTTGCAAGAATCACATGAAACAGTGGTAAGGTGTTCAAGGAAATAAAGATTATCCCATACAGGGAGAGATTGAACCTGGTGGAGAAGGTGGAGACTGCAACATATGCAGGATAACTATCCACTGGAAGGTAAGGAAGCAGGTGAAGTTTTGTTTGAGCTTAGAGTGAAGCTGATGAAAGATTGAATTGTTTTATTTGAAGTAGTTTCAAAGCTGGGTTATTAAATTATTTGTATTTCATAAAAAATTCATCTTGAATGGGGGTTAAGGTAGATAAAAGGCTGGGTTTCCCATGGTGGTTTTTCCAACTCTGATATTTCCTATTGGATCCAGAATATACCCAAATATTCCTATCATTGAAGGGGAATTTGATGTATGATTGATATCAAATGTTGATCACACACAAAAAAATTTAATATAAATGAGACAAGAGGGTTTAATGGATTTTTTAATGAATAATTCAAGGTGTTTTTTGATATGGAAAAGTTATTTCATCATGAATAAAGGTTTTGAAATTTTATATTGTTCCTTAAGAATGTACCAAGCTAACTAAATAGATAAATGAGACAATTGAATAGTTTCTGAAGGTCCATATGTTACCCTATATCAATCACTTGTTTCAATTCAATTACTTAATCCTAGTTTTGAAATGATCCTTTCTATGAATGAATTTTGATTGGTTAAATCAAGATTAGATGTATCTTTTATCTATCATGCTTTTTCTATAATTATTTTTTCAGGTGAAAGTTCGAAAAAGAAAGGGTTTATACAATGCACTAAGGCTAAAAACTTAGTCAGGAGTTTCAAAATTATTTTTATTGGTTTAATGATCCTTTGAAATATTCCCTTGTTTTAATGATGTGATTTTATTAATATTCAAGGCATATTTATTTAATAAATTTATGATTCATTTTTTTAAGAAATCTCTATTCAAATTCATACTAATTATGAAATACAAATAAAATGATTATCATCAATTACTTTTCATTATTTGCAAAAATTTTAAAATTATATACCATTTGATTTGGATGAATATGGTTTTTAAATGAGCCTAAAACCATTTTTAAATAAATCTTTGTGTTATTTTTCAATTGAAAATATATACCTTTTGAATGGTTTATCTTTAAATTTGAAGTTATTTTAAATTTGATTCTGTGGTTTTGAAGAATCATATATGTATTTGATCAAGATTTTATCTGCTCCAAATTGCTAAAATTGTTATGATAAGTAACTGGGGTACCCTCCTCCACATATTAGGAGTTTTATTCTCAACCAAAGAAAGATTTATATGGAGTAAAAAAAATTGCGTAGAGCATCAGAGTTCAAAATTTTTAAATTTTTGATGGTTTGTTTTGGGAAAACCATTATTTTGAGAGTGTGTGTTTTGAACCACAATTCAAAGTGCAGATTTTTTTTCTTTTAAAAATATTTTTGAATGAAAAAATATAGTAGGATTCCTGACATAAGAAATTCTAATTTTTTGAAGATCTCAAATCTGATAAACCCTATTTAATCTGGCTTCAACTCCACAACTTTTTGATATTTTCAGGTTTGGTGATGCATGAAATCCTCTGGATCTTTTGCAGGTTTATTTAAGCTTTAATCCTACTGATCAAGGACTTTTCACAGGAATTCCCTCCCTACTAACATGCCCAATTGGGAGCAGGAGTTTTAACATAAAACTACTTATTTCAATAGGTTCTATGAGAGTTGAAATTTTCAAAAAATCAAATGGATGATTTCCAGCTGATCCTTTTTTATTTTCAAAATTTTGTTTTTGTGTGTTCAACCCATTGGTTCATTTTTTTAATTTAATTTTTTTTTCTTTGAAAAAAACATTTTTTTCCTGAAATAATCAGGTTAAATTTTTCAAAATTATAACGCTGATAGACCCTAATAAATCCTGATTTTTGCGCTCCCCTCATTTTTTAGAATAAATTTATTAAAATATTCATATTTTTAAGATATGGTTTCAGAATTTTTTCCAAACAAATTCTGAAATTTAATTTGAATTAGCCAAAGCTAGTTGGAGTGGGAAATTCGGGGTGATCTCAGTGGGTTGCCATACCTCTAATGACACCAAAAGACCCATTTATTCAAAAATAGAGAGGGTATTTCTGGGTTATCTCAGTGGTTTAATTTACCTCAAATGACAACAAAAAACTGTTTATTCAAAAATATTTATGAAGATTTGAATTTCTTCAATTATATATTTCATTATTTTTAATTTATTTAATTGTTAAAATTATCTTGATTTATCAATACTAATGCAGCTCAATTTGCAGTAGTAGGAAGCTGAAACTGGCCCAAATTAAGGTATGAAAAATGAAAATTCATTATTAATGACTTCAAATTGTAGAATATTTTATTTTATTTCTTATATCATAGGAAAATCCTGTATAACTGAGCTTATTTGATATTCATGGATCATTAAATTCAAAAAACATACAAGATGAAGTCTAAATTTAAATTTTACTAGGAATTCCCATGTTAATTTGTCAAATTATAGCCACTGGGAAGACATATAATTGCTTTCTGGAGTTATTTTATGGTTTAAAACCTCACTTTGAGCCTATCAAATCACCCATTTAAAATTTAAGGGTAAATATAAGAACCATCTAAGCTGCATGTAGCCTAGATGCATTCTTACACAGAAAATTTTTCCACACAATTAGGTCCTGATTGATAAAATAAGTAATTTAACAAGCCTAATTTATGTAGCTTGAAAAATTATTTTTTTATCAATTTTTTATTTTTTATTAAAAAACTGCACCATAGGCAAGAATCCCATCAATCTATTCCTTTCCTGATGAATCATTTCCATTATTTACAGGTTTGAGGATTACTCATAGTCAAGTGGGTGATAGTGTACCTATCTTTCTCAAAAAATATTTTCTATTATTTAGATAAAAAAAGGGGCAATGATAAATTCAAAACTCCCAATTCTGTGGGAGTTTTTTTGGGCCGTACATGGCCCAAGAAACGCTTGGGGGCCCATACACACGTCTACACGCATCCATAGTGTTTTTTCAAACCTTGCAACCCCTGGGGGGTCATGTAACCCCCATAAACAGCTATTTTGGGTTGCTTCCATAAACGGCTATTTTGGGTTGCTTAACCCTTTACAAGAAAACTTTGATGCGTTTTTGGGGGTATACAAACCCTCAGAGGTTTTTCCAGAATTTTTGGGACCCCCTGAACCACATTTGGGTTGCAGCAACCCAAATTTGGGATCAAAGCATACTACGTGGGACTTTTGTATGACACCTAGCAATCCCAAAGTAAAATAAAGTGAAACTGCAAACCATCTCATTTAAACTAAAGTGAATCTAAATTGAAATAAAGTGAAACTGCAAACCAACTCATTGAAAATAAAGTGAAACAAAAGTGCAACTTCAAACAAACATCTCACAAAACTTGATCTTTCTCAACATGAAAGTGAAAAAACTTTGTAGTTGTTCAATTGAAAGTTGGATTGAATATTGAAGTACCATTGCATTTTTTTGCATTATGGGCGCAGTGGCAAGCCCTCCTTTTTGTGAAATGGCTGCAATGAGGGACTGCATTGATAGGGCCCTTGACAAAGCTGCGGAAAAAAAGGATTTGGGTAATGAAACATTGGAAGCCCCAATTGCATCCTCATCTAGGGTTACAATTGAGGAACAACATGTTTCAAAAATGAATATGAAACCTGGTGGTGAGTAACATTTTATGTGACTGTGTCCTTTTGCTGATTTAATTTGATTAAAACTGATGGAGTGCATGCCATCAATATAACCATGAAACTGTAACATAACCATTTAATTGGTGCCAGATCAACTTGACCCACATACTGTGAGAGCTTTTCATACTGGGAAAGTTTCACAGGAATATTTTCAAACATGGGCAATGAAGCATGTTTGCGCTTTGACTGGTTTCAATTCAAAGCATGATAAATATGTGGATTTAGCCTGTGATATACATGGTTCCTACTATGGGAAATTTCTCACCAAATTTTCAAGGCAAACTCAAACAAGGAAGGTTGGGTTTCAGTTTTTAATCTGTGCAAGTCACATGAAGGCAGAACCCTTGTGGCAAATCTCCTACAGAAATTATCAACATAACCATGAATCTTCTCCACACCCCTCAGTGCATCCTCACCTCCAGAGAATCTATGGGGTGGCCTTATTGAATTTAAAAGAAGGCATTAATTATGGGCTCAATAAGTTGCAACTCAGAAGAAAATTGAGAAAGATTGATGGTGGCACATATGTTGATGACCAAACAATCTACAACACCAAGCGTAAGGTTTCACTTGAAGAACTGAAGGTAAAAAGTGTTATGAAGGTCCTCTTTGAACAACTTTGTGATTCAGGTTGGGTTCATCAAGCTAAATTCAGTGGAGAGGGACACTTGGAGGCCCTATTCTTGGCACACCCCAAGTCATTAAAGCTTTGCAAAAAATTACATCATATCACAATTGTGTATTGTACTTATAAAACAAACAAGTCCAAAATCCTGCTATTGCATTTTGTAGGAATTACAGCAAACCAAAAAACTTTCACAAAAGCTGTTGTTTTTATAACAAGAAAAACATTCAATTTCTAGGGTTGGTCTGTCAATGCACCAAAGGAGTTGGCTTATGAACCTGAGAGACTTCCCAAAGTCTTGGTGGCAGACCATGAAAAATCTCTGATTTGTGCTATAGAAAAAAGTTTCCCTGAGCCTACAAGACAGTGTTGTCAATTGCACTTGTCTAAAAACATACAAGCAAACTGTAAAGTTTGCTTTGATAATGACTTTGTTGGGTAGTAAAGCTTTAAGTCTCTGTGGCTAAGTATGGGCCCTTGAAAACCAAGGAGGAGGCAGAGGTCAATGATGTGGAACTTAGATTAAGGGCAAAATCACTGCTTCTTCTGTTAATATTCCAAGTTTTGGGTTGCTTAAATTATGAATTTTATGAAGTTTTTCTTGGCGGAAAATGAGGATGTGCTCCAGTATATGGATAATAAAATCTTCTGTATCAAAGAGAAATTTCTAATGGCTTAGACATGCAAAAACCCTGACTTTGGAAATAAAACCATGTCTTGGGTGGAAGGTGTTCAGTTGTGAGGTATCACCATTGGACACGCAGGCACGGGTCTCAGTCAGACGGGGGAGCAGTGGAGATACTCCACATCACTCATACTTCAAACCTTGTGGAGACTCTCATAACTCTGATCTCAAATCCTCTTGTCATCCTCTGATCCTCATTTATCTCTCTTGTCTCTCCCACTCATCCCTACTCTTGTTCTCATACTCTCCTCTCCCTCTACTCGTTTGCCTCAAATTAACCCCATGAGCCCTGTCTGTGTGCCCAGTGAGATATTTCTCTCTCTCTCTCTCTTATTCTCATCTCGTCTCTTATTTCCTTATATTGACTCAACCTTATATTTGATTCTCACCTTATCTAGTCTCATCTCTTCTCTCGTCTCCATGATCATCGTTTTCATTCCTCATTAAGCCTCATCTACTCCTCATAACTCAACCTGTCACCCTTCTCACCGCCAAATGTCAGATGTTTGTCATTATTTCTCAATCACTCGTGTTTCATCTCTTTGTTGAATTCCTCTGCTGTTTCCAGTTCCCAGTTTTTAGTTCTAGCAATACATCAGATTAACACGGTTAAAAGCCGAAAGGAACTCTTTTGACAACCAAATCTCAAACCCCTCAATTGGCAAATAAATTTAACTGGGAAACGATGGCCGGCTTGATGTCAGAGGTATTCCGGAAGGCCATGTTGAAAACCGCCCTTGATACTATCCCTAGACTCAGCAAGGACAACTAGGGTGTATGGAAGGACAAGATGGATGTGTTGGATTATGGCAATCTTATTTATTTTTCTCTACTTATTTATTTTCTTTATATTTTCTTTTATTATACTTTATTTTATTTTTATTCTTCTCATTGCTTTTCTTTCATTTAATTATGTCTCTCTACACGCGCGGATTATTTATTCATAGTTATTTATTCATAGTCACATGCGCGTGCTTCAGAGCACTAGGCATAGTCTACCTGAGTAGCTGTCCTCTAGTCGCGGCTAAAATCTTTCCCTTGGCCAACAGTCTCTTCTACTCGCCGACTCTCTCTTTTATTTTTTTTTCCTTCCTGATGTTACCACTGAACAAAATCAAGAAGCAAGAGAAGAAGTCAGGTCATTGAAAAGATCATATATTAATTCGGTGCAATCTCTTTCTTTCCTTCATTTTTTTTTCTTCTCAATTCTCACTCTTGATCTAATCGTCTCAACTCTCAATTGCATCAGTCCGAGGCGTGTGTTGGTTCACTAGTGTTTTATAGGAGTAATTTTATTTGTCATTTATACTCCTTGGGTATGATTCTTGTTTTGTTCTATCTGCTTCTGTTTAATGTTCTCTTTCTGATGATGCAAAACAGTTTTTGGTTTATCAACTCTTTCAATCAAAACTCTGGAAAAATAAGAGTACTGTTCTTTAACGATTAACAGTCAAAGGCAGGTACATCTTAATCCCTCTTGTATACCGGAAACCAAGATGACCGACTCCTTAACGGCAACCATACTCAAGACGGCTATCGAAGCAATTCCACTGCTGACTCCCAATAACTTTTTGATATGGCGAAATCGCGTCATCAACATGATGGATCTTCAAGAGGACTTGTTTGCTAAACTCACCAAGAAAAATAGCGACGCCGCTGGAAATCCAATTGGTCTCACCCATATGGAGAATGTCAGAATAAGAACCATCCTCACCTCTAAACTTGACACCACCATACAAGCAAACGTCATAACCGCGGAAAACAAAAAGGATGCGCATCAAATTTGGGCCGACATTAATGAATATTTCGCCTCAAACCACGCCTCTAATCGTGCCCGTGTGTTCAAAGAGTTTCTTCGGGCCCCGTTTTCTCCTTCCGACATTCCTGGATTTATCACCAACACAAAGACATCCATCTCGCGCTTGCATGACGTAGGAATCAACCTACCTACCAACATTCTAGCATATCTGATCCTTGAAAAGCTTCCCGCCAACCTTGATACCATTGTGCAACAAATCACGCACTCGGACAGAAAGATCACACCTGAACAAGTACTCGAACATCTACGAATGCACAACAACAATAGATTCTTGAATAGAGACCCCAATACTAACAGAACCAAGGAAAGCACCACTACTGTTTTGTTTCTCACTTCTAGTATGAAGCCGTGTGACAATAAATGGCACAATCCAAAGGCCAATCATCCGGAGGGCAGATGCTGGAAACTCTACCCGTAACTTTGACCTTCCTTTCCAAGAAAGAAGAAAGCAGGACCTTCCGAGACAAATGAAGCCACTACAGTCAGCTCTTTTCACACAAGCTTGATATTTCTTACAAATGCTTTTGTAGTAGATTCTGGGTCTTCCAGACACATCGTTTCTGACTCCAAGCACTTCTCTGAATTAGACCAATTATTAACCGGATTCATCTTGACGAGCTCAGGGAAGGACTCTCTTAAGTATGATGGTGTGGGGACTGTGAAGTTGGCGGATAATGTTGGAAAAGTAATCTTTCTGACAGGAGTGCTTTACTCACCTAGTTCAACTGCGAACCTACTATCTATGCGATCACTTGTTTTAGACGGATTTGATGTCAACTTTGATACTGATGATTTCTCAATTAAAAAATTGAATTGGAAGAAAAGTGGAACCTATCACTGTAATATTCCCTTTCTTCACTTCGACAACGCGGAAGTCAATAAAGTATCCTTTCTTACCCACAATGAAGTTGTTCACAAATCCCTGGGACATGCGAGCTACAGTAGGATTTGTCAAAGGCTAGGAATTCCCCTGAAGAAAGAGTCAATGTGTGATGCCTGTGAAATCAGCAAGATATCCAAGACACCTTTCAATAATAAACATGCTCGTGCTGATAGGCCTTTTCAAGAATTGCACTGCAATCTTGTTGGGCCTATCCATCCTCTTAGTACTAATGGCAATGCTTATTTTCTCACCGTAGTCAATAGTTGTACTCGATTTTTCACAGTAATACCAATCAGGAACAAAAGCGATGTTGCCAGCGTTTTACCTCTTCTCATCAACATCGAATTGAAGAGATTTAACTACACTCCAATGATTTTACACTCCAATTGTGGTACCAAATTCTGGAACTCGACCCTCTCAAAGTACTGTACCAAGAATAATATAAAACAAACGTTTTCAAATGGCCACTCACCACAACAGAATGGGCTTGCTGAACGGTTTAATCGACTCATCCTGGAATCACTTGGGACAGTTCTTTATGACTCTCAGCTCAACAAGAATCTCTGGCACTTAGTTATCAAATTGTGCGCACTCGCACTTAATCAAATACCCTCACACAAGTCAAAAAAATCTCTGTATGAACTCTTCAAAGGAAGATCACTGAATATCAATTACTTTCATCCCATAGGTAATCCGGTCACGTATATTTACAAGGATAGACCTTCATTCTCTAAGCTGGAACCTCGAGGTCTTTGTGGAAGACTTGTCGGGTATGACAATGACCTGCTGTCTTATAAGATTTTAACATCTGATCAGAAGATAGTAGATACCAAGCATGTCACCTTCCTCAATTTTGATTCCAATATCACGAAGCTCTCCAGTGACATTGACATAGATGTGGAGAACTGGTGCAATGAATCATTCACGTCGAGTGCCGTTCCAGTCGATTCGGTGAGCGATCCAAACCTGAATATCCCTCACTCTCTGATCAACAGCAAGGCATCTTCCATTGAGAGTGTTCCTGATTGTACTCATCCTGCTTCGGGGGAAACAGCTGAGGTCGCTGAATCATCACCTCCACCTACTTCCAACCCCTATAATCTTTGCTTACGGACGACTTCAGTCAAACCTCAAAAATATTTGTATGGGTTGTTTGTGAATAAAGGCAGTGCCTGGGTTGCGGAACAAAAAGCTGAGTTGGATGAGATTGAATCCCAGGAAGTGTGGGTGGAATCGGAGATTGAGCCTGATTGTTTCCTTAGGACTATGTGGGTAGACAAGATCAAACCACCCACGAGTCTATCTCCTGAAAAGCGCAAATCTTGGTTATGCATCATGGGCAACCTTCAAACCCCGGGAATTGATTTTGGCAAAACATACGCACCAACCGGAAAGTTCACCACGCTTCTCCTTCTTCTATTATGTGGGTTAGATCTCAATCTTGAATTACGACAATTCAACGTCAAGGCTGCTTTCCTCTTTGCTCCATTAGATGAGGACTTATACATTCTCACGCCAAAAGAAAGCCATCGGTCCGCGAAATTCCTTAAACTTAGGAAATCTCTGTACGGCTTGCGACAGGCACCCTCAAACTGGTATAATACCCTGACCGCCTGGCTGGAAAGCATTGGTCTTGTTCAGTCCAATGCGGATCCATGCCTTTACACCCACACCTCTCGTCGTCTCTATGTTTTCTTTCACATAGACAATTTGATTGTAGCCGGAGAAGTCGACTGGTTCAAGAAGGAGTTTCTGCTCAAATTTCCGCGTTCATCAGCTCATCAACCCAACACCATTTTAGGTATGGAATACACACGTAAGGGCAACTCTATCGTCTTAAACCAGTCCAAACTTATTCAGAAAACCCTTGATGAATTACAGCTCTCCAACGTGAAGCCGGTTCTCACACCTTTAACACCAGGGATTCAATTGGTTCCCGCCTCACGTGATGAAGAAGCCGAGTTTCAGAAGCTGGGGGTGAACTATCAAAAATTCACCGGAGTGCTTAACTACTTGGCTTGTTGTACACAACCGGATATCTCGGCCGCGGCCTCAATCTTATCCCAGTTTAATCCAAATCCCGGGATTTCGCACTGGAGGGAGGTAATGCATGTATGGAAATATCTGGCGGGTACTCTTGAGTTTTCCCTTACGCTAGATCCTCGAGGAACGGACCCCTTACACATATAAACTGACTCAACTTGGGCCGATGATCCGCACACGCGAAGGTCGCAGACGGGTTATATCATTTTCTGGAGGTCTACGCCGATCGCCTTGAAGAGCAGAAAACAATGCAACATCGCTCTTTCATCCATGGAGGCCAAGCTAAATGCGCTGAGCAATGGGGCACAGGAATCTCTGTGGATCAAGTCTGTCATTGCTGACTAGTGGCAGGACTCAGTTACCGGCCCGTCCAATTTCTTGGTGGACAACAAGGGCCTGGTTGATAAATTGAAGCATTTCGGTTCGAATTCCAAGACGAAGTACATCGATATGAAACTCAAATGGCTCCGCAAACAGCTTTCCTCCAACAAAGTTCAGATTGATCTAATCACCACGGACTCCATGGTCGCAGACTCTCTGACAAAGGCCTCCAACAAACAAAGTTTGAAGCTACTCACGTCCAGGTGTTTTTATTTGGGATTGCACTGAATTATGGGGGGGTGTTGGATTATGGAAATCTTATTTATTTTTCTCTACTTATTTATTTTCTTTATATTTTCTTTTATTATACTTTATTTTATTTTTATTCTTCTCATTGCTTTTCTTTCATTTAATTATGTCTCTCTACACGCGCGGATTATTTATTCATAGTTATTTATTCATAGTCACATGCGCGTGCTTCAGAGCACTATGCATAGTCTACCTGAGTAGCTGTCCTCTAGTCCCGGCTAAAATCTTTCCCTCGGCCGACGGTCTCTTCTACTCGCCGACTCTCTCTTTTATTTTTTTTCCTTCCTGATGTTACCACTGAACAAAATCAAGAAGCAAGAGAAGAAGTCAGGTCATTGAAAAGATCATATATTAATTCGGTGCAATCTCTTTCTTTCCTTCATTTTTTTTTCTTCTCAATTCTCACTCTTGATCTAATTGTCTCAACTCTCAATTGCATCAGTCCGAGGCGTGTGTTGGTTCACTAGTGTTTTATAGGAGTAATTTTATTTGTCATTTATACTCCTTGGGTATGATTCTTGTTTTGTTCTATCTGCTTCTGTTTAATGTTCTCTTTCTGATGATTCAAAACAGTTTTTGGTTTATCAACTCTTTCAATCAAAACTCTGGAAAAATAAGAGTACTGTTCTTTCAGGATGCCATCCTAGATGTTCGCGGATGCTCAAAATCTATCAATGATGACTCTTTGGTTCTAGATTCAGATGTCAATGACAAGATCAAACTTCTCATCATCTCAAGGTTAGAAGCTTCAACACACAATAAAATAGTCACTCCTCAAAATAAGAACTCAGCCAAACTACTGTGGAAGGCCATCATCAACAAGTATGCCTCTCTGCAAGCATCAAATAGGGCAAGGATATTCAACAATTTTCTTTACCTGACATTCATGCCGGATCAGATTGAGGACTTCATAACCAAGGCTAGGGTCTGTCTACAGAAAATGTCTGAAGTTGGCATTGTCCTCCCCAACGACATCCTAGCATACCATCTACTATTCAAATTTCCCAAATTGATGAAGGACATTAAGCGTCAAATCATGCACACAGACAAGGAGATGTTCGTTGAATATGTTTTAAACCATCTTACCCAGTTGAATAATGAATCTAAAGCTCAGACTCCGTGGGTAAATCAACAATCTTGAACTGAAGTGGCTCTGGTCAATTCAAAACCCAACGCCTTGAATGCTGTTGACAAATCCGGAGAGCGCCGGAGATGCACTAAGGGATTTCATAATCCCAGACAAGACAAACATCATTCCACGGACAACTGTTGGAACCTGCATCCCAAAGTAGCGCCAGACTGGTGGCAAGAAGAACAAGCCAAATGGAAGTCTTGCAAGACTCAGTCTAAATCAAATCCAGTTGCTCACTATCTGGCTCTGCTCTCAATGTGGATTGATCACGGAAATCCGGAATCCAAATTTATTCTGGAAAGTGGTGCATCTATTCAAATGATCAACCACAGCCAATACTTCACCAATATGACTCCGAGCAATAGCCAATCCATCAAAACTGGTAAGGAGGGAGCGGAACTCAAGATAAGGGGCAGAGGTACCGTCCGGCTGGTTTGGAACGATTTCACTCTTGAACTGGCAAATGTATTTTACGTACCGAGCCTGGTCATAAACCTCATAAGCTCCGGAGCCCTCAATCAATCCGGATGTATGTTACATGCTAGCAAAAATTGATTTGACATGTCTAAGGACGGGCGCAGGATCTTTGGTGGTACGATTGTAGGCAATCTGTATACATTGGAGACTCCTAAATTCAATCAAGTATTGCATCCGGGTTACTCGGCAAATGTGACTTGGACGGCAGAAGAGGAACTCATGGAAATTCATCAAAATTATGGCCAAACCCTCCATCTCTAGGTTGGAAACAGTTACAAAGCACATTCCAGTTGAAACAAAAAACAACTTTGAGTGCATTCACTGCGTCAAGAGCAAGATCACAAAATCCTTGTTCAAGGGAACTTCTCCAAAGGCAACAAAGGTTTTTGAACGGATTCATCTCGATCTCATGGGACCGCTCAAACCACAATCCAAGGGTGGTCATTGGTTTATTCTAACCCTGGTCGACAATGCAACTGGGTACATTGGTGCTTTCCCCTTGAATTCTAAGGAGGAAACTCCTGAAATTGTCATTGATCTGATTGAGAAAGAACGTAGACGTCAAGGATACTACCCGTCTCAAGTATGTTTGGATGGGGGTTTGGAATTTTTCAATCACAAGCTGCAAAATTTCTATGACAAGAATCATATCTGTCAAGTCATCTCAGAGCCTTACCATCCAGAACACAATGGCAAGGCAGAAAGGTTGAACCAAACCATTGTTGAGTCGACCAGGACTATCCTCAAGGATGCCCTCATACCTGCAAACCTGTGGCACAAAGTAATCATATCTAGTGCCTTGATGCTCAACCAAATACCAAGGGAAGATCATCCTGACTCACCATGGTCTCGGATTCATGGGTACTTGTTACCGTCTACGTATCTCAAACCGATTGGTAGTCCCTGTGTCTATTTACTTTCACAGCAAAAGAGGGGCCTCAAATTCAAGGAAAAAGGGGACAAGGGAATACTTGTAGGCTTCAATCACATCTTCTGTTCCTATTGCATCCTTACTAAATCTCTCTCTATTGTTTGCTTGAAACACGTGAAGTTTTTAAAAATTCCAATTCCGCAAAACTCAATTTTGACCATATCAACCAACGACTGGTCTGAAGAGTCACAGATCAAGATCCCAAGTAAAATAAGCTGTGAGGATGTTTTTCAGGAGGAATCCCAGCAGAGAAATACTCCAGCGTTCACGGACTATAGGGATGGGTCCAAGGATGGGTCATCCTCTGACCCGGATATCAGTTCTACATCTGAAGTGGAGTTGTTGGACGTTGAGGATTTGGTTTCACATCCTCCTGCTAATTAACCAGTGAGTGTTGCGCAACCTCAATCATCCGTTGTGGGATCATCGCTACGGCCCAAAAGAACCCTCAGAGATTGGGCTGCTATCAAACCACCTCAACGCTACGGTTTCTTTCATTACTACAAGCCAAAAAGCTATGAAGATGCTGTAAATTGTGAAGAAAGTCAAAAGTGGATCTTGGAAATGGATAGCAAACTGAAGTTGATTGAATCCTTCAATGTGTGGGAAGAATTTGACGGACCCAAACCATTGGACCCCCTTTGGACAACCTGGATCTTCAAAATCAACGAAAATTTCCATGGCAATCTGGTAAAGTTCAAAGCGAGACTGTGCGTAAAGGGCTTCAACCAAATAGAAGGAATCAACTTCTTCAAAACCTTTGCGCCCACAGGCAAACCTTCAAAGCTCCGTCTACTGCTGGTATATGCCTTGAATTCCAGGCAGAAAGTTTGGCAGTTTGAAGTGAAAAGTGCATTCCTACACTCTCCAATAGAGGAAGATGTCATCATCAGAACTCCTAAAGGCTCTAAGCAAGCTTCCAAATTTCTCAAACTCAAAAAATCACTATATGGATTGAAACAATCTCCCAAGAACTGGTAAAAGAAGTTGACAGGCTGGTTCAAGGAGATTGGTTTCTATGAATTGGCGTGCGATCCTTGCCTATACCTATCTGTGGACGGTAAGTCGCGACTCTTCTTCCACGTGGATGACCTAATCCTTGTGGGAGATGGTCAAGGCTTTGAGAAAAAATTCAAACAAAAGTTCAAGGGATCAAAGTGCCAAGATCCAAACACCATTCTTGGAATGAAGATAGAGGTTAAGGAAAACAAAATACTGCTCAGTCAACCCAACCACATTCAACACTGATTCAAAGAACTAGGACTGACGAATTGCAGAGAGTCAACAACTCCTCTCACCCGGAACCTCCAGCTCAGACCGGCCACTGACCAGGAACACTCAGAATTTTGAGAATTGAAAATCAACTATTGATCAGCAATTGTTTTGTTAAACCACATAGCTTGCTATACCAGGCCCAATGTTAGTTTTGCTGTATCAAGCCTGGCCCGCTTCAACATTAAACCAGGAATCACACATTGGAATGAGCTAAAGAAAACCTGGAAATATCTGAAGTCAACTCAACATTATCAACTAAAACTCAAACACATCCCTCACTCAAAGCCGCTGGAAGTATTCTCTGATGTGTCCTGGGCCAACGATCCCAATACTTGCAAATCTCAAACTGGATATCTGTGCTTGGTCTTTGGAAGCCTAGTGTCCTGGAACAGTTGCAAACAAAGGAATATCACCTGGTCTTCCACCAATGCCAAGTTTAATGCGCTGGTGGATGCTTATCACAAAGCTACATGGATCAAAGCACTTGTCAACAAAATCTTTGACTTGTCATTAATGGTGATTCCTCTCAATATTGACAACAGCGGATTGGACGACAAAATTCACAAGTTTGGCTCAAACTCAAAAACCCAACACCTTGACTTGAAGACAAAGGGAATGAGGGATGAACTCCAAGCTCAAAGGATTGAAATCAATCTCATAAAATCCTCTCAAATGTTAGCAGATGCCTTGACTAAGGCATCCTTGGTACAAAGTATTGCACTCCTTTTTCCTTTCATTCACTTGAGACCGCCGTGATTGTATTTCTCTTTGCTTGGTTTCTCTATTTTTCTTTGTTTTTATTTTGTCCTTACACCGGTAATATCTCATTGGGCATGGTAGGGTGTTAAGTTGTGAGGTATCACCATTGGACACGCAGGCACGGGTCTCAGTCAGACGGGGGAGCAGTGGAGATACTCCACATCACTCATACTTCAAACCTTGTGGAGACTCTCATAACTCTGATCTCAAATCCTCTCGTCATCCTCTGATCCTCATTTATCTCTCTTGTCTCTCCCACTCATCCCTACTCTTGTTCTCATACTCTCCTCTCCCTCTACTCGTCTGCCTCAAATTAACCCACGAGCCCTGTCTGTGTGCCCGGTGAGATATTTCTCTCTCTCTCTCTCTTATTCTCATCTCGTCTCTTATTTCCTTATATTGACTCAACCTTATATTTGATTCTCACCTTATCTAGTCTCATCTCTTCTCTCGTCTCCATGATCATCGTTGTCATTCCTCATTAAGCCTCATCTACTCCTCATAACTCAACCTGTCACCCTTCTCACCGCCAAATGTCAGATGTTTGTCATTATTTCTCAATCACTCGTGTTTCATCTCTTTGTTGAATTCCTCTGCTGTTTCCAGTTCCCAGTTTTTAGTTCTAGCAATACATCAGATTAACAGAAGGGGCCCATGCTACTCCCAAAAAATTCCTTGCAAATTCTTTGGGGAAAATGTTGGATTTTTGGCAAAAACTACAAGGAACAGTTTCAAATCACATTAAATTGTTTCAGGCTTCCCTTTACAACTCCAAAATAAAGATAGGAATACTTCTTTCAACTGAAATTTTACTGTTGGGATACAAGTTGTCTTTAGAGGCAATTAAACTTTTTGTGGAAAAATTGGAGAAATTGAACCAGAACCATGATGGGGAAGTGTGCACCAAGTCATACTCCAAGACTATGGGTTTTTCCTGTTCCCGCCAAATAGATGACCTACTAGTGTCAAGAGGATCTGTTGTGCCTGAGGATGTTAATCCTCAGTGGAGGTTTGATTATGAATCTTGCAGTGATAGTTCTGTAAGTTGGTTTAAGTTGGATTTTTGGATTTTTCAAATCAATTTTTGATTAATGCTTTTTGATAAATGCTTTTTGGACAATGATTCCTACTTGAATAATATTTGATCCTTTTGAATTTTGAAATGTTGATGTTGATGAAATTCTC
Organism: Puccinia polysora; assembly: GCA_025617555.3. Lineage (NCBI taxonomy): Eukaryota > Fungi > Basidiomycota > Pucciniomycetes > Pucciniales > Pucciniaceae > Puccinia > Puccinia polysora. Next base: position 14,560,207 of record CM062636.1, read on the forward strand.
AAAAATTCTCAGTTACATGAGAAGCTCAATGCAATGATCTTGGGATATCCTGAACAAGATCATTACGGGCTGTTGAAGCACTTGGTTCAGAATACAACAAAGTATTGATCAAAGCCAAGACTTGAACATAAATTCTTGCAATAAAGCAGAGGCCCTCCAGAATTTACAGATACCTTGAGAGATCCTTCTTTATTTGAAAATTTTGAGAAGTAACTTAAGCAGGAAAAGTGAATTAGAAGGGCACCAAAGAAGAAAAGACAAAAAAAAAATAAGTCTTTCATTTTGTGAAATGTTAAATTTTTGGGTTTAATGAACTGATGGGAAAATGATTTCTGCTTCATCTGAATTCCATATTTCAGTTGAAGAGACTGAAATTTCATTAGGTTCCCTTCTGTTTGAATCAGATTCCTTTTTGAATGATGAAGCAGAAGAAATGGAGGAGTCAAACAGAAGCTCATCTTTGGTGAGTTTTTATTCCTTCAATGAGATTGGAATTTTGGCTAACTAATTTTTGATTGTAGGAAGTGAATTATCTCAATAAAATACCTGAGAACTTACATAAGTTCTTGGGTGAGGTTTGGGATCCAGTTGGTGATGGAAATTGTGGATTTAGAGTGATTTCCAAATTACTTGGGTTTGATTAGAATGGATGTTTTCAAGTACAAAAATACATGCTTGAAACATTGAAAAAAAATACGGGGTGCTATTCTAAGATCCTTGGTGGCAGTAAAGACGTTTAAAAGATAGAATAAATACTTGATTTTAATGACATCAATGAATAGATTCCATCTTCAAAATGGTGTTTAACGTTGGACATGGGTCAAATAATAGCTGATACTTATGCAAGACCAATATTTTTCATTTCATTGGATTCACGTTGTACTTATAATCCTATGAAAATGAGTGTAAAAGAATAATCAGATCCAATGTTCATTTGATTTTTAGCAAAAACCATTGGTTCCAGCGTGTAATTAAGGTAGGTTTGCTTCCAATCCCTCCCATAGTTTCAAAAACACATTCCATGATTCCTAAAAAAGCCACTGGTTGGGTTGATAACTTCAAATATCAAATTGAGTTTTATTTTAATTTATAGATTAATTTCATAATATGGGTTTGGGTTCTGATGATGATCTTGTAATTCTTTTAATATAAAGGGTTATAAAATTTTGAACATCATTATTTTGAGTGTTTTGCATTAACATAAGTGTTTTGAATGAAATTTAATTGGTAATTCAGTTCATTCTTTGTTGGGCTGATTTCATCATAAGGAGTATTTTTACTTCTTGTGATGGGATCAGCTTAAGACAAGTTGAACTTTTTTTGATTTGTTGTTTTTGATTTAGGGCTAGTCAAGTTGAAATTGTATTTTCTGGTGTTTTTACTTTAGGGCTAGTCAAGTTGAACTTGGATGCTTTTTGTTGTTTTTACTTAAGGGCCTGTCAAGTTGAACTTGAATTTTTTGGAACTTATACTTTAGGGCTGCTCCATAGATTATTTTGTTGTTTATTTAATTTTTGGTGTTTGTCTTCTTCAGTTTTTTCAGTTTTTCATTTTTATTTTTATCTCATATTTTTTTGTTTTTTTGACCAAAAAATAAACATTTTTTGATTTTTTGCTTGATTTCTGGTTTTTTCTGTATTTTGATTTAGTTTGTTATTATTTTTTATTTTTTTATTTTTTGGCCCATAAGACTTTTAGTTGTGTGGGACGGCCACATGACTACATTCAAGTTGTGTACAGCCCCACAAAACTTGAGTGTGGCCGGGCTTTGTGCCACACAATACTGGACTGTTGTGTGGAGGCTACATGACTCAAATTTAGTTTTTTAGCGTGCCACACGTCTCCAATGATTTTGTGTACACAATCATTTGAGTTTTTAATTAATCATCACCTTAAAAAAATTCAACCTTGCATTTAGAAGCTTTTTCAGCTCAGTATCAAAAAATATACTTCAACATCCATGATTATAGCCTCAGAAAAAAAATTTTTAGTTTTCCAAATTTATTTTGAAACACTTTAAAATTAATTTTTTCCACTTTTTATATATCTCAAACCCTTTCATTCTTGAATTTTTTATATTTCCATATCTTTCATCATTCATCTTTTCTATAAAAATAAATTTATTTTATTGGTTGAATATAAATTTAGTATCTAAAAGGGAGAAAGGCCCTTGGAATCTATGACGCTGACAAGGTCCTTGATGTGATGGTCTGGGTGGCTCTTAATTTCAAAAATAACTAAAAATGGGTGAATTTGAGGGCCAACCATGCCAAGTTTTTCAAATCCTGGGTTGTCCTTGCTATCAAAAAAAAAAATATCCAAATGTTTGGCTATGAAGGCTTGTTTTGACAGCCTCCAAAGATGTTGAAATTGAAGATTGCTTGCAAAATTCATGACTGAAATATAGTTTAAATTGGTTTTAAAATGTGGAACACTGAATAATGAATGGCTTCAATGGTCTTTGAATACGCCAAAAGAGCTCCTGTAGTTCCTCAGAGTCCTCACTGAAGCCCTGGCCCATTTCCAAATGAATCAAAGGAGGGCGCACAAATTTCCTTTGGATGTGAGAATTTTGAAAAAAATATTTGGATTTCAAATGAAATTTTCAGGTTGGCAATAAATTCACAACTCATTTGAGTTGTTTACACGACTAAAATGGGCCTTGTGGCATGCTACAAAACTACAATTGAGTCATGTAGAGGCTACACAAACTTGACTGTATTTGTGTAGCCCCCAAACAACAGTTTCTTGTTGGGTGGAACCCTAAAAAACTACATTTGAGTCATGTGAGGTTTTTACACAACTCAAATTTATTTGTTTTACATTCCACAAAAACTACAAGTGTTGTGGGAAAAAAAATAAAAAACTAAATAAATTGAATAAAAATTCAAAAAAAAAAAAAAACAGAAATCAACCAAAAAATCAAAAAATGTTGATTTTTTTGGTTAGAATATATAAATAAATTAATAAATAAATAAATTAATCAATCAATCAATAAAGAAAGAAAGGAAAAGAAAGAAAGAAAGAAAGAAAGAAAGAAAGAAAGAAAGAAAGAAGAAAGAAGAAAGAAAGAAAGAAAAGAAAGAAAGAAAGAAAGAAAGAAAGAAAGAAAGAAAGAAAGAAAGAAAAAGAAAGAAAGAAAGAAAGAAAGAAAGAAAGAAAGAAAGAAAGAAAGAAAGAAGAAAGAAAAGAAAGAAAGAAAGAAAGAAAGAAAGAAAGAAGAAAGAAAGAAGAAGAAGGAGAAAGGAAAGAAAGAAAGAAAGAAAGAAAGAAAGAAAGAAAGAAAGAAAGAAAGAAAGAAAGAAAGAAAAGAAAGAGAAAGAAAGAAGAAAGAAAGAAAGAAAGAAAGAAAGAAAGAAAGAAAGAAAGAAAGAAAGAAAGAAAGAAAGAAAGAAAGAAAGAAAGAAAGAAAGAAATAAATAAATAAATAAATAAATAAATAAATAAATAAATAAATAGATAGATAGATAGATAAATAAATAGATAAATAGATAAATAAATAAATAGATAGATAAATAAATAGATAGATAAATAAATAAATAGATAGATAGATAAATAAATAAATAAAAAATAAATAATAAATAAATAAATAAATAAATAAACAGATAAATAAACCAATAAATAAATAAAGGGTGTTGAGTTTTTCATGGCTTCAAACCTGGAAATCACGCGGTTTTGATGTTGCCACAATGTCCCCCAATGTCCATGATGCACGGGGTGAACCTGGAAAAACACAGTTTTTGGGGGTCCTCAAAAAAAAAAACAAAGATACTAGGGGATAGAAAGAACTCTAAAACCCTGTAGAATGACTTTGAAAAATTTTGGCCATTTTTAAGGCCTTCAAAATTGCCCTGAAAACTGAAAAAAAATGCTCCAAGTCTCCAATCATTTAACTTTTTAATCCGTTTTCTTTGATAATTTTGAGAAATCTGGAGAGAAAAAAAATTTCCAAATATTGCAGGCCATTCAATTATAATTTTTCCGGAATTTCAGTACTTCACTTTACCACCAGACAATGGGATTTACATAAAAAATGTGACATTGTTTTCAATTATTTTTTTTATTATTTTTCCATGATAATTTCCAAATATTCAGCTTGCAGTATCTTAGTGGGAATTTTGAAGGGCTCAAAAAAACTATTTGGGAATTTTTAGGATCAATTATTCACCCAAAAAAAATTGTTGCATCTACAACAATAATGGGAATTGTGTGTTTTTGGGGTGCGTTTTGAAGCAATTTCTGATACTATTTTAATTCTTTTTATGGAAAAACTGAGTTTCAATTATTGAAATGCATTTAAAATGAAACACAAATATATTTTCTTCATGTTTTTTGGATCTTTTTTTGGCCCTCAAATTTCTAACCTCAAAATACCATGTTTAAACCCCTTTTTGGGGTAGGTCCACATTTTTGGGCTCTTCTATATCAATAATCTGATATTCAATATGATTTTGAATGATTTCCTCCCTCATCCTCACCTCTTGGGGCTTCCCAATCCTCTCCTTAACCACAAAATCACCTGTTAAAATCCAGAATCCACTCCACACCACACCAATAACCACCACCATCACCAATCATCACAACTAAACACCAATCAACCAATCACACATCACTACTCAACTCAAATCAAAAAATCAAATTCAAAACTCCACTCCCACTAAATAAACCCCCCTGGATCCAAAAACTCGATCAAAAATAAAAAAACCAAGTCTTAGTAAAAAAACCATCTCAAAATCAAAATCCCAAACAAAAAATGTCTGAACAAAACATCAACCCACTTTTACTATCTGCCTCTGCTGCTTCTACTTCTTCTCCACTATGTTCTTCTGCTGCTTCTTCTTCTACTTCTTTTACTGATTTATATCACCCCCATGATTTCACCTCTTTTGCCCCTCCACCTGAATTATCATATCATTTGAAGGGGGAACTTGTGGATGCTGTTCAAGAGTGGGCTAAATCCCATGGATATTCCATTTCCACCAAAGTCTCCAATACTAAGAAGCAAAGATATACTTAAAAATGTGAAAAATATTGGGAATATAAACCCAATTTGGATAGCAAAAGATTTTCATCAAATAGAGAAACTTTTCCCAAGGAAAGCCATACCACAAATTTCACATGTTCAAGATTTGATAGGTGATGGTAACTGTGGGTTTAGATCAGTAGCAGTTAATTTGGACCATAAATATGAAGATTGGAGCTCAATAAGTCAGGAAATGATCAAAGAAATGGAATCGAACTCTATTTCCAAGGATGAAAACTTCATGGATGGAGTCTGGGATGAAAATTTTGACAAAGCAAGAAAAATATCAACCACACTGCGGGACCTCCCCCTCAAATTTACTGGATGAAATTCCCTTGCCATGGTTTCCTGCTTGCAGATATATACAAAAGTCCAGTGGTACATTTATCTAAGTTGATGCCATCAACTTATTTTCCTCTCAATTCACCCCTAACTGCTTATTCTCAAGCACCTCCCATATTTTTCATTATTTTGGAAGATTTTCAGCACATAGTTTCTTTCCACTATAATTCTGAACTGTGGCCAGCTCCCCAATTAGATCCACTTTGGAAGGCTTTCGCCAGCAAGGAATCACAAAAATGGGAAGATTTGATTCATAATAACTTGGAACTTGTTTTGAAGATTTTTTTTCCTGGTATTAAAAATAATAAAGTAGTACAAATTGATCTTGATTGAATCATTTTTCTGTTTTTTTTTCTCAATTTTTCATAATTTTTTTAACTCACTGATTGAGAGAAAAAAACACCACTTTTGTGTTTTCAATTACAAATTCTTTGGGAAAAAATGAGCTCCAAAAAATCCCCAGATAATTGTTTTGGGCCCTTTGAAATTCCCACTAAAATAATCCAAACTGAAAATTTGGACAATCTCATGGAAGAATAACAAAAAAACAATTGAAAATGATTTCACATTTTTTATGTAAATCCCATTTTCTGGTGGGAAATTAAAGTACTGAAATTATGGAAAAATCATAATTGAATGACCTGCCATATTTGGAAAATTTTTGATTCTTCATATTTCTCAAAATAATCAAAGAAAAAAGATTAAAAATGTTAAAAGATTTGAGATGTGGAGCATTTTGTTTTTTTTTTTTTCAGTTTTTTGAGGGCAAGTTTGAAGGCTTCAAAAATGGAAAAAATTTGTCAGAGTTATTATACAGGGGTTTGAGATGCCTTCTCATCCCCTAGTATTTTTTTATTTTTTAAAACCCCAAAAAACTGCATTTTTTCCAGGTTTACTTCATGCATTGGGGATGTTGGGGGACATTGTGGCAACTTCAAAATAACATGATTTCCAGGTTTGGGGGCGTGAAAAACTCAACACCCTAAATAAATTAATAAATGAATAAACAAATAAATTAATAAAGACCCATTTGAAGCGTGTATGGGCCCCACGCGTCAATTTGGCCCTGTAGGGCCCTACATGACTTTCACACAACTGGGAGTTGTGAATTTATTGTCACCCAGATTTTCAAAAAAAAAATTCAATTAATTTAATTTTTCTTACACTTCCTTTGGCTGGGAAAAAACATGCCAATGTTTTAATTAATCAATTGAGCTATGAATTCATCTTTCTTTCTTTTTTTGGGGGGGGGGGAAATACATTCCATTTGGTCTTTTTTTTTTTGAATTGAAAAGATGTGGATAGATCAATTTCAAAGGCATAAATAGATACTGGGCCTCATCATCTGATGTTTTTCAATTTGATTCATACTAGGGAAGCACAATTTGAGTTCCATGTTTAAATTCTCAAGAAAAAAATGGTGTGCAAAGGGTAGGGAGGGGGAGGCTCAGGGGAAGTATCATAATAGTGGGGCCTGTTGAGAATATCAAATATGGGTTTAAAGTTATGACACACTAAAACTGTTCAAATTATCAAATTTTAATATTTTAAAATTACAAACAGGATATTATGGGTTTAGATTTCCTCAACAAACAAAATATGCATTTACAAACAATATATATAGACATCATTAAGACACGCAATATTATTCCCTTGAGGGAAATTTATACTTGCACTACAGGGCCTGCCACATTTGTAGCTGTCAAGCCTTCACAAGGATGCCTAGAATTGCTGAAATATTTCAAGGATTCTGACAATTTAATTACAGTTAAGCGCTGTGAGTGCACAAGGGTGGTCAAATTTGTAGTGTTATTGATGGGAAAACCAAAAGAGATTAACCTCAAGTTTTGTATTTCTCAGGTAAATATACCATTTGGGATGGGTTTCAGGGTGCTTATCGGGCTGGGAAGCCTACGGGCCAGCATGTACCCAACAGGTTGGAGGTTGGGTTTGGGATTACCCCTTGGAAGAAAACCAAATTTTGGGGAAGCCCAGCAGGCTTTGGCAGTCGGATTTGTTCAGGGATTGTGTATTTGGCTGCTTTGCCGTGTGGTGACCAATATGGGACACCTGATAAGAGAAAGGGAAAAATTTTATTGTTTAGTTAGCTGCTTTGCTGTGTGGTGACCAATATGGGACACCTCATAAGAGAAAGGGAAAAATTTTGAATTCTTTTATATATATTCTTTCATCTATCTATCAAAAAAAAAAATTGTGTTGGAATGGCAACCTTCCTTTTCTTCTCTTCCCTGATTCCCCCTGTCCTAGCAGTCTAGGTAAGGCCCCTGGGGTTTTCAAGTCCCCAGGTCTTGCATCAAACTCCTTCTTTGCGCCTCTTGGCCAAATTTTTGGCCAAGAGCAGGCGCAAAGAATTTCCTCATCATTCTCATCATCATTGATCTCCATCTACCCCACCCCATCATCATCATTGAACGCCGGCAACACCCAATCCTATTATTGTCATTGGAGACAACAACAAAGACCGCCATCAATGGTTGCCACCCTTCAACTGGCATCATCAGTCCTCTTGGCCAATCTTTCCAAATCTCCAACCTTCCCAAAAAGGATGATTCAGGATCAACCCCAAGCATCCAATCATTGAGAGCATGAACCAATCAGCCCACATCTCAATACCAGTGATATCCTTTAGCAAGGAAGAGTGACCATCTCCCAGCTTGGCCCTTGCGGTCAAGCCTCAACACCAACTTTTCAAATCCCCTTTTCTCTTGCTTTCATCTCCTGTTGGCCCTCTTTCTGATGGTCCCCACTGGTCATCCCCCTCAAATCCTCCTTCATCAACATTGCTTTCACCTTCCATCAGCAACTGGGCACTGCTGCTCAACTCCGCCAACTGTTGTTGCGCACCACTCTGGCTGTCATCTCTTGTCTATCCACCCGCTCTTGCAACCATTGTGGCTTCTTGAGCTCATCTGCCACTCATCTTTTCCTGCTGGCTGTTTCCCTTCATACAAGTAAAAAAAAAATTCTGCTCTCATATGTGTATCCTCTTGTAAATAGTCTACAGGGTCTCTTGCCCAGTCTTTGTCAATCATCTATCATCCAATGTGGTATCAATCAATAAATATGTGGGGATCTTCCCCTTAATCCAAATAATCTATCATCCTTATCCTGGTTATATCCTTGATTTCCCCTTGATCCTTGAGCATCCATACTCAAAACTCTGATCCGCCCTTCTGTGGCCCTGTTCCTTAGCACCAACAAATAGACTTGCTGGTTGAAGAAGAACCCATATACCACTCCTTGATCCCTTTTTTAAAACAAAATGGTCTTGATCATTCTTTGATTGTCCTTCTGGAAAAAGTCACGTTTGACTGAGAGGTTTGTTTAAGCTTGAAACCTGGAGTGTTAAACCTCCCTGATTTTCTTTGGATTTGAATTTTGCCATGATAATCTTGAGTCCCTTGAAAATTTTTGGGTTATTCTTGTTCAAATAAGTCATTTCTTTGCTTCTGGAGCTTCATAAGACAAATTGCCCTGTTTTTGTGCAGCCACCCACAGTCATCTGGTACCCTTCAAGTGCTTGATTGCAGATAGTTGAGAAGGTTCATTGAAGGAGGTTGGTTGGGATTGAGTTGATAATTCCTAATCTTCCACTGAAAACCAGATTTATTAGATTGTGTGTGTTGTTTACTCACAGCTGCCTTGTTCTATTGAACTCTGAAAAAACTTTAACTTCTTTTGTTCAAGTCTTTTTCTCCACCATCTTGCCTCAGATAGTGTTGTTTAAAGCTACCAATTAATATCAAACTCATCCCCTTCCTATTTATTCCTCATTCACAAGGTTTTGGACCTTGATCTTGGTTACATTTAAATACTTTTGTAACACTCAGGAGGGAAGCCTAAAAATGCTCCTTTCCCCTTGACAGAACTTCCTGCGGCAAGCACCATTTGGAGTCTTAAAGTGGTAACCAAATTAGAGAAGGAGGAAGGGTTTGAAGCTAGGGGTTGACAAATCAAGGGAGGCAAGTGGGGTGTATGGTGTTGTATGACTTGTCAAGCTTAGAACTCAAATAAAAGATTAGATAAATTCTCTGAGCATTGTTCACACAGGAGAAGAGAAGTTGAGAATAACAACAGCCTGATAACCAGCAGGTCTGGAGAGGATGAGATAGAGACACTTTAGTTAGGAGGAGATAGAATGAGAAAACAAAAGGGCGGCTTACCAAACCAAGAATCTGGGATGTAAGTGGCACGGTTCAGGAACCATACAAGGACAAGTGCATCCTGGCTCTGAGCCAGTGCTGGTAGATAAGAGACGCAGACAAGGGCGCGTACGGGAAGTAATCCACAGAGTGTGTAGGGAAATAGGAAAGCACACAGGAGAAATGAAGAAACAACAACTGATAGATAGTGGAGACTTGAGAGAAAGGAAAAGATGAAATGGAAAGAAGAGTGAAGGCTTAATAGCAGTCATTCAGTGTGTAACCATTCAAAATTCAACATGAATGTGTGGGAAGGTATTGGTGGTGCGGCTGCTTCCAAATGGGTGAAAGCAAGGAGCCAAAGTTGGAGAATGGGGGATTGGTGTCAGGCCAATGTTGCCAGGATGAGCCTTAGGACCAGGGATTTGAAGAGGTGCATGGTGCTCCAAGCTACCAATCCCCCATCTTCCTCCTCATTCAAACTGTCTGTGTTCTCCATTGCAACTCTCCAATTGCCGCATCAGAATCAATATTAATGCCTTTGACGCCAACAAAGGGGATGTTGCTGTGCTAGTTGGTGACAAACCATCAAACAAACAAAGGAAAAATAAAATAAATGTGTGGGACTTCTTTGAGCTAAAAGAGGAAGGTAAGTATGGTTTTGCTTGGGGCATGTCTGTTTTTTTATTTCTAATCAAATAATATTTCATATATCAGGTAATGATTTGTGGGCAATCTGAAAATCATGCAAGGCTTCTCTTTCTGTTACAGGGAATTCTGGGATAACTCACCTTTGTTTTCATGCTGGAAAATGTGCACAGTCAGGGGACTCATCTGGACCACTAATATAAACACTATTGAATCCTGAAAATGGGAAAATTTTGACTTGGAAGTTTGACCAGAAGACTGCAAGATTGGAAATTGTGAAGATGATTGGTATGCATGAGTATCTGTTTATTATGGCTGAGCATGAAGGATTCAGGGAATTTTTAAAGTAAAAACAACCATTATTTCAACTAATTAATCATAATACTGTTAGGAGTGATGTGATGGAGTTATAAAATAGCCTCAAGGATTCAATCCATACCATTTTGGACAAAGTATAAAAGATTCCACTTACAACTGATTTATGGAAATCCCTTCAAAATGATGGCTACATGGTTGTTACTGGTCACTTTAAATATAATAACTGGCAACTCAACAAGAAAGTTTTATCTTTCAAACCACTTCCAGCTCCACATACAGGAATTGCAATCAGTGAACAACTAGCCCAGACCCTTCATGCTTGCAAATTGATGGATAAATTTTTATTCATTACTACTGACAACAGACTACACAATTTACTTCTTGAATTTCCAAACAATGCATTGGAGTTGGATGGGAATTTTCTTCATGTTTGATGTGTGGCTCATATCCTCAACCTTATTTTCAAAGATGGCTTGAATGTTTCTTTTGATTCTATCAACAAACTCAGATCCAGCATTAAGTTTGTAAGGGGTTCTCAATGAAGAAAACAGCACTTTGAACATTCCATGGATATTGTTGGCATATCACAAAACAAACTGAAAGAACCTACTATTGATGTTCCAGCACAATGGAATTTAACTCATGAAATGATTTCTTTGGCATTTCCACACAAATCAGCATTCCAGCATCATCAGATTTCAAACTCACAGTTTTTAGACTGCCCCTCTGAGGCTGAATGGCTTGAACTTGGAGTAATGAAGGACTTCTTTGAAATTTTTCAGCAAGCAACAAATGAACTTGCTGGTACAAAATATCCAACTTCCAACCTATATTTCCTTACTCTGAAGGACATAGAATATTATCTGGAAGTTTCATCTCAAGAAGTTGGCAATGATTATATTACCTCAATAGTTCAGCCAATGATTAATAAATTTTGCAAGTGCTGGTCCAACATGAATTAATTTCTAGCTCTTGCAATTGTTTTTGATCCCTGCTACAAGTTCAAATACATAGAATACACCATGTCAAGGACTATGAATATTGAATCAGGTCATAATTACATACAACACCTCAGAAAAACAATATATCCATTTCTTGAATCTTATTCTCCCAAATCATCAGTGGAAAAACAAAATTTTACTTCAAGTGAAATTGTTGAAAAAACCTATAGAAATTTCAAACCAGATGGTTTTTGCAAGTTTCCTTTCAAACACAATCTCAATCAAGCACTCCTTTGGCTAAATTGGATTTATACCTTCCAGAACCTTTGATTGAAATACTGGAAAGTAATTCTGAATTCAGCTTACTCCACTGGTGGAAAGAAAATTCTTCTCAATTTCCAACATTAGCTTGTTTAGCAAAGACAATGTTGATGGTTCCAATGACTTCTATTGCCTCAGAATCAGTAAGACTCCTCTCCATTTTTTGTTAAATTTTGTGTGATAATTAATTCCTTTTTATTTTTACTGTTTTAGGCCTTCTCTACCAGTGGTTGTGTTTTGGATGACTTCAGAACAAAACTGGCTCCAGAGGCCCTTGAAGCCCTGATTTGTAGTCAAGATTGGATGAAAAATTGAGTATTATTTCTTTAGCTTTATTCTTTATCAATCAAAAATCTTTGTTTTTCCCTCACACCTGCATATTTTCATGATTTGAAAGTGCATCACCTTTTTCCAAAATTGCATTGAGCTATTTGAAAGCGCAGCAAACAGCTTTCAGTTAAAAAAAACAGGGGCCCGCTAACTGGCCCAAACCCGTAAAAAGCCCGATAATTCGGGCTCGGGTCGGTCTTGGGCCTGACAAAACCTCCACTTTACCCGGCCCGCCAAAGCCCGCTTATCCACGGGCCGGTTTTGGGCTCACCAAAAAGGGTTGGGCCCGACCCGATAAGCACCCTGAGATGGGTGCGGTTGTCATGGTGTATACCCCAACTAGGGTTACGACCGAATTGTCCAAACCGTCGATAGTGAATGCTCTTTATCGAGACGAGGCTGGATGCTCGCAGGTTTGGTCCTTGCGTTGTTGGTTTGTCCTGTGCGCAGTCCTCCTTCCGAGAAACCTCTCGGAGAAACCTCTCGGGTACTCACTCCAACGGCACGGCTATGAGAATTCTTCCGCTTCTTTCCTTCTCCATCTTGAGACAAAGACTGATGGTGCCATGTGTCATCATCGCGCAGTTGTTTGTCGTGTCCGCAGTCCTCTTGCCCAAATCCTCACAGTTTACTCCCACACAGTACTCATCCTTCAGGTGAAATCAGTTTCACAAAATCTTGCATGACAGTTCACCTGTATCAGGCTTCCTGTCCGGGTTTTTCTCAAACCGGACAGGAGGCTACTCACCTTGAGTCCATTAACCAACCAATGAATCCTTTGCCACCAGTCTTTTCTCTTCTCTCCCTTTCCATTATTGTTTCAAGTGTTTTGCTTACCTCTCATTTCATCTACCCATGCCTAATAGTGTTTAAATTGTCCTTCAAATCTGAAATTTCTGTAATATTTATGTAGCTGTCAAAATTTTTTTACACACCATTGGGCCTTAAAGAAAACCTTGCCCGCCAAGATTGACAGGTGGACAGATAACGTGAAAAATCACGACAGATTGGTGAAAAAGGTGGACAGTTTTTTTTTAACTCGCGGACATGTTTTTGAAACTGTACAACAGAAAAAAATCAAACTCAGGACAAGGAAATTTAATTCGGGATAAAAACTAGAAAAAAGAGGACAGCGATTCTGAAACAGTGGACAAGAATCTTTGAACAATAGGACAGTATTCTTGAAAGTGATAGTACTTACTTGTCGCATACCATAACAATTTACTGCGCAGCTGTGAGCTGAGCATCCAGGACTCGATCAACCGTATTTGTTGCTACTATCTAAATGATGGTATGTTGGTTCATAAGACAGATTTAGAAGCACATGCGGGATGCTCTTTTGAATTCCGGCGTACCAATCAGTCTTCCTGGTGGTTTTCATAAACGACCGGCAGAACGATCACAAGGGTATGTCTTTATAGGATGCAACTATAGTTTGGAAAAAGAGTGACTCATGTGACATCTCCAATCAACTTAATCCCGCGAATTTCTTTACTTCCCTATTGTACATAGCCGATGAAAAGCTTGAGCCTCCGAACATCCAAAGCCTCCAATGTTCATGCGTTCAAAATTCACCCTCATCTTTTGGCTCATATCAAGCGCACAATGCTCCATTCTTCCCCCCAGTGGAATGGATATTGATAGTGAAATTTCTGGTGTGTGCCACTTGATCTGTGATTACTTCATCGGTATTTCATATTTCCCAGGGGCTTACTTTTTATCTGTTGGTTATTCTATTAATTTTGATTTTTATCCGATTCATTGACATCTATCAGCGATCGAGAATTTGGCGATTGAAGGTCCTGAGAACTCATTAGAAGTCCCAGCGATTGGCGGTCTTAGCACTTCTCGATTGGGAGAAGAATGTGCTGGTGAGGAGTGGCTGAGGTGCTTGACCAATGGGGTGAAATTGATTATCAGTCAGTATATTTGCAATTAGCACCCCCGGGTGTTTGCCGGAGCTATGAGGAATTGGAATGTAACTTCCATACTCGCGACCAAAGGTTAAAAGGCTTCGGAGATTCATTGGTTCCAACAGGTAATTATCGTATTGTTGAATTTTCTGCCCCCCACCTAGTATTGACGGGAATTGTGAACGGAGTGGGGTCCTTAGGTCCGAGGTCGAGTAAGCTTACTGGCAAGAACAAAGGCGCGCTTTTTTATCTTTCTCGTGTCAAATCAATTTGAGTGAGATAATCTTATAAAAACTAATAAATGTTTTGCCGCAGAAAGCGTAAGCTTATTCCTTTCAGAACTGAATCAAATTTCGAAAAGATTGAAGTGGCTAGAAAAGCGCCACAAAGAATTTTGGAAGGATACAACCAAGAAGAAATCGATCGAAACCTGGTCAGCTCTTGAAAATTGCTGCAAAGATCTGGCCCAATTTCGGCACGTACTAGTCTGTAGAAACCTGAAGCGTTGTCTTCCGGTGCCAACGTTTCTGTGGAATACATCAATTGATGTTGAAGATAAAGGATCTAAAGAAGAAACGCCTAGACTTCCACAGGAACTCAGCGAGTTGGTGAAAGACGAAGGTTGGAAAAGTATAGGAAGAGATTACTTACTCACTTTAAGAGGATTGATTATCCAGTATGATATTTCTCAAGTTGACAGATACTGGGAGTGGAAATCAACATGCTACTCAACTGCTTTGCAAATGATTGATATTTTGAATAGAAACAAGTTAATCCGACCAGTAGATTATCAAACACTTTTTTCAAATCAGGAAGTTTTAAATTCCCTGGGTACTTTCATCATTGATAGCTATGTTTTCAGAAACCAAGATGGGAAAATGAGCTATTATAAACCTGTGGCTACTTTTGACCTTGTGTTTGAGAGCTTGGAATGGATCTATCTACTTAACCCTGTGAAAGGTAATAAAATTAATTTTTAAATTTCAATTTTTGAAATACAAATCAAGTATTCAAAATTGGAATCCTGGCTGACTGAATAAATCTATCTGGTGCAAAGCCATGTCTAAAAAGAATTCAGGAAAAATGGTTTATTCAATGCTATCAGAAAGTATTCGCCAGTACATGCTTCAAGGAAGGAATATTTCAGAATTGAAGGATCTCCAAGAAATAGTTTTCAATCCTAATTTTATTCAAAGATTAGAGGGAGTTTCAGACTTTGGTGAAGTAGAGGGTGATTCAAGAAAATTGATGGGTCTTATTTCTAACCTCCCCTTGAAATATGGTGAAAACTTGGTGAGCATGGAAGGATTAGTGCAACTTTGCTATTGCTCTATTGAATTCATCAGGGAATATATTCATCCAAATATAATTGAAAAGATTTCCTCCAGCAAAGCAGAACTAAATTTATTCAGAAACCAGTTGGAGTTTTTTGAACTGGGTTTGAAATTTCAAATAATTCCATATTTCTCAAAGGTTTATGCAAGGTTTCTTCATGAAAAAGTTGGAATTCCAAAAGAAGAGAAAATTCATCTTCATAATATTTTCCTTGAAAGGTATGAAAAGTTACATGAACACATGGTATCTAATTTCAAGACTGAAAAAATGAATTCTGAAGAAATGAAGACTTGGACAAAAAATCAACGGATTCTCAAAGATTGTTTTGATGAAAGAAATCATAATTCTGCAGCTGTGTTTAGGATATCAGCCTATTTTATTTTTTCTGTGGATTCATAAAATTAGTCAATTATGAAACCTTCTAATGAATTTTACAAAAAAGTCAAAACCACCATCTTCATCCCTAAATCATAATATAATGTTTGATGTGAAATTTATTCATATGCAGAAATATAGATGCATTGTAACATGGGATTGTTATCCAAAACAATAATATTTCATTGAATTTTTATTTGTTTCATGTTTATATGGATTATCTGCTAAGATTGGTTGAATTAAAATTATCTGAAAAATACCTACATTTTCACATGTGACCTTTTTTTGGAAACTAAGAAAATGCTAATATAAAAAAATGCCAATTTAAAGTCATCTAGGGAAAAAACAAAATATTTCTTTGCAAAGGGAGAGGAGAGGGTTGATTCAAATCAAGAAAATAATGTGAATTTCTCTTTAAAGTGATTTTCAAATTGGTAGGAAGTAATCAACATCAATTTTCATGACATTGAATCCCATTAAAGGCTTTTGAGGTGTGTGAATGACCCAAGTTTTATCCCAATACCATCAAAAAAACTTTTTATCCAGGATTTTTTTCAATTTTTGGTTACCTGTGTGTTTCATTTGTTTTAACAAAGATTCAAAGAATTTTCTTTGCCTAAAATTTTCTTGAAATTTTATTTATTTGTTTATTTCTACCTCAAAATCTTGCGCTTTGTTTGAAGTTTAAGGATTCATTTTGAGGAGTTTCCAAATCCAGAACAATAAATTTCTATATATGATTGTTTAATTCCTGTACTGATGAAATAAATTAAAAATCCACAGCTTGAAAATTCAATGGTTATGAAAAAATGGGTTATTGAGGTTACGAAGCTAAATTTTTAAGTTTCAAAGCTGTAAAAATTTATTTTTCAGTAATTTCAAACCTGCACAAAAAATTTTAGTTAATTTTATCTGTTTGTTTTTTTTAAAAAAAAAGAAGAAATACCAATTGGAAGAGAAATTAAAATGTGAATGCGGATTAAGATTTATATTAGAAAGTCTTAGTGAGTTCATGAAAAATTCTTACCACCAAAAAAATGTGATCCATCTGAAGAATTGCTATTATTAGGGCGTATCAGAGTTAGCAAACCGGCCATTAGAAACCCGCCATTTTTATTGACAAAACCTGCAGTTTTTAATGGCGGGTTTCTGAAATACACATACCTCCTAACTGGTGTATTTCAAAATGGCTGGTTTCAAACATGAAAACCACCATTTTCATCCATCCACCATCCATTGCATGCAAAAAACCCATCCACACCTCAACCTCAGTAAATCCATACCAATCCCATCTCCATCACATCACACACATCTCATCTCCATTGCTTCACATCTCCATCTGTTCACATCTCCATCAGCTCACATCTCTTGCTTCAAATCTCCATCTTCACACAAATCCCATCATCATCTCATCACCCCAAATCACATTGCCATCTTTCTCAATATTTCCAATCAAACTTCCCAGAAGCAAGTTGAAAATGCAAAAAAGCTTACTGAAATTTTGTTACTATTTGACTCCCATTCAGACTCTGATTCAGACTATGATTTGGAATCAACTTGGTTGGCTTTGAATTCTCTATTACAAAATCAATACATGGTTCCAAGGATATTCCTGATCCTCCTCAAGTCATTTCCATCTCATCTTCTACCTTGTCTTTGGCCATGAGAGAGCAGATTCTACCTCTCACACTTGCTCACTTTGATGTGTAGCATTGGGTCTTTAAATAGGTGGAATTTCTTTTTTGGTTTTAGTTGTTCAACCAAGCATCCAAGGCTGACTTGGTTTTTTTTTTTTTTGGTGGACTTAGACAAAAACAGAACCAAAACTTCCAAACCACCCATCTCACCCCACCAAACCACCAGTATACTCTCCTCCTCACCCACCACCTGTCCACTCTCCATCTCACCCTCCACCTCCAAATCACCCTCCACCTCCACCTCACCCATTGCCTACACCTCACCCATTGCCTCCATCTCACCCACCACCTCCACCTCACCCATTGCCTCCACCTCACCCACCACTCCCCCCCCCCCTGGTAAGCTCTTTCCCCTCCTCCTCATCCTCCACCTCATAATTCCAATCATTGGATGCAGATCCAACTATCCACACACCTTATGGTCCCCCCCACCTCCTTGCATTTTTCTCAGGTAAGCCCCCCCCCCTCCTGCTCATCACCCTTTCCCCACTCCCCTCAACCCCTCTCCCTAACTCCCCACGCCCCCCACCACCTTTGGTTGGCCCCACCACCCTTGCTTAGTGGCCCACCCCACCACCTCCCTCTGCCGGCCTGGCCCCCCACCACCCTTGGTTGGCCCCACCTCCCTTGCTCAGCGGCCCGCCCCCCCCTTGCTTGCTTGGCTGACCGCACCCCCCCTCCCCTCCTTTGGCCAACAAACACCCCCCCTCCCCTCCTTTGGCCAACCAACACCCCCCCTCCCCTCCTTTGGCCAACCTGCCCCACCTCCCTCCATTGGCTGACCCGCCAGCCAACCAACAACCTACCTGGCCTCCCTCCATTGACCAATCCACCAGCCAACCAACAATTCCCCCCCCTCCTTTGGCAGACCGGCTCCCCCCTCCATTGGCGGACCGGCCACCCCCTCCATTGGCCAAACCACCCAGCCAACCCAACCGCCCCCCTTGATTGGCTGACCAACCCGCCCACTAACCTGCCGCCCTCCCCCCTCCATAGCCAGGTGACCAACCAACTGACCCCCCCTCCTTGGCCGCCCAACCAACTGACCCAGGGCCCCACCCCCCTCTTGGGCTGGCCAACTGACCCCCACCCTGCCTTGCTGATTCCCCAAGGTGACCCCGTGAACCCCTTTTCCTTCTCCTCCTTCCGCTCATTGATTGATCAATGACTCTGACTGACCTTTTTTTTTTTTTTTTTTTTTTTTTTTTTGGGGGGGGGGGCTATCATCATTGATGGACAAGTAATTATTTTTATACTTTTTTTAATCTTCCACAATGATTGAAACATGGCTGATGATTTTTATTTTTGGATTCACCGCAATGCAACACCTGTTTTGAACCCAATTTCTTTCCATTCCTGCTCTTTTTCTGCATGACCCATGCTTCTCCTTCCATGCTCCAAATTTAAAAAAAAAATCAAATCCCATCTTGATCCTCACCCAAAGCAAAGCAGTTGTATGGGAGGGAACAGGATGGAGGGAGATGCGTTGAAAAACATGAAGAGAGGTGGAAAGCAGAGGGGTGACCCTTTCTTCTTCCGCCATGCTCCAAATGTTATACAACCAATCAAATCCTGTCTTGATCCTCACCCCAAGAAAAGAAGTTGCATGGGAGGGAACAATATGGAAGAAGATGTTTTGAAAAACATCAAGAGAGGTGGAAAGCAGAGGGCTCTTTGGCAAAAGAGGGCCCAAATGAGAGAATCAAAAATCTCTTTCAAAGTGGCTAAAGAAGGGTTTTTGGAAAAGATTCTATGGTCTAGAAAAAAACTGTGACCTTTGGATTTGTACCCTGCTCTTGCTGCCAAAAATAAAAAGAAAAAAAAAAGGCCCACCCCTGAAGATTTTGAACAGGCCAAACAGAAGATTGAAAAGTTCCATTTCTTCACTGGTGGAAAAGCTGCTGTTCTTGACCAAACCAATTGTCAAGACTCTCTTTTGGCAATAATGAAATTTATCCCTTTGAATAAAGTCTCTGAGGAAGAGAAGAAGGAAATCAACTTTGTGACAACTTTCCTTCAACAATCAAAAAAATTTGTCAACAATGTTGGCCCCTCAAGATCTTGGGGTGGGAAGATGTGGGCTATTGGATGGAGAAAATGGATGTACCCTTCTGAACTGTTTGGCTGATATTTGGAGAAAAAGGCTATTCAAACTTCCCCTCAAGAGTATGCTTTCCTCAAACTTAGGTTGGAGAAAGTCTCTCAAAGCCTAGGTCAAATGTTACAAAACTTAACCAAAATTGCATTTGATTCCAACTGGGAAACAATGATGCACCACCAAATCCCCTCCTTCTCGTCTTTGCAATTAAGTATTTCTCCTCTTTTGACAGATATTTGGGTTGATATTGATGGAATTTGAGGCCTTTTGCTTTCCCTTTGTGGAGGAGGTTTGTGTTAGAATGGTGTTGCTCTCATTTCAAGGGGATGTGGGAGGCCCCATTGGCTTGAGGTTTTGGCTAATGAGGAATGGATGAGCCTTTTTTTTTACAATCTAAATCATTCAGGATTAACCCGACAGAAGAGAAAAGAACTTGGGTGTTTACTTGAACAGATGTTGATGGTAGTGGCAATACAGGAATAACATCATCCTCATTGGCTAAGTTCTCCAGTTCTTCCACCCCAGGAAGAGACCAATCAAAATAAGGAAGTGAGGGGTACAAGGTCCTGTTTGACTCATCAATAAATGCCCAAGTAGATTCAATTAGAGCTGACTGTGTTGGAATATCCTCCTTGGAATTGGATGGGGGCCACTCCAAGGCAAAGTTCTCATAAGGGTCCTCATTGCTAGGATGGGAATCCACAGCCAAGTCCTTGGCATAAACTGAATCAGATTGTTGAGAATCAAAAGCAGCAAGAGGGGTGATGTTGGCCTTCTTTCCAAAGATTTCATCCATTTGAATATAACAAGGACAAATGGAGTCCAACTTATCAACCACCAAGTTGATTCCTTTGGCTTTGTCCAAGTTGGTGATACCAAAGCCAGTGGAGATTGACATGGAGTGGGCCTTTTTGTACTTGGATTGATAATTCTTGAACCACTCCTCATCTGTTTGGATGACAGATCCAGCCTACCTTTTGTTTTATTATTGATTTCATTGGCTATCAGGAGATAACCATTGACCTTGGAGGATGGAGGTTGGCCAATGCGTGTGTCATTGTTGGATCCAAAGTAAGCATCATAGTTGGAGGGAATTTCAAGCCATTTTACCAGGATGATTTGATCAGCTCTCTTGAGCTGACTTGAGCCTTTGGAAGCTGATGGGGGAGGATTGCTGGATGTTGAGTTCCTGGGGGATGTTTTCTTTTGTCCATTGCTTTTTTTAGTGGAATTTCAGGGGGGGGATTGTTAAGGCGCCATTTAAAACAAGTAAGAGGGATGAAGGGATGAAGTGATAAAGTGATGAAGCAATGAAGTGATGAAGGGATGTAATGAAAGCGGGGATGAGGGATGAAGTAATGAAGTGATGAAGGGATGTGATGAAAGCGGGGATGAGGCATGAAGCAATAAAGTGATGAAGGGATGTGATGAAAGTGGGGATGAGGGATGAAGCAATAAAGTGATGAAGCAATGAAGTGATAAAGGGATGTGATGAAAGCAGGGACGAAGCAATGAAGCAATGAGGGGATGGATGTGATGAAAGGGATAAAGTGATGAGAGTGATGAAGCAAGGTGAGAGTGATGAAGTGATGAGGGAGGAGAGTGATGAAGTGATGAGGGGAGGAGAATGATGAAGTGATGAGGGGATGAGAGTGATGAAGTGATCAGAGCAATGAAAATCAAATATTTTGGATGAGGTTGGAGGTAAATTTTTCCAATGAGGCAGGGGTTTGAAACCAGGGGTGATGATTTAGAATGACACGGTTGAACTGGTGAAAGCCTTTATCTAATTTATTTGAAAAAACCCATTTATTTCCAGGTAACTCTGACACGTCTGATCTGAAATAAGTGGGGTTTTTTGATTTTTAATGGCGGGTTTGAAATGGTGGGTTTTGGTTGAGACCCGCCATTGAAAAATGGTGGGTTTGCTTAACTCTGATACTCCCTATTAAGTATTTGGAAAAATAATTTCAAGTAAAGTAAAAAGAAATGTTCTGAATCAAATTTCATTTCTTTTTTTTTTTGAAAAATTTTTCAATTTGAAGAAGAATTTCCATGCAAAGTATTTTTTAAATAAAAATATAATTTGTGCATCTAAAGATATTCAATTGATGAAAATAACACCAATTTTCCACAATTATTGGGCTTTAGTAATGCTTTTGATTGCTTTTAATTTCAATCTAAAGGAAAATATCCATTTGATAGAAGTTTATATTTTTTTCAATGAAAATTTTGATTCCACAGTTATCACAAATTTCTTTCAGGAACAAAAAGAACCCAGAGATCACTTATAAATTCCAAAAGGGTAATGTTAAATTCATGGATCATTGAGCCATAGAAATGGTTGAAAGTGGGCCATGTGGCACACCACACGGTCCAATCCAAGCCGTGTACAACCCCCCACGGCTCAAAGAGTCACGTGGCCCACCCAGCATGGTCCAACAGCGTGTTGAATTCTACACGACTAAATTCAAGTTGTGTGGAGTTTTAAATGGCTCAAATGTAGTCTTGTGGCATCCAACAGGCCACCAGACCTGGGTGAGCCAAAAAAAAAACCAAAAAAATGGAATGAAAGGGCAATAACATAACCCATGAATAAATAAACCTTCCAAAAAACAGGAATCAACCAAAAAATAAAAGAAATCAAAAAATGTTGATTTTTTGGTTAAGAAAACCAAAAAAATAAATAAATAAATAAATAAAAAACCTGGGACTATCCAATGGACTATCCCTAAATTAAAAAGACCCAAAAAAACACAAGTAACTGGACTAGCCCTAAACTAAAAATACCAAAAAAAAATCACAAGTAACTGGACTAGCTCTAAATTAAAAACACCAAAAAAAAAGACAAGTAACTGGACTAGCCCTACATTAAAAAAAAAATAAAAAAGAAAAGGAACTAGACTAGCCCTAAACGAAAAACACAAGAAAAAACAAGTTCAACTTGTGTTAAGCTGATAAAATCATAAGGAGTAACATAATACTTATGATGGAATCATCCCAACACAAGTTGAATTGAGTTACAATTAACTTCTCATTCACAACACTCAAAATAATGAGGTTAACTCAAAAAAATCAAATAATGATTTTCAAAATGTGAAAATCCTTTATACTAATAGAAATGCTTATCTGCATTGGAATTACAATCAGGAATCAACCAAAGAATCAAAGAAATCAAAAAATGTTGTTTTTTTGGTAAAAAAAAAACAAAAAAATTAAAAAAAACAAATAAAAACCAAAAAAAGTGGGAATATCCAATGGAATAGCCCTAAATTAAAAAGGCCCAAACAACACAAGTAAATGGACTAGGCCTAAACTAAAAACACCAAAAAAAATCACAAGTAACTGGACTAGCCCTAAATTAAAAACAAAAAAAAAGAAAAGTAACTGGACTAGCCCTAAATTAAGAACACCAAAAAAAAGACAAGTAAATGGACTAGCCCTAAACTAAAAACACACAAAAAAAAGAACAAGTTCAACGTTTGTTAAGCTGATACCATCATAAGGATTAAAATACTCCTTATGATGGAATCTGCTCAGCACAAGTTGAACTGACTCACCATTAAAATTGCATTCAAAACACTCAATATAATGAGGTTAACTCAAAACAATCAACATAATCATGTTCAAAATGTGATAATCCTTTATATTCATAGAACTGCTTAGCTGCATTAGAATTACAATTTATATGAAACCCAATGATGAAATTAAGTCAAAGTCTATAATCTATATAATCTAGAGTACATTTGAAGTTGATCTTTGAGATGATCAACCCAACCAGAGGATTTTTTAGAAATCAAGGAACACGTTTTTGCTACAATGGGCGGGATTGGAATCATTTCTCCCTCAAGTACTAATAGGACCCAGTGGTTATTGTTTAAAAAGGAAAGAACATTGGATCTGATTGATCAGTAACACCATTTTTCATTGAAGTATAAGCATTACATGACTCAAATGAAATGAAACATATAGGTCTGGAATATTTGTCTGCTATGATTTGACCCATATCTAATTTAGCCAGCCATTTTGAGGAGGTAATCTTTTCATTGATGTCTTCAAAATCAAGTCTTTTTTTGATCTTTTCAACCTACTTTGCACCACCAAGCATCTTAATGTAGAATAGTTTATGTTTCTCCAATGTTTGTATCATTTCTTTCCTCACTTTAAACCAACCATGTTCTTCATAACCAAGAGATTTAGCAATGAATCTAAATCAGAAATTCCCATCTCTGGTTGGATCCCAAACCTCACCCAAGAGCTTATGAAATTTCTTGGGTATTCAATTGAGGTATTTCACGTTTTTTTCCTATCATTAAAACTAACTTATTATTCATTTGTTTTAATCAAATCATTCAAACAAATACTCACCAATTATGAGCTTCTGGTTGAGCTTTGCTGCATGTCTTCTTCCTCTACAGAGGATTCTGATTCCAAGTTAAGTTATCCTGATTCAATTTCAGTCTCTTCCTCTGAACTATGAAATTCAGATTCAGATTCTGCCAACTTTGACTAAAAATTCATCATTAGTAAGTAAATAAGCTCATTAAACCAAGAAATAAACATATACCAAAAGAAAAGACTTAAAATCTTTTTTCTTTTCTTATTTGGAGCCCTTCTAGTGATTTTTTCCCCCTTGATTTGTTTTTCAACATGCTCAAACCCAGATGTTTCTTGCCGCGTATCTGTCAATTTGGGCCAGCCCCTACTTGATTGTAAGAATTTAGGTTCCAGTCTTGGATTTGATCAATATTTGTAAACTTCCCAATGATATACTTCAATAGTTTGCTTTGCTCATGATCTGGAGATTCCAAGATCATTTCATTCAATTTTTCATGTAACTGAGGAATGCTTAGAATTTTGTTGAAATTCCAATTGAAAAATTCAAAAGGATCAAACATGAGTGAATTAGGAATCATTAATCAAAAAGAATTAATCAAATAGTGATTTAAAAAATCCAACTTGAACAATACAACTTAAGCCAACATACAGAACTAGAACCGCAAGGGTTATAGTCCAACCTCCACTGAGGATGAACATTTTTGGGTACCATGGATCCTTTGAATGCTAGAAAGTCAACTATATGGTGGGAACAGGTCAAACCCATAGTCTTGGAATATGAATTGGTGCACACTTGGCCATCATGATAATTTTTGAAATTCTCAAATTTTTCCCTAATAATCTGAATTGGGTCTAAAGAAAATTTGTAGCCAAATGGTAACAGTTCAGGTGGAAGAACTGTCCCTAACTTAATTTGAGAGTTATAAAGTGATGCATGAACCAATTTAATTTGATTCAAAACTTTTCCATCAAGGCTTTTCCAAACATCCAATATGTTTCCCAAAGAGTTTGTAAGGAATCATTTGAGAGTTGCATGGGCCCCTTCACACCAAGATGTTGTTTTGTTTCCAAAATCTGGGTTTATACAAGTCCATGCTGTAACAAACATCTCTTTGATAGGGAAAATTTTATGTTCCATATACTTGAGTACATCCTCATAGTCTTTCAAGAAACACTATACAAGTCAAAAGGTCACAACCAAAATCTAGGAAGAATAAGAAGCAGTGATTTGGACCTACTCTGAGTTCCGCATCATTAACCACCACCTCCTCCTTGGTCTTTGAGGCCCCATAATTTTCCCACAGATTCATAAAGCTTTTCCATCCTTCAAATTCATTAACAAAGCGCCCTTTACAGTTTGCTTGTATGTTTTTAGACAAGTGCCAAGTGCAACATTGTTTGATGACTCAGGGAAACTAGATTCAATAGCACAAATCAGAGCTTTTTCACAGTCCATCAAAGACTTTTGGAAGTCTCTAAGGATCATAAACCCACTCCTTTAATGCATTTACAGACCAACTGTAGAACTCAAAATTTTCTCTTTTTATAAAAACACAAGGTTTTTTGAAATTTTTCCTATTGGCTGTTATTCCTACAACATGCAATAGCAGGATTTTGTACTTATTTGTTTTATAAGTACAATCCAACAAAGCAATATGATGGATTTGTTTTGAAAGCTTTAATGCCTCAGGATGTGCTAAGTACAGGGCCTCCAAGTGACCCTCTCCACTGAAATTTGACTGGTAAATCTAACTTGTTTCTTCAAGCTGTTCATAGAGTACCTCCATAACACTTTTCCCCTTTAGTTCTGCAAGCGTTACCTTCCGCTTAGTGTTATAGATTTTTTGGTTGTCAACATAATCCCCTCCATCAATCTTGCTAAATTTCCTCTTAAGCTTCAACATATTGAGCCCATAATTCATGCCTTCTATTAGATTGTCTAAGGCCACCCCCAAGATTCTCCTCACTTGAGGATGCACAGAGGGATGTTGAGATGGTTGATGGTTATGTTGGGTTTGTTTGTAGGAGAGCCGCCACAAATGGTTTGCCTTTGTGTGACTTGCATGGATTAAAAACTTGCACCCAACCTTCCTTGTGTGAGTTTGTCTAGACTGTTTGGTAAGGAGTTGTCCCAAATAAGAACCATGGCAATCACAGGCCAAATCCATATATTTATCTTTCTTTGAGTTAAAAAAGTTCAGAGCATAACCATGCTTCATAGCCCATGTTTGAAAATAGTTTTGGGCCTCTTCCCTAGTAGAAAAAGTTCTCACAGGAGGTGGGTCAAGTGGATCTGGCACCAATTCAATAGTTAAGTTTTGTAGTTTAATAGTTACAGGCACCCCATAAGTTAGTTTGAATCAAATTAAATCTGGAAAAGACCTTTGTAAAATAAAATGTTAATCAAAACCAGAGGTTGCATCCCACTGTGAAACATTTTGTTCCTCAATTGTCACCCTTGATGAGGATGAAATTGGGGATTCAAATGTTTCATTAGCCAAATACTTTTTTTCTTTTTCCAAAGTTTTGTTGATGGCACTATCAATGTAGAACTTCCATGCAGCCATTTCAGAAGAAGGAGTGCTTGCCACTGTTCCTATGCAAAAACATGCAATGGTATACTTCAGTATTCAATCCAACTTTGAATTGAACAAACAAAGTTTGCTCAATTTTGAGTTGAGAAAGAATTTTTTGCAGGTTTTCATATGATTTCAATTTTCACTTTACTTTCACTTTGGTTTCACCTTAAATTCACTTTGGAATAACTAGGTGTTGAACAACAGTCCCAAAAAGTATGTGTTTATCCCAAATTTGGCTTGAGGGAACCCGAGTGTGGTCCAGGGGGTGCCCAAAATTCTGGCACAAATTCCAGGGGGTTGCGCACCCCTGAAAACGGCCCCTATACAACCCCATAGGGGTTGGGCGTGTTTGGAACAGCCGTTTTTAGTCTTCTATGGGCCCCCATGGCTCATATGAGCTGTTTAGGGCCCTAAAAAACTACCACATGGTTAGAGCTGTGAATTTATCATCACCCATTCCAAAATTATAAATAAAAATATTTTTTGAATCAAAATATTTGAAAAATATGTTATCAATTTCACAGACAAATCAATTTATTTAAAATATTCATTTTTCAAACATTTTCCCTATTTATGGAAGAAAAAAAAGAAAAAATAAAAAAAATTAAAAAAATCCACAAAATTAGTATTTTTGTGTCTTTTGAAATTTTCTCCCATTCTATTAATCTTTTGAATATAAAAATAGATGTGATATAAGTATATTCTAATGCTAAAATATTTGGGATAGTGTGCAAGTGTATATGAAATTCAGCTATTTGAGAACACAGATGTTTGATAAATAGCAAGTTCTGGGAAGAATAAAATTCAGAGGGTATATTTTATATATATGAATGGCAACTAAGTTATATTGATAAAAATCCGATAAAAAATAAAACAAATAAAACAAAATTTCTTTTGAGTAATCCATTTAAATACCCTTTTACCATGCTTTGAAAAATATAAGACAATGGAAAAACACATTTATTTTGGTTAATCATTTATGCTCTGAATTCTGAAATTGAAAATGATTATTACACAAAAATCCAGTAATAGTCAAAAATATTTATTTTTTAAGTAAATAAAAATATACCATACAAAAATCCTTCATTTTATCAAATCAACTTGTCCAGAGAATTTTTGAATAAAATTTTAAGAATGGCAATGGAAAATAGAGAAATCCAAAAGAGGCCCATTTAAGGGAATGTATTCTGAGGCTGGAATTGAGAAAAAAAATTGGTGGAAAATATGAATATGATCAGATAAAAGACAAATTAATTTCTCTTTTATCTATTATTGATGATCAAATTACTACAAATTATAGTGAAAAACCAAGGAAAATTCAAAGAATGGTCTTTTTAAAGATGATATTGAAATTGAGAATTTACGCATGGCATTCAATCAAATAGGGATCCAGGATATATTAATTCATTTTTCATAAAAAAAGATAAAAGTTTGACTGAGGTGCACAAAACAAATGCGTGAATTTGAAAATTTATGATAAAATCATGGCTTTGGGAATTTTTAATCATCCAAAAAAGGCTTTAAAAACTGCTAAAGATACAAAAAATGAGTATTAAGGGCTTATTTTAATATTAGTTTCTCCAGAATTTCAAACATGGAGGAAATTTGTGCAAATAACTTTCATTCAATCCCAGATAACCTTCAATTTATCACCTAAAATGGCTTTTATGGCTCATTCAGCCATTAAATTGGCTTCTACAGGTATTTTTTAGGTCTCAAAAGATGCAAGGCCAACCCAGAATACCTTTTATTGATGATTCTCTTGGACCTGGAGACCAAAAATTCTATCAAATTTAATGAACAATTTTTAAAATTTTTGATTATTAGGGCTTTTCAGAGTTAGAAAACCCTCCCTTTTACTTGTGGTTTTCAGAAATATATATAAAAAATAACTGGTGTATTTCAAAACAGGTTTCTTTATGTGAATGGTATTTGTTAAACACAAAATTTGCCATTTAGGAACCATCATCAATTCCTCATCCGTGGAATGCAAAACATGCATCCAAACCTCCACATTGTCAAATTGATAACTTACTCATAAATTATTCCCCACTCTCCACTCCTCCTCTTTTTTCATTGATTTGTATGTATTTCATCCCTCAGCCTCAGATCTGTTCACAACCTGAAACAACTGGTTGATCTTGATAGTCATCCTACCTACCATCCTCATGCATCAAGCCCCTCATCCCAGCCCATTGATGGATCCTACTTACATCATTGCATTCTCAACCCATTCATCCACCAAAAAGAGGCACCCTTCCCACCTATTTCCTCCTTCCTCCAAACTTTAACAAATTGATTATATCATCCAGAAGGATTCAACTCAAATAAAAAATCAAAACTGGGCTACTTCCTTAGAATGTGGATCTCAAAAATTCAAGAATGAAATTGTTAAATTTGAGGCACACAACCAACCAGACCACTTTAATTCTCCTGTAATAATCCACTCCCACTATACCACACTCAAAAGTTCTCATGGAATCATGATTCCCTCTCTACCTTGATTATTTCTTTGTCCAGCTAGGATATTTCAGATTTTTACAAGATTCTCTTTGCTAGGCTAGGGCTAAGAAGATTCTAAAACCCTGAAATCTAGATCTACAGGTTCAAAATGAATTGATCCCAATTGCATGCAAAAAACTTTATTTCACAGCTGCCATGCAAGGGTCTGCTGAGTAGGAGCTCAGGCAGGGAAAAATTGGAAACCAATGATACATTCAATCCTTTTGGATGCTTGAATAACCCCAAGGAAGGGGTATTATTCAGCAGAAAATTAAAAAATAAAAAAAACAAACAAGGAGGGGGAGGGGGGAGGAAATTTGAAAAGATAGAATTCAGCAGAAGCTGTTTAAACTGAAAGGATTGATGATCATGCACTGTCAAATTCTATAATTGGGGAGCGTGGGCTAGTTATAGGCCTGGAAGGAGTGGAGGAGGTGGGGAGTAAGGGATGGGTAAAATTGAGTTTTTAAGTTCAAGGATTGAATTGGAAACCATTCCTTGTTTGCATCTCCAGCCTCCCAGAGTCTCAAAATTCAAATCCAATCAGACTAAGCAAATCTCTTGATTGATCAGGGTCAGGATCAGGATCCCTGAAGTGCAGCTGAGAACCCAATCTATATCCAATCTACCATATTCAATCAAATCAGATCAAACAGCTGATGGTTATTCTGATGTGTGGGTGGATCCAACCTGGAATAGAAATACAATTTATACCTGTAAAACTGCCATGGAAAATGACCACTATTTTCTTTACTAATGTAAGATAAGGTTCAAAACATACTCTTATCAATTTTTTGATAGATGTAGGAATGCCTTATTGCTGGAAATTCTAATTAGTAAACCTATATTGGACCTAGCTACCAATTCAGAAACCATTTGTTTTCTCCTCCCCCCCTTTGGCTTAAATTGTATTTCAACCAGGGAAAAAGGCTGATGATTTTATCCTTGCCTTTACATTCCTCCTCTTATCTCACCTTTCCAGCCACAAACTGATCCTTGCAATCCTAACTAAAAATAATCAATGAAAAAACTTTAATACAAATCAGATTGATGAGGTATCAGCCTATCCAATAAATTAAATTTGAGAGTTGGGAACCATGGCTTCTGCATTTTTCCAATCTGTGTAAAATTGAATACCAGAATTTTTCTAGATTTAAAAATCAAACTCACCCAGAGGATTTCTGAAATTTACAAAATGAAATCTCATGCCTTTATCATTTTTTTAAGAATCTAATTCTAGTTTTCAAGCAAAAACTGGTGAATATCACATCCCCAAATATGATGAATCCCCACCCTCTCATCCATTGTTTGCAGCTAAATTCTAGTTCAGAATATCTAAAAAGATTAAAAATTGGTTGAATCAATTGTCCATAGGTCAGCCTCCATGTTTTGATTAGCTGAAAACTGAAATAAATATCTTTTGATAAAACAGGAACACTGTTTAGTTCATTTAATAAATAGGAAAAATCATTCTGAATGAAGAAAATAATATAAAAGTGAAAATGAGAAGGAATAAAAAGGGAGTAATATGTAGTGTTTACTTGATACTCAGTATGATTTGATTTCATTTTGATGGTAGATATGAGTTTGGAACTATCAAAGAAATACAAAAAATGAAGATTGAATTGAACCAAAAATAAGTTGATTTATTTTTACTAGATGAGTAGGTCTACAGTACTGGGAAAGAACATGGATAAATTCTTTCATCTGAAGGATGTAATAGCCTGAAAGAGTTTTAAGAATTTAAAAATTGTTAAGATATGTTTTGGATGAGTTAATTAAAAGCTTTGGGGTTCTTCTTTGCTATACTGCTTGATGAGTGTTGATTGTGGCGGATGTTTATTCAAACAAAGTTGATAATTTTTGGATGGATACAAAAGGAGTATTAGGATGATGTGTGATTTTGAAAAATGATGATGTGTATTGAAGGCAAGGAATTGAAAGGATGAATGAAAGAAATCAAAATGTGATCCCAAGTTATGATTAAATAGAAAAAAAATGCTTCATAATTGTAGTATCTTCACCAGCTTAAGTGTGCACAGGATTCAAAAGCCAAGGTAGGAGACAGAGTAACTTCAGAATGGGGAATTTTCAACAGGCCCACTTAATTCAATCCAGAAAGAATAAGGTGCTAACATTGCAAATTAACATTTCAAGAGATTTTTCATTTGCAGCCTTGGTGAGACTGTCAACTAAAATTTTGGATGAGGTTATTAGCATGATCTTGATTATAATTTCCTCAAAATATTATATTGAAGTTTTTCTTGAGATAAATGAACCTTTTTTTAGCACTGCAACCAAAAAAATTAAATTTGTTGTTGATTTCCTTATTATCAATCAGGTGTACATGTGGCAAGGCCTCAGATTTTCAAATTTAGTGTAGAGTTTGATTTAACCATCTAGCGTCCATTTGCGACCTTTTCAAGGAATTAGACTGTGATTCTGTCAATGAGTAAGTTATTTTTCATTTTCACAAATAGTAAATTACAGAGGTGATGCAAAAAAAAAGGAAATGAAATCTGATTAAGCCTTTATAGTATTTTGGTTGTTTCCCCAAGTTTTTTTTCTGTAGCAAATCAAGTTGGGGTGCTTTATTTTTTCTTTTCTTTTTTTTTATAAAACAAGGGTGATTGATAGTGCCAGCAAGGTATCTCTAAAATCTGATCACCTCATTCAAGTGTTGCATTGCAGGGTTTCCTGAGAATCTGGCAAGAAATGAAACAGAAAAACTGATGATGGGAAATTCCAGGATGGCTATATAATTGATAAAGCCTATTGGTGATCTATATTTTTGGTTTATAATTTTTGAATCTTTGTCTTCCTTTGGATTTACAGGATTTTACCAAATCTATCAAGAAGTATTGAAAAATCTACAAGATTTTAGGCCTAGTTCTTTAAGTCATTTTTTATGTTCATTGGTAAGGATAGTTTAATTAAAACTTCCTCTCTTTTGAGTCTCATTCCCAGTAGGGTATTAGGTTTATGAAAAGATGAATTTTAAATTTTTTTCAAACATTCACATTTAAAGTAAGTGACATTACCTACAACCAACAGATAATCAACATGCACAAATGGCCTTGATTTGACATAATTCCCAATTTATAGGAAAGGATCTTCCTGCAAGGTTTTGAATCCTTGATAAAAAAACTAAGCATCTGATACCAATTTTGGGGGGAATTTTTGAGTCCATAAGGAAAATTTTTAAGCTTGAGAATCAGAGATTTCCTTTCAAATCCAATAGGATGACATATAAAGACATATTCATCCATTGGAGTGTTTCAAAAAAATCTGTTCATGTTAAAATGGAGTATGTTGTTATTTCTTTCAACTGCAAGTAAGAGAAGAGCGCAACAAGAGGATTTATTGTGAGCTGGAGCTTAATTATAAAAGTAATCTACACTTTATACATGATTGAATAATTTCATGCAGAATGAAGTTGTGGACGCTTGAGGAACCCCCTGATTATTTTTCTTGATATTGAAGGGATAGGTGGTGTTGTTCAAATATGGGGTTTCAGGGCTGTTTTAATCCTCCCATAATCCAAATTTTTAACAAGTATATCCTTCATTGTGGAAATAGGGGTTCCAGATGGTGGAAGCCAGTGAAAACTTTGAATATTTGGGATTTTTTATGGAGAGAAAAGAATAGCAAACCAAGTGTTTCAGATTACAAAAAATTTCCAAGTGATCTATCTTGTGAATCCAGTTGATTGCTGATCTCTGAAATTAAGACTTCAGATTCAATTAAATCATCCTTATCTTCCTCAGATTCTTCTTTAAATGAATCAGGTGATTCTGGTGGTTATATGTTGGAAAGCCAAATCCCATTTTGAATCAAGAAGGTGTGTTCTTAAGGTTTATATGATCTGAGATATCATTGAGCCAGTTGGTATAAATAGAAACTTTAATAGAAAATTTTTTAATTTATTTTTCTCAATTAAAATTCCAATTTGATTTGAAACTATGTAAGACAAATATTGTGGCTGAAATACATTGAGTCTTCCAGACAAATATTGTGGCTGAAATCCATTGATTCTTCCAAAATATTGTGGCTGAAATCCATTGAGTCTTCCTGGGAGACCCTTCTTTCAAATTTTTTGGAATTTTAATTATTGAGAAGGAGATGGTTGTGGCTGAAATCCTTTGATTCTTCCTGGGAGCCCCTTCTTTAAAATTTGTTGTAATTTTACTTAATGAGAAGGAAATGGATTACTTCAGATCCTATGGGTTTGAGTTGATTGGGAGGTAAGAGGGTTCTGTGCATAATTTTCCATGGGGATTCACCATTTGAATTGTAAGTTTAATTAAGTTCAATAAAACAGCTTCTTATTGTTTTGAACTATTTGGATTTAGGCAATTCAGACAAGGAGTGAGTGGCTCTGACTGATTAAGTTATTTTCCTATTTTCTTGTTATTATTAAGTGTTGTGTTTTAGGTAGTATTTTTCAGAGAATTTCCTTTTAATTCCTTGTTATTCCAAGAAGTTTCTTAAAGTCTCATTAATGAATTTTCTAAAATCTTTGAAGCAAAATTAAACACAATAGTGGCCAAATTTTTTTAATTGTTTTTCTATAAATAATTCTATAGAGGAAGTTGAGTCAATTTTATGTTTAAGTGGAAAGCACCCTATGTAGCCACTGTAGGTATCAAAAATTTTGAGTAAGAATTGATATTCTCCTTTGGCCACTGGATTCATTGGCCCCATCAGATCCACATAAAACTTTACAAATATTTGATGCTTGTGTAGAGGATTGATTGAATTTATTGCAAGTAACTTTGGTCTTGAAACAGTTTGAACAGGAAAATGTGGAATTTATCTGAGTATTAATCAATCAACATATATATTTTTGATCCTGAGAACCCAAAAATTTTGAACTTTGAGATGCAGATAAGCTATTTACTTGGTTGAATTAATGAGGGAATGGTTTAGTTTCCTAGATTGCAAAATTGGTAGGTTATCAGATATGGTCCCACTTAAGACTGTTTTATAATCCTTTATCAGAGAAAATTATGGTTGTTTCATGCAATGAATACCTATGATTTGGGCCCCATGTGGGAGGGAAATTCTCATCAATAAAATATTTATGCTTTCATTGGGAGTAAAAGCCATTTCAGAGAGAGTGACAATGCTCTTGTTTGGGTTGGGTTTTTCCATTCCCCAGACCATAATCCTGAGAGAAGCTCCAGGTTTTTTTATCTTGATCCCATTGGAGCCATCTACCAGTTTCAGATCAGAGAAGCGTGTTCTTCAGTGAATCATGTTTACAAAGTACAGTAGTCTAGTATGAAAATAGTTGAAATTGTGATGGATTATTTGCAAGAACAATGAAATAAAAAGAATAAATTGACTAATGGTTATTTCTTCTTTTATTGGTCTTTCTGTGGTTCAAAGCCTTTAGATTAGAGTTTTTGAAACTCCACACAGCTCTTTTCTTGTGCATGATTCTTTACTTCCAGGTTTTTCACTCCATTTTTTCATTGAGGATTTCTGTGAATTAAATTCAATTCAAATTTTTTACATTGCATCCTTGCGTCATTTGGCGCTGATCTTTTTTCTGTGTTGAAATAGGTGGTCCAGTACTTGATAAATGGCAATTTATCTGTAACAATACATGATTTTGAACACCATTGGTTTATGGCTGGGCTGAAACTTAAAAAGTATGTGATAAGCTAAGATGGCCAAAAGTGACTGTATCTATACTTTGGAAAGCTTGTTGAGATGAATCAAAATATTTGTTGCAAAATTTTTAAAAAATATCTTTCTGAAGGGAAGATAAAGGTATTTGCTGAAAATTCTAGCTTGATTTTCTGACTGCAAGGATGAAAAGTAGTTTCTTGTGGTCAGCCAGATGCTCTTACCATTTCTGGCATTTTCCAGCTTGATGATATTGGTATTGGTGGCTGGTTCTAGATTTTCCAGGATTAACAGGGAGATGTCTCATTGTGTTTTGGGATCTAATTGAAATTTTTCTTCTGTATTGTTCATGATACCTAGGATTCAGCGTAAATAAAAAATCCTCTTTATTTTTATTTTCAAAATGAATTAATTTTCATTTTTGAGTGGTGGAGTTGATTTGATTAGCTTCCTGATGTTCATCTACCTAGTCTTGCTGCCCCCCCTGTAGTTGGTATTGCTTTTAGGTTGGCCATTGTAAGCTTTGGCTTTTAAACGTGAAAGGAAGACACTTGGAGAAACCAGGAACACTGTTTACTTCATTCAATAAATAGGAATAAGAATTTTGAATAAAAAAAATAATATGAAATTAAAAATGGGAAAGAACCAAAAAGGAGTAATACATAGTATTTAATAGATAGAAAGTATGAGTTTATTTGATTTTGATGTTAGAGATGATTTGAAAACTATCACAGAACTTAGTCAGTTTGAGATTGAATTGAAATGAGACTATAATTATTGATTCATACTTGATGGATAGTTCTTCATCAATGGGAAAGCACCTGGAGAAATTCTGGAATTTGAAGGATGGGACAGCCTGAAGGATATTTGAGAAGTTAAGAATTGTGAGATAGCTTGATGCATTGGATGTTTTAATTACAAGCTTGGATTTTCTTCCTTTCTAGAATTCTTGATGATTTTTGATTGTAGTGGAGATTGAGTTAAAACAAATTGAGAGTTGTTGGATGAATAATAAAGGCATATTAGGATGATGTGTTATTTCAATAAAGAATGATGCAAAGGGAAGGAAAGGGGTAAAAAGGATGAATGAAATACATTTAACTGAGAGTCAAAATTGTGAAAAAATAGAAAGTGAATGCTCCAGAATTAGAGTTTCTTCACCAGGTTAAGTATTCACAGGAGCAAAAAGCCAGGTTAGAAGATATATTCAAATCCTGAATGGTGAATTTCCAAAAAGAACTGCTCACTGACTTTACAGAAAAAAATAATTTGCCAGCTACCAAAATTTGCCTCCTTGGGATTGATAAGAACAAAGGAGTACCTTGGGATTCAGTGGGTATGATGAAATTGGAAAGGATGAAGCATCAGGCAGAACAAACTCACTTCCTTCTTTTTTATTTTTTCTTGGTTCAATAAAGGTGATTCATTTTTTCTTTCTTGTTTTTTTCTGTTTTTTCCACAAGGTCCAGATTATTGGAGTCTCTGGCTGGCTAGTGACTTCATGTCACCATCCAGTCCTATTTACTGGCCCATTGAATCCCTTTAAAGGGAAATTCTGTTCATCAATGAATGTTCTTGAATTCACCTCAGCTTACATCAAAAAAATGAAATAGAATTCACATTGTATTCACCATGGCGGAAAATTAATGTCACTTGTAATTCACCAATGAAAAAATCTGAATTCACTTGAATGTTTGCACTGATTCAACTGGGACCCACTTGAAGTTCTGCATCAAATAAAAATTTTCAGTAAAAGATTGTGTATTTTGACATCCCAGCTAAAATATCCATGATAAATAATTTCTAAAATGCAATGTCACTTTCATTCTGAATAATTTCAGTTTTCATAAAAAAAACTTCATTTCACAGTTTATCTCATATCTCTGTTTTATACAATTACTGTTGAAAAATAATTAGAATGACCAAGACAGGGAGAGTGGATGAGATTAGGAGATGTTCTTTTTTTTCAAGAGAAACATATCAGATTGAGAATTTCTGAGGGGGAAATTTGTTAAGGAACTGATGAAGATAAATTGGAAATGCTTGAGCAGGGTTAAATATCCTAGATAAAAGCCATCTAGTGAAGAAAAACTTGTGGTTTTCAAAATGAGAAAAGTAATGAATAATGAATGAAAAAGTTTTGGAGTTATAGCCCTGGAATAATAGAGATTTTTGTCTTAATACACAATCTAGTTGCGGGCAGAAATAAAGCCAGTGTCAATACTCCAAATTTGAAGCACTGCCAACCTGCACGCACCTCCTCATCAACTCTCTTGTTCTCCATGGATGAATCTGTCCTCTTCCTCTATCATCAATCCCATTGACATCCTCTACCTCTCACTTCCTTTCATTTCACTTCTTCATCCTACCACATTCAAACCATCCAACTCACTCAAGATCACTAGACAAAAAGGTGATGCTATACTGGGAACTATTATTCAACTCTTGTCTAAATCTGAAGATACTGACCAACTCTAATCTCTTGCAATCCCAACCCACCAACTCAGAAGGCCTAAAGCAACCTTGAAAACCAGTTCAGGCCAACTGCCTCAGTATGAAAATTTCCTAAGCTTTCCTTCCAATTCTGCTTAACTGAATTCACCCATCAGTGTATACACTCCTCAGTTTAAACAGAAATGTTTGAGTTAACCACATGCTGATAAATATAATTCAGCCACAGCTTCTATTGTTCTTGCCTTTCTGTTCCATTATTCCTTTCATATTCTTGACTCTTTGTTTTCTCAATCTCATCTTGGTACCTTGATTGTAATTTATCAGTGGTCCTGGTTTTGAGTCCTACTTTAATCATGTTTAAAAGCCAAAAATCTCCATGATGGGCAAACAATAAACACCAGGACCAGGGGGAAGCAACTCAATGAGAGCCATAACTCTAAAGACATTGGTAACATAAACTTCATTGCTCAATGAAGACAATTATTCCATTTCAAAAAGCAAAATGGAAAGTCTCTTTGACATTTAAGGAATTTTAAAAATAATGGAGGAACCAGACATGAGGAATAAAATTGGTTTGGAGATGAAAGAGGAAATTGCTCCATTCCTTTTTTCCAAGCTTCAACCTTCCACTCATACCAACATCATTAAACCAGGAAACGTTTGAAATGCAAAAGAAATATGGATGGCTAAAAAGAAATACTCTTCCTCCTCTCAATCAGAAAATAAAGCTAGATTATTGAATGGTTTTTTATCTTCCCTTCAGAAAAGATAACATCAAAAAGTTTTTAACTAAAGTTAGACTCCATCTCACCAAACTATCAGAAGTTGGAATAGAACTACCCTCAAATATCTTGGCATATCTTATCCCATTCAATTTCCAGACTAATATCAAGAACATGTCCTCTCAAATAATGCACAGGGAAAAGGAAGTATCAGTATCGAAAGTTATAGATCATCTAATCCAATAAAATAAAAAGAATGATTCAAAAACAAAGGAAACTGGATCTGGCTAAAAAGTTGACTTAAATATTTATTCCAGTTATCAATGATTCAAAAATGGTGTTCATAATACAGATGTAAAAAAAAATCCTTGCAAAAAATGTTGGATTGAGTTTCCCACCTAAAGCCCAAGAATTTCAAGTCCCTAAAACCTGAGAAGAAAAAGCAGGAAGAGGTTACCACCTTCTTTTCTTTCCTAAACCGCTTTTCCCACTTCATTCCTGAAGCACCCTCCAGGTCCATCCTGGAGTCTGGATGCTCAATCCACATGATCTGGGATAAACATCTCTTTGAGGCAATAGCCCCTGAAGATGGTTTGAACTTAATCAAGGATAGAAAGCCTGGTGCCTCTCATTCTATAGTGGGCAGAGGTTCCGCCTGGCTCATGTCTTCAAGTGGAACCATTCTCATCAATGATTGTGCCTGGACCCCAGATTTCTCCATCAATCTTTTGTTGATGGGACTGTTTCTAAGCAAGGGAGAAAAGCTTACAAAAAACCATCTTAGCTCTCCTTCAAAATTCAAATTTTGCCTGACAGGGAAACCATTCCTGAATGGACAGATCTTCAATAATCTATAGTATGTCAACATCCCCGTAAATTAGAGCTTTGCAGCAACCATAGAGGATGTAAAAAATCTTCATCTCAAACTTGAACACACAATTCTGGAAAGGATCAAAAATTATCTCCAGAAATTGGTTCCAGAATCAATCAAGAAATGGTTTACCTGCCAAAATTGCAACAGAAGTAAGATTAAAAAATATTAATTCAAAAATTCCTCTACAAAAACTGACAAGATCATGCAAAGAATCAATGCCAACCCCAACGGCCCAATCACGCCAATGGCCAAGGGAGAATACAAGTACTTGTTAACCCTTGTGGAAAACTACAGCAGACATATAAGCTTTCTTCCCCTCAAGCACTAGAGCAACAAATCTGCTACAATCCAATTCATCTTACTCAACAAATTCAACAACCTGAACTATTTTTCTACCAAATTTTGCTGCAATGGGGTTGCAAATTTATTAAAAAAAGATCTAACAAAATTTCTAGAAGAAAAGGGAATTTGACGCATAGTCTCTGAACCATATCATCCTGAAAATAACCAAAGGGTAGAGTGTGCCAATTGAAACATAGCGGAATCAGTCAGAGCTAGTCACTCAGTCTCCAGAATTCCCAACAACTACTGGCATGAGAAAATTCAAAGCTGTGTGCTTGCACGTAACCAAAATCCCAAAGAAAAATGGATTGATACCATGGGAGGCAATGCATGGCTCCAGCTTACCAGCTGGGTAACTAAAACCAATAGGAATTGATCTTACCTCCTTGGAACAAAGCAACAACTCAAGGAAAAAGTTTGATAAAAAAGGACTCCCAGGGAGACTGCTAGGATACTCTCCCAAGCTACTCTCATACCGCGTACTCATGAAAAGTGGTAAGGTCATAGAAACTAAAAGCGTCAAGTTCTTACCTACAACAAACTTTAGCACAGAAAATCTCTCCAAAGATTCCAAAAAAACTTCAAACAAAGCACAACCACCCATTGGACCAGCTATCTCATAAAATTCAGTCCCAGAAGACTTACTCCAAGATCAAGAGCCAGCCAAAACCTCCCCCAAAACAATCAAGTCAGAAAAATCAAACAAAGAATCAGAACCAGAAAGCAACAAAGATGATCAATTTTCAGTCCAAACTTATTTGCAAAGTTAGAACACTCCAAAATTGATCCACTCTCCAACCTTCCAAAAAATATGGGTATTACTGCCACTTTGTACCAAAGACTCTGGAGGAAGCACTGAAATACCCAATGTGGTCAAAATCACTTGACAAGCAATTGAACACTTGCCAGGACTTCAAAGTATGGGAAAACTACAATGGCCCAGAACCTAAGAAAATGATACATGTAACTTATGCATTCAGAATCAAGCAAAGCACACATGGAGAAGAACCAACATACAAATCACAAGTATGTGTGCAAGGATTAAATAAAACATAGGGCATAAATGACTTTGACACCTACGCTCTCACTTGTAAAGAAGCTTCTCTCAGAGATCTTTTTCTGCTTGCTGTCAAAAAAGAGCTCCCAACGCTTCAGTTTGAAGTCAAAGGTGCATTCCTACAGATTTGTCACAATTCCCGCACGCAGACGCGGCAACCAACACATCCGCGCGCAGCTGAGCAGCAGCACTGCCACCCTGTCAGCGTACCCTTACAAGCCGCGTACGCAGCCCCAGGCATCTGAAAATTATGCAGCCGCAGGACTACGGGCTGACAGAGTGACAGGCGGCTCAAGAAGTCCAGGTACCACCTAAAGGTGCTACAACCTAGACAGGGACATACTACATATGTAATAAATGTCCCTGTGGATAGAAGATAATCTAAAAATACATAAAATTATATAAAAATACTTAAATAAACTTTCTACGCCCCAGCACTCCCTTAGTGGGAGTGTGCCGGTCAAAAAAATGTTGGTGTTCCAAAATGTCAAGGGTATTCAAGGGCTTGCTAACCCCTCAACACAGACTCCATCTTGGCGCTGTTGACCCTTGTCAATTTTCTGTAAAGGTTGATGTAACAGAACTTTGACTTGAGTCTTCAAGTCCGTACAGAGATTTATTTAGTCTAAGAAAGGGAGTCCTTCTTTTTGAACCAACCGGCCGTCAAATAAAAACTTCCTCATCTAGTGGTGCATGTAGGAATGCACCTTTGACTTCAAACTGAGATAGGCAATGGAGTATCTGGCAGTATTGGAGGATAAGTCAATGATTTGAATTGAGAAGGGATTCAATGAAGTCAATCTCACATCTGGAAAAAGGAAAAAAGATACAATAGATTGACTAAATGGTTTGAGCAGGGCCAAATTCAATCAGAAATGGTTGCAGATTGAAGAGGGAGCAAAATCAATGGTTGAAGGATTGTAGGGATTGAGGAGAGTGGTGAGAAGGAAAGGAAGGGAAGAAGGGAAGCGAG
This sequence comes from Puccinia polysora, assembly GCA_025617555.3. NCBI lineage: Eukaryota > Fungi > Basidiomycota > Pucciniomycetes > Pucciniales > Pucciniaceae > Puccinia > Puccinia polysora. The sequence goes on from CM062636.1 coordinate 14,601,186, forward strand.
GAAGTGAGAAGTGGAAGAAAAGGAAAGGAAGGAGGGGAGCAAGGAAGCGTGAAGTGATGAAAGAAAAGGGGGGTGATGAGACCAAGAAATTGGAGGATGTATAGGATGAGATGAGGAATAATGAAAAGGAAAGGATTGGATTGAAGGATGAGGAGGAGTGTTTCTGGGTTAGTTCATTGGGAGTGGGATAGGAATCAAGCGTTGAGAGTCCAGAAATAGAGTATCAGTAGCACTCCTGGAAGTAGTGTCTGTGTCTCATTTCAACACGCCGCCGTGTCTAGATGAGTGATTGAAGAATTTTATTGGTCATGTTCAATGTTGACAGTTTGATGGCTGGCTTGGTCAGAAAGTTGGCTAACACATTCCTGGTTGAGATGAGATTTGTTATTAGAACATGATTGACTCTTTGCTCTTGAAGCCACTTTATTTGAGTGTCAATGTGCTTAAGGACACTGTGATGAGAATCTTGATTGATCAGGTTGTCAAGAGCTTTGTTGTCAATATAAGCACAATGAGTCAGATTGAGGTTGGGGTTGAGTTCTTTGACAAGATTGGTGATCCAGATTTTTTCTTGGGTTGCAAGAACAAGCGCTTTGAGTTCCCCTTTGGTGGAAAAGGGCAACACCAGTTGGAGTTTGCTGTGCCAAAAGACAGCACAAACGTACAGCATCACCACATAACCCAAGTGGGTTCTCCTTGAGATTTGATCTGTAACACCGTCAAAGTTTCTGAAGGCTTCAATATTGTACTTGAAGATGTAATTTTTTAGCCTTAAGCCCAAGTCTTTGGTTTTGTTTACGTAGCGCCAGACATGCTTGCTTTTAGCCAATGAGTGATTCCAGGTTTAGCGTTGAATCAAGATAGAGATGAGATAGCAAAGGATAGGTTGGGCCGCGTTTGTGTAGCTATAAAGTTTAAGAAGCCAGTCAAGCTTTGATAATTGATGTTCAGTTGGTTGAATTTGGCGTGATCTTTGTCAGTGGAGGGTAAAAGAATGACCCCGGGTGTCATGGAGGTGGAAATTGGTTTTGAGTAAGTGAGGCCCAGTTCCTTGAGAGTGTTATGGATGTGATCTGGTTGGTGCATGCAGAGGCCATGCTTGGTCTCCACTATGACATTTCCAAAGATTTTAGTCAGGATTCCTTTGTGAGAAATGTTGAATTTTTTCTTGAGGGATTTGCAAAAGTTGGAGAAGTCTCCAAATATGACAAAATTGTCAATGTAGCAGGATAGAAATAATTTGAGTTTGCTGTAGATGAATAGACATGGGCCAGCGGAGGAAAAAAAGAAGCCTTGAGTGCACAATCAGGCCCTCAAGGTTTCAAACGAGCTCTTTGGTGCCTGTTTTAAGCTGTAAAGGGCCTTCTTGAGTTTAAGAAAAGGAAATGGGGAGTTATAGCCAAGGGGAGTTTTGATTTAAATATCTTCATCAAATGGAGCATGGAGAAAGGTAAATTTGATGTCCATTTGGACAAAGGGAAGATTGTGATGGCGAGAGTAGACAAGAAGAGTTCAAAGGGTTACTATTTTTCCAGCAGGGACATAATTTTTGCCATTGTAGAGACTCCTGTGGGATTATATAAATAATTTAGCAAATAGCTTCCTGGAAGTCCTTCAAGGGGAATTTAGTATTACTTCTACTCCTTTAGAGTATTATTAAAACTAAGAGTGGTTTTGAATTGCCTGCCCTTCTAGTACTATAGTAAGTCTGCAAAATAATTTATTTGAATTAATGGCTGTTTTTTTTGAGAATTAATAAAGGTCTCAGATCAGAACTAGATTAATTATTAACTTTTATTTGTAGGATTTGTTGAAGAATGTACCTGATGTATTGGATTATTGGTTAGTGGTTGATCAGATATATTTGATCTTAACCAATATCCCAATATTGAAGGGTTCAAGGGTTTTATCAAAGGGGTGTTTCAGGAGAGGACCCAAGGATGGGTTTACCCACTGGGGGCTGGGTAGAGGAAAAAAAGGTTGGCAGTCCCTTTTTTTTGTTCTCTCTTTCTTTGTAAGGGTAATTATTGAGTGATGGGTTTTTTCCTTTAATTTGGTGTTGAATATTTCAGGTCACAGAAGAACCCTTATTCAAAAAATCTAATGGGGTGGTTTCAATGGTTGAATGAGTTTATAAAATTGGTTTTTCATTTCCTTCTTTTTTATTTTTACACTGACAGTCTCCTTTTTTTTATATCTGGGTAGGACCACAGATGCTTGGATAGTAATTGGATGATGAGATGGTGATGAGTGGTGTGGGATAGTACGTGTGTTGGTGGTGGATGATAGGAGAGTGGTGGATACAACCTGGATAGGGCAGAGAGGCCCTCCTTAAATAGAAAAAATCCTGCCCCCAGGGGTGCTCAAGGCTGCCTCTAAGGTTCTCCCTGTCCTGGTGGGGTACGGTGGGATACAGGTACATGAGGCATTTCTGCTGGCTGGGAAAATCTAATAAAGTTACATGAGGCATTTCTGCTGGTTGGAAAAAGGTTGTACAGGGGTTTCATGCATGCACAGTCCTGCATAAACTACTGTGAGGTGCAGATACAATATACTCCTGTGCAGTACTGGTGATTTGTTTGGTGCTTAGTGGTCTTGAATGCATGCATATACTGCTGGGTAGTCTGTAGTGGGCTTTTAATTTTTGGGATGTTTGGTGTTACATGCTTCTGACTGCATAAATTTCTGTGTGGTTTGTTTATGTACTACATGATCTTGGCTGCCTGCATAAATTGCTGTGCATAGCTGGGATTGTTTGGTGCTACAAGATCCTGGATGCCTGCATAAATTGCTGTGTTGTGGCTGGGGTTGTTTGGTACTACAGCATCCTGGCTGCCTGCATAAATTGCTGTGTGGTGGCTGGGGTTGTTTGGTACTACAAGGTCCTGGGTGCCTGCATAAATTGCTGAAGTGTGGCTGGGGTTGTTTGGTACTACAAGATCCTCACTGCCTTTATAAATTTCTGTGTGGTAGCTGCGGTTATTTGGTGCTACAAGATCCTGGCTGCCTGCATAAATTGCTGTGTGGTGGCTGGGGTTGTTTGGTACTACAAGATCCAGCTTATGGTTCTGAGTATACAGGTGAGGTGATTTGTTGTTTGTTTGGTTGAGGTGTTGTACTGAGATGTTACTGGTATGTGTTTAGGGATTCCAAGTATACCCATATGGCCTTTCACTAGTTTGTGATACCTGGGTGTGATATGAGCTGTCCACAATTGATTTTGGCTGTATCTTCTAAACCATGAGAGATAGAGGGGTAGTTTTACTGGGTGACTATGCGTTATTTTTGGTGTAGAATTTATTTCTGAGGTTAATTGTATGATTGTGATTATATTTATACTATAAAATTGAGTCTGATGGCTACAGATAAGGTTAAGTCTACCACACCGTAGTCAAGGTATTTCAGTTTCCCAAATCCTTGCATGCAAAGTCTGGCCTTGAAGATCAATCCTTTGCTGTCAGGATCCGTTTTTAATTTGTAGACCCAAAAATTATCCAGGGCCTTTATTCCAGGAGTTAAGAAGTGCTGGCCATCCCAGAAATTGAAGTCTTCAATGCCTTTGAGCTTCTTTTCCATCCCCTGAATCCAGTTGAGTTTTTCAGGCAAGTATTTAACTTCATGATAGTTATTTGGAACAGCACGCTTTAGGAATCCATATTGTTGAGGTCTGGCCAGGGTAAAAAGATCCCTCAAGGTGTGACCCAGTCTTTCAATTTTAATTTGTTTGTTGATGCATTCATCAGAGGCTGAGTTGGCAGAGGAGAGGAGTTCATCTGAGGAATTTGAATCAGAAACAGCTTTGTTATTTGGAGCAATTGGTTCAGATGGGGATTCATTGCTGAGGGAGGAGATGGTCTGATTGGGGGGTTTGATGGATGAGAGAGTATTGAGAAGAAGAGAATTTTGGGTAGATAGAGCATCAAAAGGAGATTCAGAAGAAAAATTGTAATTAGTTAGTGTTTCCCCTTCAAAGATTTTGATGTGCTTGGTCCAAATCATTTGTCCAATTTCAGGAACATAGACTTTATATGAGTGTAGGTTTAAATCATGGCCTAAAAGAATTATCTGAAGAAATTTCTGATCAAACTTTCCAAGATTTTGCCACAGAGTGAGTAGAATGGACATGGATCCCAGTGTTTTCACCAGATCAAGCCTTGGTTTTTAACCAAACCACAATTTGTATTGAGATTTTCCACTGCTTTTTGAGGTTTGCAGGTTTATGACTTTGCAACATCCTGTAATTATCTTATCCCACAGAGTGAGATTGAAATTCATGTCTATCATTACGGTCCTTGCAGCTTCAACAACGGTTTGGTTTCCTCTCTTGGAAATTGGGTTATGTTGAGGGGTGTATGGTTCAGTAGTGGTGTGATGAATTCCTCTTTCAGTGAAGAAATTGGTTAGTTTAAAGTTTTTAAATTCAGTCCTGTTGTCGGAGTGAAAGGATTTGAGTTGGTAGGCAAAGAAATTTTATTGGAGTTTGATGAATTTGATGATCTTTTCCAAGATGTCCAATTTAAATCTAATGGGGAAGCAGAATTTCATTCTGGAGTACTTGTCCGTCAGCACCAGAAAGTATCAACTCCCATTTCTTGAGATTGGGTTGATGGGTCTGCAAATTTCAGCATAGATCCTGTGGAAAGGTCTGATGCAGTCTTTTATTTTATCCTTGAAGGATGATTGGTGTATTTTGGCGAGCAAGCATGAGTTGCAGTTCAGCTGATTCCAACAAAGGTTGGGGAATTCCTTTGAATTTTTTTTTGGTTTGTTCAATGCAAGGATTAACAAAACTGTTATGAATGGTGGAGAGAGAGACAAAGGAAAAGGCATATTTGGAGTGAAATTAAGGGAAGTCTTCTGCTTGCAGTAGATTGTTAATGATTCTTCTTCCAAGGAGAGCTTTTTCCTTCAGTTGAAATTCAAACCTATCACTTCCTTCCAACTTAAGCATACATCCTTGCTTCAACAGTTTGATCATGGAGATTGGATTGACCAAGAGATCTGGAAAAAAGAGGGAGTTACTCAGGAGAAGGGAACAGGAGTTGGAGACAATTTTTTCAGTACCAGCACCCTTTGAGTTTAAAGGGGCCTCTGAGTTTCCCGTGTGAATTTTGGTTTCACCATGTTTCAAGTTTTTGAAGAAGCCAGGATTTTTGAACATTGATTGCGAAGCACCAGAGTTGAGAATAATGACATCCTTTTCCAGCTTGCTTCAGTTTGTCATGGAAAATGAGTATGAGATGTGCGCAGAGGCTCTGGTGTTGCTGTTGGAGGGATTAGGGTCTGTTGTTTGATGGAGTAGTAGGTTTTGGTTGGTTGGTTCTCAAGTGGGGATAGAGCCTCCAGCATTTATTTTATGGACGGGTAGATTGAGGATTATGCCAGTTTGTGTTCCATTTGGTCATTTCTCTGTGGGGTTCTGGTTGATTTAAAAAAGCTGAAAAATAAGTGCAAGCCTTGATTTCATCCTTAATCTGATTGGGATAATGTAGTACCAACTTGCCATCAATTTTGGCTTCTCAAAGTGAGTGGGTGATTGTGGTCTTTAGGTTCTCAAGTTGTGGCGGGAATTTTTGGAGTATTAGGTAGTCCACTATATCCTTGTCCATTTGAATGCCAATTTCTGAGATTTGAATCAGGCATGAATTGATGTACATGATGAATTTGTCTACTTGTTTTGGGTCAAATTGGAGGTTCAGAAAGTTAAAGAAGACCCTGGAGTGATTTGCAGTTTGCAACAAGGAATAGTACTCATTTATTAATTTCTAAATTTCAACACCGTTGGTGATATAGGTGTCCTTGACGGAATTTATATATGTTTGATTGTCCCATTAAGCAAGAATGTATCCTAGAATTTCCAGGTTGAATTCCAGAGGAAATTCTTCAGATTTGTTGGAGGTAAGCCATTGAAAGATGCCTTTCAGTGAAAAAATATTTAACAATTTTGATTGCCATAATGAGAAATTTGAGTTGGTGAGGGTTGGAATGGAATCAGTCAGGGATTTGATGAGATTGGAGTTGACTTCAGCTAGTTCATCTTAATTGGTTGGTCTTGAGTTTTTTCAGTTAGGTTTTAATTGGATGATGGTGAAGCATTTTGGCTTTCAACTGGGAAGACCTAAAGAATTTAAAATTTCAGAGACCAACCAACTAACAAGCAAAAGGAATTAGAAAAAATAAAACGCAAAAAGAAATGAGAAATTGTGAAAAGTTGGATTGGAAACCAAGACCAAGCTGTATTTCATAAGGTGATATGAATGAGTAACAATGAGTTTGAGAAAAAACACATGAAGTAACAGATAAACATGACCAACAGAGGACAAGCTGGCTGAGACAAGCAAGTCTTATATAGGATAATCAGGAAACAATTAATTGAACAGAAACAGCCAGGTGAAGTTGCAAAGCCAGTTCAGGACCAACAGATCAAAGAATAGAGGACTGAGAACAGAATAGTAAGTTATTTCACTGATTGATGAGTTGGAAGGTAAAGTCCTCACCATGATCAGAATGGTTGCTTGTCTTGATGGTTAAATGTGCTGGAAGAAGATAGGTTAGATGGTTGAACTGATGAGAAGATTGGTCTCAAGCATTTGATTGGATTGAGTGATTGATTTTGAGTTATTGATAGGATTGAATGATATTCCTTGATGGTTGCGCTGGTGATACTGAGCTTTGGCGGTCCGCTGACCAGCAGGTTTTGGAGACCAACAAAGTGAGAGTGAAGCCAGCGCGCGCGGATATTGGGCGGGGGATTAAATGTGAGTGACGCGCACAAGTGCGCTTTACAAGGAAAAAAAAACTTTTTCCACTTTATAAGTAGGAAAAAGAAAAGGAAGATATGAGAAAATGAAAAAAAGAAAGAAAGGATACATGGAATTTGAGAGAGTCATAAAATCAACAGAAATGAAGGTAGGAGATAAATGAGATGAAGGAAATCTGTTGAGAGGACAGGAAAATAATTTGTTACTTAGAGCCAGCTGAGTTTATGAAAAAGTAGACATTCAGTTTTTGGAGATAAAATTGGATACAATTGTAACAAAATGAAAGGAGGAAGCTAGGCAATGGAGTATCTGGCAGTATTGAAGGATCAGTCAATGATTTTCATTGAGAAGAGATTTGATGAAGTCAATCTCACATCTGGACACAGGAAACAAGATACAATATTGACTCAATGGTTTGAGCTGGGCAGAAGTCAATGGGAAATGGTTGCAGCTTGAGGAGGGAGCAAAATCAATGTTTGAAGGATTTTAGGGATTGAGGAGAGTGGTTAGAAGGAAAGGAAGAGATGGAGGGAAGCCAGGAAGTTAGAAGTGGAAGAAAAGGAAAGGAAGGAGGGAAGCAAGGAAGCATGAAGCAATGAAAGAAAAGGGGAGTGATGGGAACAAGAAATGGGAGGATGTATAGGATGAGATGAGGAATAATGAAAAGGAAAGGGTTTGATTGAAGGATGAGGAGAAGTGTTGCTGGGTTAATTCATTGGGAGTGGGATACAAATCAAGTGTTGAGGGCAGCTCTCCTGGAAGTTGTGATTGTGTCTCATTTTGGAAGGACTTAAAAAAGCTCCAAAGAATTGGTACAAGATGCTTCAAAGGTGGATCCAGCTTCAAGGTTTTACCCCCTCCAATGCTGAAACCTGTCTTTAAATAGGCAAAAATGGAAGTTCTGCTCTGTTTGTACATGTGGAAAACCTCCTAGTATTTGGAAAAATGAATAAATTCAAGGACACATTCCTCAGAAATTTTGAAAACTCTTCTTTTCAAAAAACTCAACACTCTGCTGAGTATGAAGGTAGAACACATCAAGGAAACTTCCAGAATGTTGCTCCCTCTTTACATTGAGAAAGGATTTTTGGAGCTGAAACTCTCAGAATCTGATTTTCTTTCCAGCACTCTGTGCTCCCCAGTATCCACCTACTTCCAGCAACTGAAGAGGAGAAAGAAAAATTCAGAAAAACAAACTTTAACTTCCAATCTCCAGTTGGTGGCCTCAACTCCATAGAGGGGATAGCAAAAGTTTCACCCCCTCCAATGCTGACCCCTGTCTATACATTGGAAAAGATGGAATTTCTGCTCTGTTTTTACATGTGGAAAACCTACTAGTAGTTGGCAAAGAGAACAAATTAAAGGACACATTCCTCAGCAAGTTTGAAAACTCTTCTTGTCAAAAACCCAAAACTCTTCTGGGTATGAAGGTAGAAAACATCAAGGACACAATCAAACCGTCTCTCCCTCTCCACATTGAGAAAGGATTGTTGTAACTGAAATTCTCAGAATCCGAGTTTATTTCCAGCACTCTGTTCTCTCCCAGTATCCACCTACATCCAGAAACTGAAGAGGAGAAAGTCAAACTCAGAAAATTAAATGTTAACTGCCAATCTCCAGTTGGCAGACTAATCTTCATAGCCAGGCTAGCATGACCAGAAATAAGTTTTGCTGTTTCTCCACTGGCACCATTCTATAAAATAACAGGGATTTATCAGTGGGGGGAAGTACTTGCACTATGGAGCTACCTTTCAAAAAACAAGAATCAAAATCTACTAATATCCAAGAAGAAAAAATAACTCAATTTATTTTGTTACATTGATTCCACTTGGGCAGATGATCCAGTAACAAGAACCTTCCAATCCGGATTTTGCTTCTTTTTCAGTTTTCCACTATATTGGAAAATAAGAGACAAAACAAAATTACCTAATCCTCTATCAAAGCCAAATGAAATGTGCTCAACAATTTTGAGCTAGAGTGTAGGTTGATCAGCCATCTAATTCACAAGCTTTGGGGAAAATCAACTGGCCCAAGCGTTCTTCTAATTGAAAACAAAGGCCTTGATGAAAAGATAAAGAACTTTGGGTGCAACTCAAAGACCATATTCATAGACCTCAAAATAAAGTGCCTCAGAGAAGATGTCAAATCAAATGCAATAATCATCCAACTCATTTGCTCAGAAGATATGGTTTCTGACTGTTTGACAAAAGCCGCAAACAAGACCTCAGTAACCCAGTTGGTACACCATGTCAGTGAAAAATTATCTGAGCGTTGAATTAAGGGAGGATGTTGGATTTATAGCCCTGGACTAATAGAGATTTTTGTCTTAATACACACTCTAGTCTCATGCAGCAAGAAAGCCAGTGTCAATACTCCAAATTGGAAGCACTGCAAACATGCACAAACCTCCTCATCAAATCTATTCCTCTCCATGGATGACTCTAGCATCTTCCTCTATCATCTGTCTCATTTCCATCCTATACCTCTCACTTACTTTCTTTTCACATCTTCATCCTACCAAAGTCAAACCATCCAACTCACTCAAGATCACTAGAAAAAAAGGTGCCTCTATACTGGTAAATTTAATTCAACTCTCTTCCAATTCTCAACATACTGACCAACTCTAATATCTCAGAATGCCAACCTCAAAAACTCAGAATTTACTTCCAATTCTGCTCAACTGACTTCACCCATCAGTATCTACACTCCTAATTTCAAAAACCAATGTTTGAGTTAACCACATTCTGATCAATATAATTTAGCTACTGCTTCTGTTGTTCTTGTCTTTCTGTTCCATTATTCCTTTCATATTCTGGAAGTGTTTTTTTCTAAATCTCATCTTGGTACCTTGATTGTAATTTATCAGTGGTCCTGGTTTCCAGTCCTACTTTAATCAAAAATAAGCCAAAGAGCTGTCACAAATTCAGTCACAGACAGTATGCAACAAGTCAGACACATACCAATCCATAAGACAGGAAATAAAAGCTATCAAAAGAAGAGAGGCAGAAAACTAAAATTGAGGTTTTAATTGAACTGATTTGGTTGGTTAGACAACAATAGAAATGAGGAGAATCCAGATATGAAAGAGGTGTCATGGAGACAAAAATTCCACAAGAGAACAGAAAAATCAAGGTTCAAAGGCTGAGGAGATGGTTAGTAATTGAAAGAAAATATAATTGACTGGCGCTCTTTTCAGACTCAATTTGGACTCATCCTTGAAAAAAATTTATATAATTTTTTTATTTATCTAGTAGAAAGGGAGAAGGTCACTGGTTGTAAAAATTCTAACAATGAGCAAGTCAAACGCGTCCAAGGTGGGCCAGGTTTTTGTATTTTTTAGGGTCAAGCTTAGGTATGTGGGGTTTTAAGTTAACTTTACTTGCTTGAGGTCAATTATGAATTGTTGCCTGTGTGCTTGATATGTCAGTCAGAAGTGGAAGAGGTGAGTGACTGCTTCTTTGCAATATCTATAAATGGGGAATTTTGGGTCTAAAACTTTCCTTATCTCCAAGAGGTTTCTGTTACTGCTTCAGAATCCCAATGCAAATCCCAGATTTTGAGCAAGAATGCTAGTGTTTGGATGCATGCGTCAAAACAATAGAAATCTAGTGCAAGTAAGAATGTTGGAAATCAAAAACTTAGGGGCCCATTTGAATGCATACAAATACCAAGAGCATATTTTCTAATTTGAACAAAGCTCTACTCATGCCCAATGAAAATTTCAGATTTTTCACAAGAATGCTAGTGTTTGGATGCATGCATCCAAAGACTAGAGATCTGGTGGAAGTGAGAAGGGTGGAAATCCGAAACTTAGGGGCCCATTTGAATGCATACACTTTATCATTTAGAGTAGTCTTTCTTTATTGCAACACTGATTCTAAAATGCATTAACAGTAAAGAGTAACTAGAAAAGGATGAAAAAAATTAAAAGATGAGTGAAAATTAAAGAATGAGACAGATATTTATGCTGATATGAATCAAACAGAGAGAGAGTTACTGGAAGAGCTGTTGAACTGGATATTAAGCAGCAGGAAACCTCAGACAGGAGTGATAGAAGTAACAAGCTTAGAACTTATGATAGGATTGAAACAAAGGCAAGAAAGAGTGAGTGGGGATTTAATGAAAAGCAGAAAAAGAGAGAGATTGAAAAGAGAATCAAAAAAGAAACTTGACCTGAAAGGAGAAAGTGTTGAGACATGTAAATACCTCTGACTAAGTTGCTTCAAGGTCCCCCTGAACTTCTGAGGGAGCTTCCAAGTGCTTAGGATGGATAGGGGATGGGGTGAAAGTGATTCAGACAATAACAAGGGAAGATTGTTGATGGGATGTGTGGATGAGAGTTGAGTTGTGGAAGAGATAAGAGAAAGATTTGCAATGGGTAAAATTAAGAAGAGGTTTTGAGATTACTGGATATTTGAGGAATCTGGAGGCTGGGGTGCTTCATGTTGGTAGTTGCCATGGATCTGCGTGGAGAGTTGTGCAGTTGCTGCAGTCCTTGGGTTAGGTTTGCTTGGGTCCAGCATTTACATACACATCTCAAGAGAAAACTTGCTACTTTGCACAAGGATTTTCATGATGTTCCCAAGGTTGTGGAAATAATTTTGAATATCCTCCAGGACTCAAAATTTGAGAAGGGTGTGATTTGCAGAGTTTGGAACAGAAAAAGCAAATTTTTATTTCACAATTGGAAGTGCAATGTGATTTGGAACAGAAATTTTTCAGGCTTTAATGCAATTCAAAGGTGATTTATAATTTGTTTTTGTTTTGTTTGGAGATAAGGAAGAGGATAATATATGGAGAAATCAATGGAAATAGAAATGCTGACAAGATGATGACAAAAAAAGATAACATGATCATAGGTCTTAAATAGTCAGGACCCATGGAATGAATTTACAAGTTTCTGCCATCTCATGGAGTGGTCAGGACTTAGTTGGTTTGTTTAAGCTGGGAATACGTGCTTTTCAGGTTTGGCCATGGTTGTGGACCTGAAAAGTCCTTTTCAGCATGGAGGATGGTACCTAAGGGCCTTGGGCAATATTCATTGTGTGTTGCTCTTGGGGCTATTCTTGGTAATCCAAAAAAATTGAGAGGGAAAAAAGTGTGATCCTTTGAGAGCAAGAAGAGGTTAAAAAAGCGCACAAGGAAGTTGTCTTTGAAAATTTACATGCCATTGCCTTCCAAGGAGAACATCTTGGAAAGAATATTCTTGGTTCCAAGGAAGCCATCCTCTGAATCCAACACCCCAATTTGTTCAAATACATCAAGTCAAATTACACCACCAATGGTATGATCCTCATTGGTGCAGGTGGCTTACAACATGAGGTACTGGTCAAATTGGCAAAGAAAAACTTTGGTTACCTGCTTAAATTATCCTCCCCCATCCCACTTGGTGGAAGGGGTCAAACTAAGCCAAACAGCTTCTAAAGTTTGTATCCATGATGTTAATATGGAAACCATCAACATTGCAATTGCTGTTGAGGGTGTAGGTTGGAACTCACCTGACCTATTTCCCATGTTGTTCATGCAATTGATTTTTGATAATTAGGATCAATCACTTGGATCAAGCCCGTTGATGATGTCATGATTAAGTAATTCACTTTCTAGTAACAAACTTGTGAACATCTTCTTATCTTTCTCTACCTCTCAATCCAACACAGGAATTTGGGGAATCTAAATTGTCCTCAAAAGCCTGATAAGTATTGATGATCTAGTCTATACCACCCTACAAGAGTGGCAGCAGCCAACTGCAATCAAAGTGGCCCATGAAAAGTCTCAGTTGAATGCATCCATGATCTTCAGTTTGGATTCTTAAAAAAACATTTCTGATGATCTGGGTTGGCGCCTAGTCGCTTCTGGAAAAGGGATGACTCTTCAAGAGATTCAAATGGCCATCAAGGCCATCACGCCAAAGGCCATCCATCAAGTTTCTCAAAAGTACCTCTGGGATAAAGATGTAAGCCAGACTTTGGTAAACGCTGGTGGATTCCTTGGGTTATGTTAAAGGCCTCCTGGAATAGAACCAAATCAGAGAAAAGATGTTAATTATTTCTGTTTAGATTGTTATCAGGGTAAAGGTAGAATATCTTTTTCTCTTGAATTACTTGTTAAGAATCTTTCCTATCAAAATTTAAGGGGAAGAGAATCAGTCCTTGAGATAATGCATGGAAATCAATCTCAAGTTCACTATCAAAATAGTTTCTAATCATTCTTTTTTATCTATAATTGCTGTGGTAATGAGAGAAGCTAATGAAACCTTGGTCAAGTGAAAAGAAATGGAACAGAAATGTTTGAAGGTCATTTTCAAACGGCTATAAATTGAGAAGGTTGGTAAAGAGTTGGAGATGATCCTGACATGGGGTTGAAACCCAAGCCTCCTAATAGAATTAAGAATAATTGATTCACATTTAATTGGCATATATATCAAATTATGAAGATTAAAAGATTATAAGCAGCTTGAAAGGATTTATCAGAAAAATTTCAGTGAAATAAAAAAAGAAGTTTTACAATTTTGGAAATTATTCCCTTTTGTTCAGTGAAATGATCCTGAAATAAAAACTGATAATTGGGTAAATCAGTTTGAATTCAATTTTCCACAAAAGTGAAAAAAGATTGAATTTTATTTTCAACCAAGGTGAAAACCATTTGACCTTTATTTTTCATCAAGGTGGAATCCCCAATCAAACCTGTATATTTTATGGTGAATCATGGAATCCATGATTTTCTTTTCGTGGTGAAATTTTTGATAGTTATTTGAGACAAAATTGGCCAAATAGAGTGAACTCATGTCTTTGGTCAGCCAGAGATTCCACTTTGGCCCTGGTGATAGTTGCAGCTTAAAAAATCAAATAAGTACTCAAGCAAAACCTGTTCAGATAAGGGTAAAAAAAAAGATAAAAACCCCGTTCTTTCTTTTCTTTTAATTTTTGAATGATTTTTCAAGGGTTATAAAACAACAAAAAATTCTTGAAAAATACTTTTGGGAACCTTGGAGTGCAACCTATGCAAATGCCATGTCAATCATGCAAAATTCAAAATTAAAAAAAAGTGCGCATTCAACGATTATAGGATTTGTAGATCACATCCCTGAAACTTCAAAATTGTATTTTTTTAAGGATTTGGGGTTTGAGAAAAAAAATCCTTGGATATATTAACCAAGAACCTGCCTAAAGGTAATGAAACTCATAATCTGTGTGCCTGGGAACTTGTAATATTTGGAAGAAGGAATTATTATCCAGAAAACAAATGGTATGGCTGTGCCTGGGTGGCAAACAATTCAAAGCAGAGAGTGATATTTCCAGCCCAATAGATACCAAGTAGCTAACCCCTTATAGATACTTATGGTGATGAAAAGCTTGGATCAAAAATAGGTTAAAATACTTGAGATATAATTTGGCTAAAAGGGTCATACTTATACATATATTTTTAGAAAAAAAATTGAAGGAGGGGCCAAGACATAATTGGGGGTTTTCAGCGCTCCAGAACACAGGTTTTTTCCTTTTTAGAAAATTATAGAGAAAATTTTGGTGCTTGTTGAAATATTTCAAAGACTCCTTTTGACCTGTGGCAATATTTCAAAGACTCCTTTTGAGAATGATGTGGATAATCTCCTTGGGGGCAGGTGATTTAACAACTATAGGGGGGGTTAAGTTAACACAATTACTAACTAGGTCAAGATACAGAATTTCTCTTGAGGAATGAGACAATATTAAACTTTTCTGGGTGCTGGGAGTTGGAACTGCGGCATGATGGAGATTTTATTGATAATTAGCCACAAAAGGGGGATTCAAGAGTTTTGTTCCAAAAATGTGATTGGGTGGGGTCCAGGATCACACAGTTATACTCTAATAAGAGGATAATGGCTGAGACAAAAATATCTGAAGATATATTGAATATCTCACTGTAAAAAATTCTCTAAAACATTCTGGGAGAGTTACCTTTATTTATAAATTTTTGGCCCCACTCATGGTACCAGTATTTTTACCTCAGCTTTCTACCATTCCAGAGCCTGCTGTCAAAATACCAGAAATAAATGAAAAATAAATTAAAACACTACTAAGGAGTAGGAAAATACAAAATATTATAGAATCTATGGACTCTCCAACCAATTTTAGGTAGGCTCACTCATAAAACCCAACTTTGAATTCCCACTCCTCAATCACCTTAGCTCACTTGTTAATGATGGACCAAAAGTCATGGACTCTCCATTTCAGTTTTTTTCCAAGTTCACCTTTCACATTGAATGTTATGTGAAGATTTCAATCACAAAATTCTGTCAGAATTGAAAAATTATTTATATTTTAGGAGTTATGTGCAAAAATGTGTTTTGTCCAAATTCCTACACGCAGCATTGACAGAAAGCTTAAAATACACATAAACTGTTTAAAGGGGAGTACACATACTGACTAGGATGGACTGGCGGTAGGTTAACCCTTTTACCCCTCTTTAAAGGTTCTGCACCCAGCATTACCCTTGCACCCTGGTTCAATTTGCACTTCCAATGCTTCCAGACTGCCATCCAATTGTGGATGTGAGATTCAAGGAAATATGCTTGGATTGTGACTAGAGGGGAAAGATGCAATGAGGTCTTATAATTCTAAGTGTAATGGATCCAAGGAAGTGAAAGAAGGGTACTCTGGTTCAAATTAGGGAAGAATGGACAAGAATTAATTCACTTGAAGATCAGCTGACTCAAATACACTAAGTACAAAGTTGCTGGCAAGTGGTTGAATAAATAGAGTAAAAATGAATATAGAGCATTCAATATTGGAATGAAGGATTTCAAAAAAATTGGAGGACTACCTCAGATGGAGAGCTACATGAGTTGAGAAAGAAAAATAATAATAAAGCAAGAAAAGTGATCACAACATAGGTTGAACTCACAATTCAGGAAAAACTAATAGTGGACCAAAATTTTAAAAGTGGAAACCCTTGTGAAATTGCTCCCTTTCTGTTCTGGAACCCAAATAGCCTGGAATGAGTCTTTCCAAGCCTTTGGGGTTCCTCTTATCCTGGCCTTCCTGCGGCAAATACCTCCTCTTGCCTTGGTGGAATAAATCTCTTAAAACCTCTGGTCAAAGCTGTGGAATGTGTGTGAAAGTTGATATTTATAATTTTCTGTCAGGGAGTAACATCTAAAATCAAAATTTCATGGGTAAATCTTGAGTTCCAGTCAAATCCACCTCCATTTTTTTTGAATTGGCCTGTAGGGGAGTGTAAAATACCCATATACTGTGTGCAAGGGAATACATGTACCAACTAGGATGGCCTAGTGGTGGGTTAACCATTTTAACCCTCTTAAAAGAAAGCTTTCAGTCAGTCCCAGGCAGGTGAAAAGCAAAACTACCCAACAGAAACGCATGGCACCTGCTGAAAAATGAATAAAAGCAGCTGTCAAGGTACTAAATGGACATTCTACAACCTGCATGGAGAAATTCAGCATAGGTGATATATCTCTCTGCGGATAGAGGATGTTCAGAAACAAAAATAAATAAAATAAAAATACATAAAAATTTGAAGTAAAATATTTAAATAAATACATAAAAATTTGAAAATGATTATTCACAACTTTGGAGGCCTGAATCCCTTACTTAATGTGGAATATATGAATAAAAAAAATTTCTGTAAGACTTGCATTAACATAAATTTGAAGTCAGATTACTAAAGTCCCCTTGGGAATTATTTTAAAAAAATTATTTCAAGAAATACCTGTGAACTTAAAAAATAATTACTTACAGATCTGAAGGGCTAGTCACCCCCTTCCTGTGACATTTACAGGAACTTCAGGACATACAACTTTCATTATGGTTTCCCTCGACCTGAATATCCAATCCAACTAAATTAAAATCAAAAGGAAATAATTTGAATAAATCATTTCAATCAATTATTCTGATTTTGAAAAAATTTTTTTAAAAAATTCAAAGGAACTTAACTCCCACTTGGAGTGGAATAATCAGGGAATTTGTCACATCAAAATTTTTTTGGAATCTACATAATTTTTGATGTGCAGTCAGTTCTATGAAGTTCTCATTTCATCCATGACTAAAATAAGATGGATTTAGTGCTTTTTCCAACCAAATTGACAAATTATAATTGAAAATACATCCAATTCCGGAATTGTTCAGCTCCCAACAATGATAAAGTACCTAGAGCACATGTTGGGCTACCCCTGATTGACCTGATTGTCTCAGAAACCATCCCCCTTAGCCCCTAGAGCCCTCGGAAGCACAGGCTGGTGCGCACAAAGGTATAAATTGAGGCCAATTTTGATGATGTTTAGGCCCCAGACCCAGTTACATATATATCCCAAAACAGTGCTGTTGTGATCAATTACTTATGAGAGATAGTCAAGTTATTTATTTCTAATTTTTCCCCATCCCAAACCACTATTAAATAAATTTATGATTAGAAAATTCATCTAAGCCCCAAACAAAGTCAAGACCAAGCAGTATACGTCATGGAAGTTAATTAGGAAAGTAATAATGAAACAGTAATTTATCTATCTCCTCTCTGCTGTGGAGCTCTTTTTACAAGGCTCTACCACTCGATGGCACATTTATACATATTATCTTTGGGTTATAATTCCTTTATAACTTAAAGGTTCTGAATCAACCAGGTATACAGGTTAGAAAGTTAATCTCCTGAAGAAGAGGTGTTAAAGATCCCCAGTATACTGCTGTGGCCCCTATTTTTATTTGTTTATTTATTAATAAAAAATAAACAATAAAAAAATATAAATAACAGATCATTTCTGCATTATTTTGAATATTATATTTATTCTATACTCTATCACCTCTGGTAGCTTGAAGGTTGCAAGGAACTAGGCATCCATGAGGCTGAAATTTTACAAGAAAAAAAATGTATGGCGAAGGCTTGCACTGAAGCCAAGGAGATTTTCAGAGGTTTTTTACGAACTTCTATAGGCAGTATAGAATTTTAGGAGGCCTCATTTAATCATTTCTAGGCATCATACATGCTACCATGTGTCAAAAATATTATCATACCAGCCATGTGGGTGGTTTCCCATTTATAACTTGGGTTTAAGCTCTTGTTTGCTGAGCCCATGGGCTTATAAAGATTTTCTTGGATATTTTTGTTGATTGAAGTTTTGAGTCTCAGGCTTGGTTTTCCATATCTGATTGTTTAAAATATAAAACAGGAGTATTAAGGCCCTTTTTGAAATAATTTACATAAAGTTTTTAATTTGATGCTAATGCCACAATTTCCCCTGGTGTGCAAGAGCCAGATTGCACCGGAACGTCTCCTCAAAGACCTCAATATAGAGAAGATTTTATGGCAAGGTCTGAGGGATGGAAAAAGGACAAGTTTTGATGAAGTAGAGGATGATATGAATTCAAGAGTAAGGCTCTGAAGGAGGCTGGTTGACTGAATCATAGGAGAGTAACACCGGAGGACGCAGGTGAGATGAGGAAGTTGAGCTGTTTGGCTTTCTTTTGATGAGATAACACCTATTGGAAGGGAATAACCATAAATTAATAGTATACTAATTACTTGAAGGGAATCAGTGCAGAAAGGAGAGAGAGGCCATTATATTTGAGAACTGAGAGGAAGCCTTGAGGACAAAGTGAGTTGTTCTGAGGCTGAGATGACCCAAGAAATTTAATGTTGAAATAGTGGGATGGAGGCACTGACTTCTCAGATTGGGTTGAGCGCCTTCCCGGGAAGGCGTGGCATGTACTGAGCTGGAATTATGGGTTTTCCAGCCAGGAGTATTTACTATGAATATAAAGTATGTGATGTGTACATAATTTTCATACCAGGAGGAGAAGGGAAGATGCACCAAGTCATAGAGAGAGAGGGAGAGCCTGGGAGATTGCCTAGGACCTGCAGGGGATGCTGGGTGATACTTCAGGAGGTGCAGCCAGTAGAACAAGAGGTAGAAGTTTATTGTACTGAGGGGTCAGAATGACTGAGGAGACTGATTATATAGACTCAAGATGTGGTTATGATGGCTAGATCAGTTTAGCTGAGTCCCAAGGATATTTAGAGTGGCATAAAAAGGGATGGGGGACTCACTGCAGAGGTTCAATGATGGTTGGGCGGTAGGTAAAGTTAGGAGGTGTTTGTCTTGTTGGTGAGGTGGGTGTGTTGGTGAGGATGGTGAGGTGAAAGTTGTGGTGAATTCGTGAGGATTGGAAGGTGGTGGTAGTGAGTGAGGTGGTTTGGTGAGGAGGAGGAAGGAGTGGGCCACTGAGTGAGTGGGGTGAGATGGATGGGTTTGAGCAGTGAGGTGGAGGTGAGAGGTGGGTGGTTTGATGAAAAACAAGGTTGAGTTTAAGAATCTCTGATTAGACTCTTCACTAAACATCAATAATGTGGCCAAGAAGAAGCAGCTGCTTTTGAAAGACAATTCTGGAACCTAGGTGCGTAGTATTTCAAGCTAGCTCAGTATAAAGGAATTCAGGGTCTGTAGGTACAACAATGAGGATGGAGATGTGGGATGTGGGACGGGATCAACAGCACTGAGGGAGAGGATCCTTGAAAGGAAAGAAGGGGAAGCTTAACTAGCTCAGTAGAAAGGAAGTTCAGGTCTCTACTGTGCTAGGAGGGATTTGGGGGATTGTACTTAAATATATTGATCTTTGATGATGTAATCTGAAAGAGTAGTTTGTGAAATATCATGTATTGGGGTTTCAAAGGGTGTGGAGGATGTAATCCCTGCTGAGGGAAACATATGTTCAAATGGTTTTTTAAATTATTTCAAACAAATAAAAAATCAAAAGTTTGGATTATTTTGATATTTATAGGAAAGGAAATTACCAAAATATGTGGAGTGATATAGAGAGTTTATTCAAGAATTAAGTGATTTTGAGAATGGCAGAGGAATTTCACAGAAAAAAGGGTCAGCCTGGTAACTCAAGCAGAGGAAAAGCCTCATAGATTTTATTGAGAAAGCAAAGAATAAGTATAGATTTGTTACATCTAATGCTTCAAAATCAAATACAAAAGTAGCTTATGAAAATAAATATATGTGCATTTGAATATCATATTTGGAATATATCAGACAAAAGAAAAGTACATTCACAATGGGTTCAAAGAATGAAAATTAGGACAAGAAATGCTGTAGAGCCTATAAATTTTTTCTCAGAAAAATAAAGCTTTGCTAGAAAAAGAAAGCTCCATACCAACATCAGAAAAAAAAAAAGAAAGAAAGTGTGCATTTTCACCCTCTCCTTAGCTTGTACAAATTCATATGGGTGAGGGGGAAATTGTCTAGAAAAAACCCCCCACCTCCTGTCTTTTAGTTGAAGTAGTTCAATTTTTTATCATTATGATTATCCTTGAAAATAATTGAATTTATTTCAATCAAATAATGAACAATTAGTATTAAATCTTCTAGCATCTGAATTTCTAATGAAATTTTTATAACTTATTGAGTCATTATTTGAATTTCAGACCAGCAGGCTGTTTGAAGACAATGAGAAGAAAACATGAGAATCTTGAAGATAAACCTATGACAGCTTTTGAGCATTACATGAAGAAACACCAAAACAGAAGAAAGGTGACCGGCGCTTGACTATGGCTAGACATAGAAGCAGTAGGAGGACAGGGAAAGGTTGAGAGAGACTGAAAAGAAGGTAAACAAGTTGAGTTCCACATAAGTTAAGATAACATGGACTGATCTCACCAGTTACGTATAGGCAGCTGATGTTTCTAGATTATTAGTGAGGATTGATCTTGAGGATTTGATTGACGGTTTGATTGCAACTTATATTGGAGTTGACTTGAGTGATATTGAGACTTGAGAGTTGATTTGTGTTGAGGATGGTGATGGTGGTCATAGGGTGAAGAGAGATGAAAGAATGAAAGAAACAAATAACAAAGAGGAGAAAAAAAGAATGAAGAGATGTCTATTGAAAAACAAGCTAAAAGAAGAAAAGAAAGACAAGATGGAGATTGAGGACCATTGAGAATAGAGTCCCTCTCTCTATCCAGAGTGTTCACAGTGGTACGCGCACAGCCGTGCTACCACAGGCAGTCATGCTATAGCTTACACTTCCCTTAACTGGAGATTAGTCCAGGTTATCATTGAAAATAACGGGAGTGAACTTCTTCAGTTGATTCAGATTGCCGGCCTTGGTGAGGGGATCGGCAAGCATGTCTGATGTGCTAATTAGGTGGATGAAAAGTGCTTTGGAATTGAGCTCTTCCCTGATTCCCTTTGTCTTGAGGTCCATGTGTCTTGTTTTGGCATTGGATCCAAACTTCCTGAGTTTATCATCCAAACCTTTGTTGTCTATGAGATGCTTTGAGGAAGTTAGGTTGATTTGAAAGACTTCACCAAACAAGTGGCAAAGCCACTTGCCTTCCAGGTAGGAGTCAAGTAATGAGTTGAGCTCGGCCTTGGTTGAAGAGTATGTGATGTTATGTTGCTTGTAACTGTTCCAGGAAAGAGGGGAGCCAAAATCCAGACAGAGATATCCTGATTGGGACTTTCAACTAGTGGGGTCCTCACCCCAGGAGGCGTCACTGAAACACTTGATAGGGTCCTTTGATCCATCATAGGTGAGAGTGAGCATCAAATATTTAGTGAAGTTGAGATATTACCATGTCCGCTTTAGTTCTTGCCAGTGCGTTAACCCAGGCTTGTTCTGAAAGCAAGCTAGGCTGGACACAGAGTAGCTCAGATCTGATTAAGTTTGGCTAGCTATATAATTCAGCAGTCCTATTGCTGATTTATAGTTGACATTGATTTTCTTGAAGAGTTCAAAGTCTTCATCTGAGGCATTGCTAAGCTGACAGTGAGGAGTTAGTGGGGTAGAGCAGGGTTGAGATTCAAGTAGTCCCAGTTCCTTCAGGCTGTGCATGATGTGTTTGGGTTGACTCAGCATGATACTGGTAGCTGTCCTTTCAAATTTCATACCAAGTATGGTGTCCGGTTCGTGGGCCTTGGAATTCTTGAATAAAGCGTTGAATTTTTTGTCAAATTGGTTCCCGTCTACCACTATAATGAGGTTGTCAACATGGAAAAACAGAAACAACAAATTATCCTTTGACTTGTATAGACACGGGTTGCTGTTGTATTCCATAAATCCTACTGACTTGATCCAGTCGGTGAGCATCTCATACCATTTTTTTTGAGATTTCTTGAGTATGTACAGGCTTTTCTTGAGTCTGAGATATTTGCAGGATCAATTGCAACCTTGAGGGTTTTTGATAATCACCTCTTCTTCTATAGGAGCAGGTAGAAATGTGGCCTTCACGTTGTATTGGCAAATGTTGAGTTTGTGTTTCAAGGCGTATAGCAGGATAGTTCTCAAAGATGCAATCTTGCCTGTTGGAGAAAACGTCTCATCAAAGTGTAGGCCATATACTTGATTGAACCCCTTGACGCAGATCCGGGATGTGTGAATGAAAACCTTGTTGTGGGCATTATCTTTATTTTGAAAACCCAGGTGGTGCCCAAAGGATTCAGTGGTTCAGCACCTTCATAGTCTTCCCAAACTTCCTGCGCTTCACATTGATTTATCTCCCCTTTGATTGCTCCTCCCCACTTCACGCTATCCTTGCATCAAACTGCTGGATCAAACATTTTAGGCTCAAAGTAGTGATGGAAGCCATACCTTTGCCGAGGTCTAATGGTAGACTGATTGCGGAGAGTTCTGGTAGGCTCTTCAACTTCCTCCAGTCTTCTTTTGCTGACTTCAGGGCTATTCCATTGAGGAGAGGGGCATGGTGAGGTTGAGTTTGATTCAGTATTGGAAGATGGGGACTCTTCATCAGATGAGTCAATTTCAGCGGGTGGATCTTGATAATTCATACAGGCGGCTGAGGCTTCTTCTGTTTTGGGCTGAGGAGCACTGTTACTAGGCTTAGATAGACCAAAGTCAATGTCCAAGGTTGAGGAAATCCCCAGGTCCTCAATGGTCTTCTTCAAAAATCAAATGTGTTTCAATAGCATGATGTGACCATTGGGCAATAGGAGCCTGTAGGATAGGAGATCTGGATTGTAGCCAATCAGTTTTCCTTCTATTCCTTTGGGGTTGAATTTTTTGCCCTTGATCCGTTTTTGATTTAGCGCAATTGCAGTGATCCCAAGTGGTTGTAGGTAGTTGGATTGGAGTGAACGCTGTTGGATGAGTTCCCAAGGGGAGAGATCTAGATCATCCTTTGGTATTTGATTAAGACTAATGCAGCATGACTTGAGTACCTCTGACCAATATTTCTTGGGAAATTTTGCCAAGCTCAGGGATGATCTCACACTTTTGAAAATAGTTTGATTGGCTCTTTCAGCCCTACCATTGTGTTTGGGATGATGAGGCTCAGTGACCAGGTAATTGATAAATTTCTCCTTGAGATATTGTACTAACCTTTTATTAGTGAACTCAGTACCGCCATTGAACACACCGTAGACGGGTATTAGCCACACTTATTTTTCTGTTTCTTGATGACCTCAATCAGTATAGAAGGTGTGTTGTCCTTGCAAGTCAGAGGGATTCCCAAGATATGGCCAGAGTAGTTTTCCACTACCTTCAGGATATACTTCTTGTGCCTATGCAATTCCAGCGTTATTGGGCCAATCAAGTCTAGATGTATCTTCTTGAACGGTTTGGGGGCCAATGTGGAGGAAGCCTTGAAAGGGGATTTTGTAATTTTGCACAGGAGGCAATCTTTACATTTGAACCTGCCCATTCTAGTGGCATTGTATTGAACTCCTTTGATTTTGGACATTTGACCAAGTGATGCGTGACCATATGTCAGGTGAAGGTCCTTAAGAGTCCTTTATTTGTTGAGTTGCTTCCAGAAAAATCCTTCTTTTTCTCCTCCAACTTTGAATGGATTATATAGAACAAAGAGACTGTTGATGATGGAACCGCAAAATACTGTATCTTTTCCTTTTTGTACTTTGAAATGTCCCGTCTTTGCTTCAAGAGTGCATCCCTGTTTGAAAATTTTCCCTGGACTAACAAGATTGACAACTATATCTGGAACGTATAAACAGTCAGAGAGTGTAATCAAGTGGTTTTTCCATTCCAATCTTACTGTTCCGATTCCTTGGATTGGCAAATTTGCTTTGACCTTTCCCTTTGTGATGAACTCTCTGGAGTGCGGTTTGAGAGTGGTAAAGAATCTTGATTTGTTGAAGATGTGAGAATTGGCTCCACTTTCAATCAGGATGTTTCTCTCCGCTCCTAACTTAGATTCAATCCATCTAGTTACAAAGGCATGGAAGTGAGCGGACTCTTGAGATTTTGTTGTTTGTATTTCCATTGACTTTGGTTTTCTCTCCACCATTTGGGGGCTTTGTCTGGATGAAGATGAAAGCATTCTGATTTGGAGTGATTTTTATCTTGTTTTGGATTGTGATACCCCTCAATACATTAAATTGCCAGGTGATTTTTTGTCTTGGTCCTCATCCTGGTCAGAACTGTTTTGGAGGTCCCCCTTGACGTTCCTTTTTCAGTGAGTTCCGCCCTGACTTTGTTGTGGTATTGAATGAGATGATTACACACAAATTCCACGGAGATCTGCTTGTCCGAGTGCATGAGCTGTCTTTTCAGGTCCTGCAGGTTTTCCCAAAACTTGAACATTTTCAGATACGCCAGAATGTCATTTGGTAATTCTATGCTGATGTTGATCATCTTTTTGATGGCCGTTTTGACATTGGTGATGAATTTTGTGATCTCATCTTCTTTGAAGGTTATGTGTAGGATATTATGAAAGATTTTTTCCCTGTTTGAAGCTTGAGAGGAAGAGAATTGTTCCTTGATATCCTGCCATATCTCTTTTGAAGAATTGATGTTGGCTGCGCTAATGACGTTGTTGTGCGTTATCAAATCCACCTTTGATATGAGAAGTAATTGAATCTTGTTGTTGTCCTGGCTCTCAAGGGTTCCGGAGGTTGCTTCAAGTGCTTCCAGTACTCCACTGAGCTTGAGCAATAACATCATCTTATCCTTCCAGATTCCATAATTTTCCTCGGTTAGTCATGGGGTTGTTTTGAGAGCTGTTTTGAGCATTGCTTGACGGAAGGAATCCAACAAGAATCCTGATCCAGACGCCATAGTCCTTTGTCTTGCTTTTTGTATTGGTAGAACCTTTGGGTTTTAACCATATAAATTATTGAGTCATGATTTGAATTTCAGACCAGCAGGCTGTTTGAAGATAATGAGAAGAAAACATGAGAATCTTGAAGATAACACTATTACAGCTTTTGAGAATTACATGAAGAAACACCAACACAGAAAAAAGGTAACCGGCGCTTGACTATGGCTAGACAAAGAAGCAGTAGGAGGACAGGGAAAGGTTGAGAGAGACTGAAAAGAAGGTAAACAATTTGAGTTCCACATAAGTTAAGATAACATGGACTGATCTCACCAGTTACGTATAGGCAGCTGATGTTTCTAGATTCGTAGTAAGGATTGATCTTGAGGATTTGATTGACAGTTTGATTGCAACTTATATCGGAGTCGACTTGAGTGATATTGAGACTTGAGAGTTGATTTTTGTTGAGGATGGTGATGGTGGTCATAGGGTGAAGAGAAATGAAAGAATGAAAGAAACAAATAATGAAGAGGAGAAAAAAAGAATGAAGAGATTTCTATTGAAAAACAAACTAAAAGAAGAAAAGAAAGATGAGACAGAGATTGAGGACCATTGAGGATAGAGTCCCTCTCTCTATCCAGAGTAATCACAGTGGTATGCGCACAACCGTGCTACTACAGGCGGTCATGCTATAGCCTACAATTGTGAGGTCTGTGCTGCAGCTCATGGAAGTCTCTGCATCTTTTAGGAGCCGCAAAAGATGCATGCAGGCCTTGTTAGGCTATCTTTGGCTCTTTGTAGTTGCAGAGAGACCAATGATTTTTTCAGGGCTTGCAAAGAAAAATTATTTTCTCCATAAACCTAAATTTTACATAATGATGCCTTTCTAACAAAGTTCTTGGGAAGAAATCAATACCTAAAGATGTGATGAGCTAGGGTAAAGGGATGGATGTGGTTCCTAATGAAGGACTGGGAAATGATTGGTGGTGCCAGTGAGTGAAACTACTGAATTTGGAAGCACAGATCCATTTCTGGATAGTAATTTAGGATTTGCAACTAATTACAGGATTTTTTCTTAATTTTTGTTTTTATTTCTACTTTTTTTAATTTTTTCAAATTTTATTGATTATAGTTTTAATTTTGTTTTATTTATTGGCTATGCTTCAGTTGTCTCTGAATGGTAGTCAGTTAAACAATAAATTTCTTTGTGAGTGTTCAAAACCATTTGAGCTGCAATAATTAAATTAAGTTTGACTTTGAAGCCTATAAATGTTCTTGGAGGACTTACCAAGGTGAAAAAATTGAGTTATAAGGAATGGAATGTTTGGATAGAGTTCAGAATGAAATCCATTAATCAGTTTATTATCCTTTCAAGCGTTTGAGTCTTGTATGGCAAAGTGTCTGGATGAATATGATAATGAGTCTGGGTGAAATAAAAAATTAAAGAGGCCTTCATTTATTAATTTAAGTTTCCCCAGGGGTCCCTTGATTTTCATCAGGGTAAAAGGAGGTAAAGTACCTGGTTGCGTGGATCAGAATTGAGTTCATGAATGACCAAAATGCTGAATTTGGTGGTTTAGTCCAGGTGGCCATTTCAAATTCCAAGAAATGTTTTATTTCTTGCATTTTTTCTGTGATAATGACGGGGAAATGAGCCAGTGGTGAATTTATGCATCTTGTTTTTAGATGTATTTTTATTTGTGTTATGCTTCCCATAATATCAATGAATTAATTATATTTTTCTCAAAATTTATATAATATATAGCCTGTGCAGTTGTCACTTTTTTGGGCTTGTAAATTATTTGAAAGTGGTTTTTGGCCATTTACATGATTTTGATAAAATAAGTCAAATTTTATTTTTGGGGAATTTTCATCTTTATTTTCTGGGATTTTGAATAATATGAGACTTTTATGACATAATTCATGGGTTGAAATTCTTATCAAATTTTCATGCCTATGTCTTTTGGAAGAATTTTTCCATGGATTTTCATGAAACTTTCATTTCTTAAAGTATCTTGTGCAGCTTTCAGCCATGGTACTGAAAGTGAAATTGCTTGGATGCAGATTTGGGAATTAATTTGAGCTCAAATGGCTGCATAAATGTTTTAGGGCTGTTGCTTTGGCCGCAGCTTCTTTCAGTAATTTTTGCAAAACGTTTTCTATTAAATAAATCCTAAACCATACACAAAACTCCCTTTCTGAATTAATTTTATTTAGTTAATAAAAATGCAATATTTCATGTGAAATATAAAAAATGCCAAGAGGTGACAGGTTGAGGTCATGGTCCTTTTGTTCAATGTTACAAATATTTCATGGAGTAGGATTTCAAGAACAGGTCAGTGGTTTTCACTACCTAATTCCCAGTGAGGAATCCATTTCAGTCATGATATTATGGTAATTCCCATTTCTTATTGTGTTTTAGTTCTTTTTGTGTGTTTTTCATGGTACTTTTTTAAGCTGGATATAAAATTGCAGCCAGCTTCAAATTATATAAGGGTTTCATTTTTGTCATAAGCCTAAACCTTAAACTCACATTTCTTTTGCTTTTCAGGGAGGTTGTACAGGAATGCAAAAATCCTTAAACTGAAACTGTTTTTTGAATTCTGAATTTTCCGTAATCAATACTGCAGGTGAATAGATTGCACACCAAGAGCCCCTAAAAATATTCATCAATAATTTTGCATTGTTATATAAACCTTCAACAACCACTGAAAAATTAAAATGAAATAAAGAAAAGGGGTGTTTTTATTTATTTTTTACCCTCATCTGAAATTTTTTAATGGGATAATTTTGGATTTTTTAAGCTTAAATTATTATAGGGAACAGCTATTTTGATGCCACTGAATCACTAATTAAATGCCCCTTTTTTTGTAATGTGAACACCACACACCACCATTTTTGAAATGCAGAGGTCCAAAAACCACCATGTTTTGTAGGCAAAATTTTTCACACCAATGTTTTTGGAGGGCAAGGTTCCACCAGAAAATATGTGGCATGTGAAACTATGAATTCCAAATATGTTTCTGTTATGAATTTTTCACACAAAAAATGTTGTTTCACAAAAATATAAAAAATGAAACTTTTCAGTAATTATTGAAAATACTTAGAATCATGTAAAAATGAAAAATCAACACAGAAAATAAACCTATGCATAAGATCTAAAATGCTGTAATAAAGGAAATACATAAAATAAATGAAATATTCTTATTTATTTTTTTCTCAATAGTTTTAAAAATTTATTATTTTCCTTCAATTAATTCCAAAGATTTGTCAAATGATTAACAAAACAATTAATAAAAAGAAAAAAATCAAACAATTTGTTGTTCCTCAAAGTTTTTACTTGCTTTATTTTTAGTTAGCAGTTTTTGAAGTTTAAATGGATTCTTGAAAGCTTATCTCAAAATCAAATAACTTGGTATGACTGGCTGAATTGCTCTCCTTTCTATAGAAGTCAAGATCAGCTCAAAGTAAATTGACTTCCAGAGGTTTAATTCAAGAGGCATATTTCATTTTTGGTTAGTTTTTTAAAAGAAGTTTGTTATTCTTTTGTACTTTATCAGGAATTTCTTGAATGAAAAGAATGAATTTTTGCAATTATTAAGGGAAAAACCACAAAAATGTTCCTTTCCTTTAATTATATTTTTTTGTTACAGAATTGTAGATATTGTTGATAGGGTTCTCTTGCAATTTCATTTGTAATTTAAAAAAAATTCTAAGTATTTTTTGGAATTTTTTAACCATTTCAATCATTTCTTTTTTTTGAGTGAAAAACCAATTTTTGGCATGTGCACCAGTGACAACCACTATTATTGCTTTGTGGGGTGCAAACACCAAGAAATTGATAAGCCATAGTTAATTTGTGGAATAAAAATAGCCATGCCCTAATTAAATCAGTATAGCAAAGAACTAAAATATTTTTTTTGAATTTCAAAAGGTTTTCTTGGATCTCAAATTCAACAATGCTAAAAAGATGAAAAAAAACTTATCTTTCATATTTTTTTTAAACATTTTATATAGCATTTTTGATATTTTGAAGGGTAAAGAATGGTAAATATCACAAAATAAAATTTCAAAATATGATTTGGGAATTTTTCAAGATTACCTCAACACTTCTAAATTGGCATAAAAGAAAAAGAAAAATTTTGAAGAGCTGGATGCGAACTTCATAAAAGGTTTGTTGAGAATTTTTTTGAATGATAATGATTTATGTTCCAACCATTTTAAAGAGAAAAAAATAGATTTGAATTGGGAAAAAGGGATTCCCATGTGTGTTTGTATATATTTATTTATACATTTCAGTTTTGATTTTGCATTTCTTATTTTAATTTTATGAATATTCTTTAATTTTAAAATTTTATCATGATTTATTATTCAATCTATATAATTTTTTTTTGTTGACGGTCCAAAACAGTTTTAAACCATCATGTAATGATATTAATATTTCCTTTTGAGGCAGATTTTTAGGGGTTTATATAACCTCTGAAAATTCATGAATTAAATTTTTGGTTTTTTCTCTACCTATTTTACAAACAAGCACCATTCAGAATATCCAAAAATCTACATGATAGAAATTAAAAAAATCTTCAAATAATTCCTTTCTTTGTGGCCTTTCCTAAGAAGTTTTCCATCCTATCCTCAAAGAAGGAGAATTTATCCATATTTAGAAATGAAAATATTTCAATGGAGGTTTTAAGGATGGCCTGGGTAAGGGCCTCTGACATTACTGTTACTGGTTTTTAGGATTGAGGCTTTTTTTCAGATTTATCAAAAATTCTTCTTTACAGAAGCTCTTTAGAAGTAAATGATTCTTTTCAATGGGAGCTGATTTCAATGGTAAATTGTGATGAAATGTGTGCTCTTAATCCTCAATTTTTTTTTTCATTTCTATTTCTCAAAGCCAGAAATTCTAGGTGTGGTTCAGTATTCTTAAAAACAGGGAAAAAAATATAGCATAATAGAATAATGAGAAAACAGGCATTAGTGATGAGAGAGGTCTTGATGTTAAGGCATAGATGATTAAGTAAGGAAAATATGAACAGAAGGTCTACAAGGGTCTTTTGATCTTTTAGACTGTCCTGGTATCTCTGGTTCTGTCTGTCAGTTTGGTTTGTCTATCTGGTCCTTATATCTAAATTGAACCTGGTGTGGTTGGTGTCTGAGGACTTTTGATTGGTTGGGTTGTCTTGATCCTGGTTGTTTTTTTGCTTGTTGCACCACAGAAAAATGGACGCCACCTGTATGCAGGTGGCATTTCTGTATCCCATTGATATCTCAGAGTTATGTGATGCTGTATCTCATCATTAACGTTCAGCAGGTGGTGAAATATTGTGACTAGAGATCAGCATTTGCTCAACTTCTGGCTCATTAGTTCATAATAAATTGTCAAGGGAAAGATAGATATGAGCAAAGCTGTTGCTTCACAAGCAGTCCACATATCATCCACAAATTACTGAAGTTGGTGTTTGGGAATTCCTTCAAAGTGAAATTCAAAAATTCCAGAAGAGGCTGATTGTTTCCAGACTGGAATTTCCATTAACTGGTCAAAAACTGGGTAGGTACTTTTATTCACAGCCCAAAATAAAATTCATAAAGATGTATTTAGGATAATACTAAAACACCATGCTTCTAGAAATTTACAAATATTTCCTTATATAAATGAGCCATTGATGGCTCCTTTTCTATTGGTTTCTTATTCAATAGCCTATGTTGGTGTAATTTTATTTTTTATACTTCTACTTTTTATCAGGGAAAATACAGAAAGCCAAGCCAAAATTGTTTGTTCAAATTTAAAAAAATGAAGAATATTTGAAATGGAAGATGACCAAAGACCAAGGGAGCAAAGAATGGAAAAAGAACAAAAGAAGGAAGAAAAAGAAGTCAATATCCTCACTTAGATGTGTTGATCACCATCCATGGTCTGCTCATAAGGGAAGGTTATTTCATTTTTTGAGGAAGAATGTTGAAACAAAGGCAAGAGGCAGGCTTCTTTTTTCAATGGAGAAAAGCCAGGGTAGGTGAAATTTATAAAAATAGAAAAATGAATTGAACTAGTTCTGGCCTGAGCAGAAGGGAATCTATTTTGGAAGAAAAGGAAGACATGAATTGAGTGGGAATTGGGCTAGTCACAATGGCATGCAATCAACAACTGCAGATATGTTGACTACCAGCCCTGGTTACAGAACAAAGTGTCACTCAATCACAAATTGATTTATGAAAATTAATCCATGAGAGGACATGTTTTTACCACAGGAAAAAGGTCAAATTAGGGCAGATCAGAGTTAAGCAAACCTGCCATTTTTTAATAGTGGGTTTCAACCCAAATCCACCACTTCAAACCCACTATTACAAATCCAAAAAAATACCCTTATTTCCCATCAAACCTGTCAGAGTCACCTGAAAATAAATGGGTTTTTTCAAATAAAGTATCTAAAGGATTTCACCACCTCAACCCATCATTTCACATCATCACCCCTGGTTTCAACCTCCATTCCTATCCTGTTTGCTTCATCACTCTACTTTAATGCTGAAAAAGCTTCATCATCCTCATCACATTATTGCTTCCATCACATCCATGCTCTCATCACCTCATCCCCACTTTCATCATATCCCTTCATCACTTCATCACTTCCTAACAGTGGAGGAAATCAAGAAGATTGCTCAATTACTGGGCTTGTAAATATATTTGATTTTTTATTTGATAAAACTTTCAAAAATGAAAAAAATACAATAGAAACAATAGAAAAAACATCAACCATATTGGGCCTTCTTTCTCAAAATTCTTTCATCAATTTTTGAGGACTACAACCTTGGAGTTTTAAAGATACATTGGCTAGTTTTTTATTAATTTGGAATGAGCAGCCAAAGTGAGTGTGGGTTGAAGAGGTTTTTAAAAAAGGAGGAGGAAATGTAGTCTGATGATCAAAAAATTGAGTCTGCCAAAGAATTTCAATAATGCCCTCAGCTTTTGCAAAGTCAACAATACACCGAAGTTTTGGAAAAGGTAAACCATGACCCAAATCATTGCAGGGAGGAAGGATAGGCTATCCTGTAGATCTGTTGATGTATGAAAATATCCCATATGTAAAACCATTCAAGTCATTCTTATCAGTATGGAGCTTGTTTGAGAAGTCATAAAATTTCACAACCACATTTGAAAACATGCAGAAATCTTGCTCCTTTTCCATCCACTCAGATGAAGACCAGTTTGGGATTAGATATTCATCTGGAACTTTCTTGTTTTGAGCATGAGGAGAAGTACACAGTGATTGGATCCTTCCAAAGACAAATTTGTTGTGAGAAGGGAGACAGTCCCACAGTTCATCATCCTTATTGATGGTCTCTTCATATAAACCTGGTTTGCAAGAATAGAAAAATATTTTTGAATTGAAGTCAACATCAATCAATTTTCTGAATTTTCTGACAAAACCTGACAGAAACAGGACAAACCTGCAGAGGCACCTCTATCACTTCCAGCACAAAAACCAATGGCATGCATGCAGCCAGTCAAGGATTCTGTGTTTTTCTTGCTTAGTGAATGGTGTTTCTTTGCCATCTGGTACAATTCCGAGACAATGTTGCACAAAGTATCAATTTGTGGAGTGCTTTAGGCAGCCTTCAAACTCTGGTATTTAAGAATGAAGTAGGGCTGAAACTGGAGGTTTGTGACAGCATTAACCAGCATGTGAGGGCACATGTGTGGTAAGACAAGATGATTGGGTGCAAGATTGTCCTGCAGTGTCACAAAGTATGTTGGCTCATCATATTCTTGTACAAAATGTCTCCTGGCACGGTTGAACTTTTTGTTACTTGTGGGTGTTGAAGTAACATTTGAGTTCAATATCCTGTGTCTCTTTCCTACTACAAGAGGTTTCAATGCATTTTGTTTCTCCTTGGCATCCCCTGAAACGCCAAGCTCATCACAACTAAAAACCGTGTTTCAGGATGACACCCAGGAATCACAACATGAATGGAAAACCAAAGGAAAAATAATGAAGAATCAAAAGTTCAATTAGTAATTTTATTGTTGAACAATATTGAGGAATGAAATTTAAATCCCATAACCATTTTTACCAGACATGCCTTCATTCAATTCCACATTCAATTCCATTGAGATTGATATCTAAAAGACTGATATCTAAAAACAATAAATACCCTCTTTTTTTAAAAAGAAAAAAACAAAAAAGGTTACTTACCAATGGGGTGGTGGTTGTGAAGGATGAGGTGGGTGGTGATGGTGGGTTGTGGTGGGTTGTGGTGGGTGTTGGTGGGTGTTGGTGGGTGGTGTGGTGGGTGGTGGTGGGTGTCAGTGGGTGGTGGTGGGTGTCAGTGGGTGGTGGTGGGTGGTGGTGGGTGTCAGTGGGTGGGGTGGGTGAGGTGGTTCACTTCATAGTAGGACAGACCCCCAAATTGGAGCTGACAGACCCCAAGTGTGGTGCAGGTGTCTAAATCACTCACTAGGTGGGGAGGAGATTTGAAGTCCCCCCCACAAAGCCACTCCCTCTCGCCTCAATCCCTCTCTAGGTGGGGAGCGGATTTAAAATCCCCCCTCCCTCCCCCCTTGATCTCCCCCCTTGCTTGGTTGCTAGGTGGGGAGCAGATTTGAAATCCTCCCCCCCTCCCTCCCCCCTTGATCTCCCCCCTTGATCTCCCACCTTGGTTGCTTGCTAGGTGGGGAGAAGATTTGAAATCCACCCCCCTCCCTCCCTCCTCAATGTCCCCCTTGCGCGCTTGCTAGGTGGGGAGCAGATTTGAAATCCACCCCCCGTTGCACCCTCCTTGATGTTGCCCTTGCTTGCTTTCTGGGCGGGGGGTGATGAAGTCCCCCCCACCGCAAGCCCCACCGGCTGCTCCCCCTTGCTTGCTTGCCAGGCGGGGGGTGATCAAGTCCCCCCCACTGCAAGCCCCAACGCCCACCCCCTTGCTCCCACTGCGAGGCGGTGGCTTGCACCCCCCTTGCTTGCTCGCCGGGAGGGGTGTGATCAAGTCCCCCCCACCGCAAGCCCCACCGGCTTCTCCCCCTTGCTCGCTTGCTGGGCAGGGGGGTGATCAAGTCCCCCCCACCACAAGCCCCACCGGCCCCCCCTTGCTCCCACCGCAAGGCGGTGGCTTGCACCCCCCTTGCTCACTTGCCGGGTGGGGGGTGATCAAGTCCCCCCCACTGCAAGCCCCACCGGGCCCTTCCTTTGCCTCTTGCTTGGTGGTGGGGGGGGGGGTGATGAAATCCCCCCACCGCAAGCCCCTCCGCCCCCCCCCTTTGCCACTCACTTGGTTGGGGGGTTATGAAATCCCCCCACCGGGCTGGCCCCCCTTTTCTGCAGCTCGCTTGGTTGGGGGGTGATAAAATCCCCCCACCAAGCCATGCCCTCCCTCCTGGCCTGCTTGCTCTCTCAAAAAAAAAAATCAAAAAAAAAAACTGAAAAAAAAATGGAAAAAAAACAAAAGCAAAGCAGAAAAAAAAAAAAACCAAAAAATAAACCAAAAAATAAACCAAAAAAGAAACAAAAACAAAAATAAACCAAAAAATAAACCAAAAAAAAAAGGATAATAAACTGAAAAAAAAAAGAAACCGGGATAAAAAAATGAAAAAAAAAAAACAAAAAAAAAAAAAAAAAAACAAAAAAAAAAGTGGAAAATAAACCAAAAAAAAAAAACAAGAAAAACAAAAAAAACAAAAAAACAACAAAAAAACAACAAAAAAACAACAAAAAAACCAAAAAAACACAAAAAAAAACACAAAAAACAAAACCAAAAAAAAAAAACCAAAAAAAAAACCAAAAAAAAAACCAAAAAAAAAGCCAAAAAAACAAAACAAAAAAAAAACAAAAAAAAAACCAAAAAAAAAAAAACAAAAAAAAACCAAAAAAAAAAACAAAAAAAAACCATAAAAAAGAAACAAAAAAAAAACAAAAAAACAAAAGGAAACCCCCCCCAAAAAAAAAACAAAAAAACAAAAAAAAAAGGAAACCCAAAAAAAAACAAGAAAAAAAGAAAAAAACAGAAAGAAACCAAAAAAAATGGAAACAAGCCAAAGAAAAACAAAGAAAAACAAAAAAAACAGGAAAAAAACAGGAAAAAAACCAAAAAAAAAAACCAGAAAGCAAAAAAAAATAAAAATGAAAAATAAAAAGGAACTCTTTGATTGATGGCTTGAATGTGAAAAATCATAGGGTATATAAAAAAATGAACCCCAGTTCAAATAAAAAAAAGAAACATACTTTTGAACAAGATCTTTACTCACAGGGCTGGTCATTTCTTGTAGTGGCTTACTTGTGGGGTTTCATCTGTTCATAGATTGGAAAATGTTTGGTGACTGATTTTTTGGAATTTTGGTATCAATGACACTTGACCAGTGATGTTTTGAAGTTTGATGATAGAAAAATTTGATTTTAATATATGTGTTTGATGTGATTTTTTTGGCCTTCCAACATCATTATATAGATTACCTCCATATTTGAATTTCCTTTGAGAACATATGGTGCATTGGAATATACAAATGTTCCAACCTCTGGTGGTGTTCTATTTGTTTTTGTTGAATTTGATTGGGTGTTAACTCAAAATTTTTCACTTTCCAGAAATTGAAAGGCTTGCAGGGAAATAGATAAAAAGATTGATTGAATTTTGAATTCAATCTTTCATCTGCTGATGAGCTTAATCATTCAAAAAAAAAACTGAAAAGCTTATTGGTTCCATTTTGAATATGCATATTACCTTCAGTGGGAGTGTAAGGGAAAGTTAAATTTGATATTTTGAAAAATGTCCCTGTTATAATTATGGCCAGCAATTAGCTTAGGCAAATGAGCAGTATTTAAAGCAAAAGAAATGCTGGACACTGTGTGTCAATAATGGCTAATGGGGCTCTCACAATGGGGCAATATGTTGGATGAATTCGATTGGATGATGAATGAATGATGGAAAACAGCAGGGAGAAGGGCTCCTTAAGTACAAAAGATTGGCCTCTTGTGAGCCCATGATACAACAAGCCAAAAGGCAAATTTTCCGCCCCAAAAGGGCTCTACAGGCTCTACTGGCCTTGTTACTTGGTTTGGACTAAATCAGCCCACATGGCATCAGTCCCTGTACCCTTACAACCAGCCTATTCTGGTTATTTCTGGTGTTTCCACCTCAATGGGGCTGAACCAGCCCCTTAACTGTTCAATCCCCTTGGCTGGTTGTCCTTTACAACCAGCCATGATGACCTTTATTGCCTTGTTTACGGGCTGGTTGCCTCATGCAGCCAGCCCCTGGCCCCTCAAATGGGCCAGGTGGGACCCAGGGCACACCTGGGTCCGGTCTCAGACTCACATGGGGGGGGGGTGACCAGCGGACATGTTGTCCCCCCCCCCTTTTTCTCTCAAATCCCTGGTGGGGGCGGTCAAATCCCCTCACCAGGGGCCCTGGTGGTCGATACCTCCAGGGCGTCGTCAAGTACGTTGGCCTGGGAGGTGATCAGGTCCCCCCAGGCCCATCGCTCCTCCCCCTCGGTAAAGGGGGGGGGGGGAGAGCGTCCCTGCCCTGCTCGGTCGCCTCGAACGATTGATGGTGTGGGGGTGATGAATTCCCCCCCACCTGCCGGTCGCTACCCTTGCGGCCAGCGCCGCCACCTCATTGGGCAAGGGGGTGGTCAGGTCCCCCCTGCCCTGGCCGACCGCGCTGTCGCGGTCGGTCGCTGGCTGGTTCAACCCAGCCAGCCTGCCCCCTCCCCCTCACAACGGCGAGCGAGGGGAGGGGGAGCGAGCCAGGGCCGCGAGCCCCGGCTCCGCGGCGCTGGTCGCCGGTCGCGACCAGCCGGGCCCGCGCGGCATCGCACCGCGCAGGATCCCTCGGCCGCGTAACAGCCCCGCCCGGGCCGTCGGGCCCCGCGTGGGCCGTGCCAAGGAACACAGGCGGCCCCGAACGGGCCGCGACGCGAGCAGCGGCCCCGAGTGGGCCGCGACACGGGCGGCAACCCTAATGGGCCGCCCCAAGCCCGAATTGTGAGAAAAGACTACTTTTGCGGGCCAGCCCGTCTGGCCAAGTATGTCCAAAATAAACCTTGGGCCCAATTATGCCCATACAAGCCCATCTGGCCGTATTTGCCTATATACCCCATCGGGCCCATTAGGGCCCGTGTACCAATGGGTCTATTTCACGCGTTTTGAGGCCAGTTTCCCCAACTCTGTAACATCCACATGGGCCCGTATGGTCCGTGTGTGTGTCCAATGGGCCTTAGAGGCCCATTTGTGCATCCAATTTGGATTACACTTATACGTAGAACCCGCGTAAGTGCGTACGTATTTTAACAGTCCCTAATCAATAGATCAGACTGAATTCACATAATTGACCCATGTAAATACATTGGCAATACTAAGATATTTGGTTTTGAATTCAAAATCAAATTCCCTAATGGAAAATCATGTATCTCATTTGAAGATTAATGATATTAATAAAAACCCACGATTGAAATTGATATTTTTAAATCAGGAAATGTTAGAACACCACATAAAGCAAAGAAATATCCCATGCAAAGAGTTTTTTTGCTTCACCAAAACAACAGATTTCATGAATACAAATATTCATTTTTCATAATTTTTTTATAGAGAATTTATTCAATCATCTGGGAGTGTGGAAACACCAATTCATTGCATCATGAATTCTTCAAATTGAGATTGGAACATGTTCAATTTCAGAAAAACCAAAACCTCATGCAAAAGTATCACATCTCCTCTTTTTCCAACTTATCATTTGATGATCCTCTTGGGACCGGCTCTGATAAAATACATGCAAACTGCATCCACATATTTCTTGGCTGCAACGCCACAGTACCTGGCCAGAATGAACCAAATTGGATTGTCTTTGCAGCTTCCAGGGCACCTAAATAGTCCCTCATCAAGTCTTTGTGATGGATCATTGGTGTCATTTCATCATCATAGATCTCACAAGCTTCCAAAACCATGCACTTTTCTTGTAGCCCACAATGTGTTCAGACAAGAAGTAAACTACCAGCAAAGGAGGATAGATTCTTTTTTTGTCTTGATTGTTCCACCATTGATCTGAATGACAAATCAATCCAAATTACAGGCATCCAGATCAATGGTGGACCAAGGAAAACACAAAAACAATCTATCCTCCTTTGCTGGTAGTTTACTTCTGGTAACAAATGTTTGAATACATTGGGCTACAAGAAAAGCAGATGCTTTTGGAACCTTGTGAGATCCATGATGATGAAGGCACAAGAATGTCCTGTCAAAGACTTGATGAGGAACTACTTTGGTGCCCTGGAAGCTGCAAAGAAAATCCAATGTGGTGCATTCTGGACAGGTACTGTTGCATTTTAGCCAAGCAATATATGGATGCAATTTGCATGTATGCTATCACAAATGGTTCCAAGAGTATCATCAAACAATAAGTTTGAGAAAGATGAGATGTGATACTTCTCCATGAGGGTTTGGTTTTTCTGCAATGGTTCATGTGCCATATTGCTGAAAGGGGTGGGCTGGGATGGGGGGAAATTGCTTGAGGGGAGAAAGAGGACCTGTTTAAGTAGTTCTTGATGGATGCTTCAGCCAGGTGGTTGAGTAGTGGGTGGTGGCAAACAATCTGTGGCATTTTGAATATTCAATTAATCTAAAAGTGCTGAGTGGTGGTTAGGGCTTTAGACAGTCCAAATCAAAAAGTTGACCTTGAGGAATCCAATCTTGCTGCTCAGGTAAAATTATTGTAACTGGGGCTTCCAGTATTGAAAAATATTTGACAATCACTCTTTTTCAAAACTTTTGATTATGAAGTATGATGCAAATCAAAATCAGCAAAATTTCATAATCATGTCATAAAAAAAACAGATTGTACCTCAGGATCTTCCTTTGAAAAGCAGCCAAAGCAGTGGGATGAATTTTTATTCATACATTAATTATACATTATTCCCAAGACAAACAAAGTTCAAGATCAAAGATTCAAAAGAAAAAGTTTAATTTCTATGCAAATAATAATAATGATCAGCAATATGGAGTAATATATTTTTGTTAGCTTTGGTATAATGTATAGTACCATCCTGAATGCTTCTACAAGTGTTTAGGGTTCTAACAATGATTTATAAAAACATGGAAAGACGGGTATACAAAACATTTTCTACAGGAGGAAGTGTACAGTGCCAATACTTTTTTGATTTCCAGAGTAACTTAACAATTCATTTTTGAGTAGAGTAATTGATCCCAACCCCATAGTCAGGTATGAAAAAATGCCCATCATGAACATTGTAGCCCTTGGAGGGAGTAGCAAGTGATCCACATGCTTTCTTCTGTGGTACAAATAAAGCAAAGGCAAATTTGGATATTTCATTTTCATCAATATGGGTAAAATTGCAGAAGCCATCAGAGGTAAAGGGGAGGTGAGGTGAACAGGAGCTGGTCCCAAGAGGATCATCAAATGATAAGTTGGACAAAGATGGGATGTGATACTTTTGCATGAGGGTTTTGTTTTTCTTAAATGGAACATGTGCCATATTGCTGAAGAATCCTCCAAGTATGCTAGAATCCCTTCCAGAGTAAGACATAAGTTCTTCATACTTGCATTTGGCAGTAGCAGTCTTTAGGTCCTTGATGAATTGGCCAATCATTTGAGCTGTTACCGTGGCCTTTCTCCATCCAATTTCCCACATTTTTCCTGCCCATGATCTAGATTGTGAGCCCACTGGTTTTACAAATTTCTTGCATTGGTGCAGGAACAAAGCAAGAAATTCAATATTGTCATACTCCTGAGGTGATAGGTCCTGGATTGGGATAACTTTGATATAGGCAATAATATCATTCTTCTCCTTATCCATCAGGAGCAATTGACCATGATCAACCAGTTGAAAGTTGGATTCAACAAAGGCATACGCCTCTTGAAACTCTTCATTTGTTGGCTTTCTGGGATTTTCAGGATCAATCTGGGGATAGAGATTTCATTTGTTGTAGGACCTGTAGCTCCACAGAATTTTGGGTTTCTGTGCCTTGTCCTTTTTACCTGTGATTTTTTGGATAAAGAGAAGATCCCTGTTCAATTTGTACTGAGCTGGTTTTCCTCCAGAAATCTTATGATTGCAATATGCTTTTGTCCTGGTGAATGGTGAAAGTAACAACATTAATAATTGAGTGGTATGTAGTTCATATTCACCAGGGCACATATCCATAGCATATTGAATCATAGAATTGCTGAAAGAGAAGTACAGTGAAAAATTGGGAAGGGATTGGGAAAATGTCAGCTTGGTGAATCAACATAAAGGATAATAACAGGGAAAAAACTATACGCTTTAGTCTTGTTCCTGGCCATCTAAATATTGATTTGGATGGTAGAAATTCACAGGGAAGAGTACTTGGTATGCTTGGGGGAAAAGATGATGATCTTTAAATGGATGGAAAAGATGGCATTTATGGATATTAAGAGTGGAAGTGGGAGTCAAAGTCAAGGGGTGTGGTGGGATGGGATGGGGGGAAATTGCTTGAGGGGAGATAGAGGTCCTATTTGAGTAGTTCTTGATGAATGCTTCAGCAAGGTGGTTGAGTAGTGAGTGGGGGCAAACAATCTGTGGCATTTTGAATATTCAATTGATCTAAAAGTGCTGAGTGGTGGGTTAGGGCTTAAGACAGTCTGAATCCAAAAGTCAACCTTGAGGAATCCAATCTCACTGCTCACAGGAAATTTTTGTGACTGGGGCTTGCAGTATTCAAAACTATGGGACAATCACTCTCTTGAAACGTTGAATTATGAATTATCATGCAAATAACAATTTTAAGACATGTGGCAGATGAAAAATGCAGCTGAAATTATGAAAAAAGTATTCAAATCACTTGCAAGATGACACAGAAAAGCTAGGGAAACTCAGAGAAGAAATGAAAGCACTCATATTAACCATTTGAGCTTGGTAACTCAGAGATTGGAGGGGGTTCTAGGCTGAAAGGCATGTTGGAACAGGAATTTTTGTTCATGTGGTTCATGTAGTCACCAGAAATAGCCTTGGCTAGATCATGCCGGGTGTGTAATGTCAATTTTCCAGTATCTTGAGGGTTCTCAGATATACTGAGCATGATGGATCAAATTTAAATTTGAAGGTGAGCCCATATGATTTCCTTGGCTGAAGGTCTTCCATCTGAGAGAGACTGAATTTTTTGAATTAAACAGAGGAGTTCATGACAGTCACATAAAGAAGCAATCCTTCTGTCTCTTGAAGCAATGAAGATCCCCCAGATGCCAGCAAGCAGGTAGGAGAAAAAAGGGAGGAAATTGTGGCAGCATTCTAGTGGAGTCAATTCAGTGTGAAATTGTTCATTTGAAAACTCTGAGAAAGTGAGGGAAGAGTGGTCAACAGTGGATGCTAGAGGGTCTTTGCGCTTTTGCTTTTTCTTCTTGCGGGTGGAGGGCTCCTTTGGGTCTTTCTTGGAATGAGCCTGAAGTAATTTGAAGCTGATCATGATATCAATAATGATGCTGCGTAGCTCTTGAAGACAGTCCCTTGACTCAATGGGCATTGCCTCTTACTGATTGGTGTGCATAGCCTCTGACTGATTGGTGTTGGCCTCATTGTCTAGAACCATGTGATGCTCTATTGAGCAGGGCTGCAGTGAATTTGGAAATGTCTTGATGCTTTGGAGCCACATTACCATTTGTAGGTTTGCCTTGACATGGGAGACTGGAGATGTGAGAGGACAGGGAGGCTGTGCACACAGTTAATTGGCAACTGTTTGCACTGAGAAAGCCACTGTCTTGGCCCATTTATTGATTGCTTTCCCAGTGGGATGGTCCAAGGCATGAAGAAAGCGCACCAGATTGGATTCTAGATGAGCAGTTTTCTGATCTAGGGGGGGGGGGTGCACCAGCAGGACAAGAATGGCTGCTCTGTAGGCGGTTGAGGGCAGGAAAATTGATGATTTCTGGTGCCCACCATGGCTCATGTGCATCCAAGCGTAGAAACTCTGTTGCTGTGAAATGAAAAAGTGGTCATCACCAAAAAGAAATCTTGCAAGTTGATGGGATGTTCAAATAAAACTAAACTTGCACACATATCTGCCAAACCCAGTTACCATATGCAAAATTGGCTGAATGGGAGATGTACCACATTTCTGGTGGTTCCATAGTAGTGGTGGCAAAAAGTGCTTCACCAGATCCCATCTCATTTGGAGTTTCTTTGGAGATTTCCTACCCTTGAAAGATTGAGTGATTGAATGAAGCTCCTTGCTTATTCTTTTGTGGTAAATGATGTTAAAATAACCTCTACTTGCTTGATCATCAAAATCATAAGTGGGCTCCACATCTTGGGGAGCATCCATACCAGAAAAAATGGGCTGGGGAGAGGTTGGGTCTGGTTCAATCACTAATGCTTGATTGGATGTCTCAGGATGATCTGGGGCCACCTGGGATTGCTCAGAAGTGACTTGGGGTTCCTCCATGGTTGCTGTGGGTTGGGCACACAGGGAAGGTTCAGGAGTTATTTGAATTTCTGTTTGAGGGGAGGGTGAAATGGCTTCATGATTTGATGCTGCATCAGGGGAGGAGGGGGCTGGATTGTGATTTCCCATGGTTTGTAGATGTGGGGTCATGTCCACAGGGGGATGATTCAAGCGTTGAGGTTTTGGAGGTGGCTGTAATGGGGGCTGTTGGGACAATGAGTACCTGGGTGTGATGCTCACCTTTTCTCTGCGGGGGAGACACCTTTTACAATTGTATTCTAAGGGAAAAAAAACCAATCAGACCTCCAAATCTGCAAATGTGAAGAATTACAGTGGGGCAAAAACTAACCTTTTCAGATATCACTAAAGCTGGAATTTAACCTGTTCACAGTATCTTGAATTGAACTGGGGATCCTGAGGCAAGCAAAGGTAGTGACCATCTCTTGAATAGTATCAAAATTCTGATAGAATTCTTCCTCAGTTACTTCATGGACTTCTGATGCGGGGTTGGACTTGTCTGCAGGTGCTGAGAGTTTTTCATCTTCATGAGTTGATGGTGAGGACTCTGTTGATTATGCCAAGGCATTAGTCAATGGATGCCAAGGTTGGTAGGGATTGTTCTATCAATTTTATGAAATGCAAAACAATGGGTTAACAAACCTGAAGGAGGGATTGATTGCGTAGGATCAGTGGATGCCATTGTGAGTGGATTAATAAATAGATGGGAAAAAGATGTGAAGCTGGCTTGAGGGGTATTGGGGAATGGAGAAAAGGGGAAAAACCTGAGGGAAGGGAGGGTTATTTATAGCCATTGACAAGAAGACTTGTTTCATTTTTCTTGCTGCAACCCACCAAAAAAACATGGCTTCTGACCATTTCTACATGATACAACATGCAGATCCATAGTCATTTTTGTGTCATGCTGGTGTGATGCATGTGGCTTGCATTATCTGGGGAAAGACCTGTGCATATTTAAGCCTTGCTGACTTGCTGCATCAGCTGAAAAATGATCTCGCACATTTATGGATGATGACAATTGCTTCTCATGACAGACTGCAACCATTAGAATGCCTCATAGACGGTGAGCAATGTTCTTCTTAATGGTCGCTGACCATTACAGTTCTTTATGGATGATGAAAATTGATTCTCATGAGGAACTATTACCATTAGAATGCCTCATGGACAGCAAGCAATTTTTTTCTTAATGGTCACCAACCATTGCAGTTCTTTATGGATGATGACAATTGATTCTCATGAGCAACTGTGACCATTAGAATGCCTCATGGAAAGTGACCAATTTTCTTCTTAATGGTTGCCAACCATTGCAGTTCTTTATGGATGATGACAATTGATTCTCATGAGCAACTGCAACCATTAGAATGCCTCATGGATGGTGACCAATGTTCTTCTTAATGGTCGCCAACCATTGCAGTTTTTTATGGATGATGAAAATTGATTCTCATGAGCAACTGCAATCATTAGAATGCCTCATGGACAGCAAGCAATGTTCTTCTTAATGGTTGCCAACCATTTCAGTTCTTTATGGATGGCAAAAAATTAATTCTCATGAGCAACTGCAACCATTAGAATGCCTCAAAGATGGTGACCAATTTTATTCTTAATGGTTGCCAACCATTTATTCTCCTGCCAGTGTCACATCAAGGAAAAGATTGTACCACACAATGTCACACAGTGTAACATCTTATCTACACATATGGGAGTATTGGTGACATGCAGTGGCACAACACGGGTGATGTGAATTGTGAGCAAATTTACTCATGGCATAGTGAAAAAATTGTACTTCTCAAGAATTGTGATGCAAGAGTAATGTACAGGATAGTGAGGAGGGAAGACAACAACAATATGAGTGAGATTGGGAAGAAGGAGATGA
This sequence comes from Puccinia polysora, assembly GCA_025617555.3. Taxonomy (NCBI): domain Eukaryota; kingdom Fungi; phylum Basidiomycota; class Pucciniomycetes; order Pucciniales; family Pucciniaceae; genus Puccinia; species Puccinia polysora. The sequence continues at coordinate 14,645,240 of CM062636.1, forward strand.
GAAGCTAAGGGAGAGGGGATTTAGGTATCATCCTGCAGGGATTGGGATACTTCCCTTCAATCCTGGGTGGTGAGAATAGTTGACATGAATATGATATGAGCACAATTTACAGAATCAGCCAACTGTAAGGTTGGTGGATATATTTCCAGGAAAAAAAGACTGACTGGGAAAGTTGCTCCTTGCATTTCTAAACCTGAAGGAGAGATGGAAAATTCAGTGAGGTGCATATGATGAGTGGAGTATGAGGATATTAACTTTTGAATATTCTCCTCAATGAGGTAATAAACCTGCACTGGCCTTGTTTGACCCATTTCATGCAGCCAATCAACTGCCTGTGCCTGGCTTGTGGGGTTCCAATGGGGTTCCTATGTAGATCAAATGATTGTAGACTAATTAAATGGCAAAATTCTAAAAAGTATTGGGTGCTTACCATGATGAACGCAACATTGGCTGATGTGATGTTGATTCCAACACCAGCAGCATGAATGGAGGCAAGAAGCACATAAGTTGTGCTACTTGCTGAAAACTGCTCAAGAATTGATTCTTGCTGTTTTGCCATTAACCCTCCATCCAGACAAAAGGAGGAGATTCCATATTCATCTAGCGTCATTCCAATCCTGCACATGAGGGAAGAAAATGGACTTTTGAGTGGGGTCTCATTGGAAACAGGAGAAAAAGAAATCCGGCTTACAGATCAAGATAATGTTTCCAACACGAGAAGACCACAACTTTTCTTGCTCCAGCTACCACCACTGATCCTGGCTGAATCATCTCTACAAGCTGTTTGATTTTGGAGCTCTCAAGGCAGGTGTCAATATCAATGTGGTGGACAATTGTTTCAATTCCTGTGCTGTGATCCTTGGGACCCAACTCTTCTGGGAGGATGAATTGTCCATTTTGGTCCATGATGACATTGGGGTCTGCCAAAACCGGATGATTACATGCTCCTATGAGCTGGCCCAGATCTTTGAGGAGCAACAACCTCATTGGCTTGGATTCATCAACAGGCAGCTCATTCCTGATCTTAGAAATGAATTGGTCCTGGAGTTGGCAGTAGAAGTCTTCCGCTGCAGGTGAGAGTGGTTTCTTGATGTAGTTGTGAGTAATACTGTGGAGATTTGAAAGCTGATCAACCTTTGTCCTTCAAAGGGTGGTGTGTTGGAGGACCATTTGTATTGGGGAAAAGTCCCCTGCTTTTAGGTGGGGCAAAAGGGTAGTTGCCCAGTCACTGTACTCATTTTCTAGACTGATACCCAGGAAGCTAAGGAGAGAGAGGAGATCTTGAAGGCAGTTTTGCACTAGTGTTCCTGTGAGACAAACTCTACAATTGGTGGCAACCTGGGTGACCGCTTGGAAAAGCTTGGCCTTTGTATTTTGGATAGTGCTTTCATGAAAGTGAATTGCAGTCAGTTTGGTCCAAAAAAAATACTTGGGTAGGAAAGATGGCAAAATGAAGGTTGGATTTACTGTGCCTCATCCAAAATAATCCTGAAAAATTTTTTGGAGAAGATAATTTAGCGTGGGGTGTTGCAGTTGGCTTGCATTTTGTTGTATTCCAATGACACCAGGTGATATGATGTGAGAATCACATCTGCATGTTCCAGTTGATGATCCATGGTCTGATGCTGCCATTTTCCATGTTAGGTGAGGAAATTGATGGACTTTAACTGCTTATGCTTCATAACCTCTCTTTTCAAATTCTTCAGGAGGCGTGGGGGGGTTATCACCAGTGTGGCTTGATGTGGAGGTTTTGAAGGGGGGGGTATCCAGGGGAAGGCCATAGGTCCGGGCTTGCAGCAAGGTGGTTGCAATAAATTAAATTGATTGTATTGATTTACCAAGAGCCATGTCATCGGCCAGGATAGATCCAAGTGGGGATTCTGGAATTTCCTCACCCCTTGCAAGAGCTATGCTCTCACCAGTGATCTTGTTCTCCCATAGTGCACTACTATCAATTGAGGTCCTCTTCCGCAAAGCCAAGGGGGATGAAGCATGTGGTGATTCCCTATCAAGGAGGAAAGCAAGTCCTTGAGACTGATGTGGTAGCAACGGGTTTTTGAATACATTGGCAGGAGGAGAAACAGGGTACAGATCATACCCACTGGGCACCTCAAGTAGAGCAGGGTTGTAATGTAGCTCTTTGATAGCAGACGGGAGGTCTACAATTTCTGTGGCAAGGTTGGAAAGGGAAATGGAGTTGTGTTTTTCAGGATTGTATTGTGGAGGGCGTTCAAGGGTAATGAATGAGGAAACAATGGAGGTGGTGATGGCCATGAGATTACTTTTGCTGCAAAATATCAATAATCCCAAATTGAATGTGAAAAAAGGCTGGGAGGAGACATGCAGAACTTCCTCAACAATGATCTGTGAAGCTGTCTGGTTGGGAAATTCCAAAGGGCATTTCCCAGCAGGGCCAAATGATGCTTGATTGGGGATATGAGGGAGAAGGAGACATGACAGAGAAATTGGTAAGGAGACCACAAGTTGATCTAGGGTTGGGATTCTGACAACAAGTTTTCCATCATGGAAAAGAAGGGAGACCCAATGAGTTGATGGGTTGGAAATGAGATAGGGAAGAAAAGTTTCAGGAATTGAGGGGAGGGTGGTTTTGAGGAGGCCAAGATATTTAGCAGTGAAGGAAGCCATGGCTAAGTTTTGATGAAGTAATGTGATGAGGAAGGGACTTAATAGACCGATGGATGGAATATGTGGGAGATTGTGAGAAGAGAAATGATTGTGAGGGGGAAAAAAGCATGTGAAGGTGAGTAATTATATCTTTGAGCTGACCAGGAGGTGGCTCTGTGGTAGGAATTTGTGTCAACACATGGCATATTCTCATACAGATGATTTACACCATTGTTGATAAAACTATATACAGTTCTTGAAATGAGTGGCATATGACATCATCACATTCAGGGTTATGCAAATTCTCATTGTAGAGGTATGCATAAGGGTGGGAGGGTTGACGTCTCACTTGTGTCAATTGTGGTAAATGTTCTGCCACAGATTGGTTTGAGAGGGTCTGAAATCAACTTGTGTGCTGGGTGGCAAGCTTACAGCTCCATTTTTGACAGATCTACATGGGATGAATGGAAAGGACGCTGGTGAAGGAACCCAAAATGGAGTTTTGCGCTGGGCGGCAAGCGTACAACTCCTGAAAGGATCATGGTGCATAGGACATAATGCAGTTGTGCAAGTGTGTGGCCAAGGTCCAGCTTGGCGTTTGAGTGATACACAAGGGTGTGGGCATAAAATAAGCTGTAGATCCAAACTGGCTTAATAATCCCACACCCTTGTGAAGGAACCCAACATGGAGTTGTATGCTGGGTGGCAAGCGTACAACTCCTGAAAGGATCATGGTGCATAGGAAATAATGAGGTTGTGCAAGTGGGTGGCCAAGGTCCAGCTTGGCATTTGAGTGCTACACAAGGGTGTGGGCATAAAATAAGCTGTAGATCCAAAATGGCTTAATATGCCCACACCCTTGTGAAGGAACCCAACATGGAGTTGTACGCTGGGCGGAAAGCATACAACTCCTGAAAGGATCATGGTGCATAGGACATAATGATATTGTGCAAGTGGGTGGCCAAGGTCCAGCTTGGCGTTTGAGTGCTACACAAGGGTGTGGGCATAAGATAAGCTGTAGATCCAAACTTGCTTAATATGCCCACACCCTTGTGAAGGAACCCAAAATGAAGTTCTACGCTGGGCAGCCAGTGTACAACTCCTGAAAGGATCATGGTGCATAGGACATAATGAGGTTGTGCAATCTGTGCCTACAAGGGTTCAACTGAAATTTTTTTGGCTTGTGCAAGGGTGTGGGAATAAATCAAGAGACACCTGTTTTGAAGTTTCTTTTTGACAAACCTCCTGGGGGGGTTGGCATAGATATTATGCATGTTGTGTTCTCAAGCTTCTGGTACAGAATTGCAAACAGAAACAGTAGGGCGCAGGCATCTTGGTGACAGACAAACTTCAAGCTTGCCCATGGTTGGCAACCATTGGGGAAAGCTAATGGTTGACAAGAATTGGGGAGAGCTAATGGTAGGGGACCATTGGGTCAAGCTAATGGTTGGCAACCATTGGGGCAAGCTAATGGTTGAAAAGAATTGGGGCAAGCTAATGGTTGGCGGCCATTGGGGCAAGCTAATGTTTGGCAACCATTGGGGCAAGCTAATGGTTGGAAACCATTGCAGCAAGCTAATGGTTGGTGACCATTGGGGCAAGCTAATTGTTGGCAAACATTAGGGCACGCTAATGGTTGGCAACCATTGGGGCAAGCTAATGGTCAGCAACCATTGGGTTGCACGCTAATGATTGATGACCATTGGAGCAAGCTAATGGTCGGCAATCATTGGGGAAAGATCATGGTTGGAAACCATTGGGGCAAGCTGATGGTTTGCAACCATTGGGGAAGGCTAATGGTTGGCAACCATTGGGTAAAGCTAATGGTCAGCAACCATTGGGGCAAGCTAATGGTCGGCAACCATTGGGGAAAGCTAATGGTTGGCAACCATTGTGGCAAGCTCATGGTTGGCAACCATTGGGGCAAGCTAATGGTTGGCAACCGTTAGGGCAAGCTAATGGTTGGAAACCATTGGGGCAAGCTAATGGCGGCAACCATTGGGGCAAGCTGATGGTTGGAAACCATTGAGCCAAGCTAATGGTCAGAAACCATTGTGTTTCACACTAATGATTGATGACCATTGGAGCAAGCTAATGGTTGGTGACCATTGGGTTACATACTAATGGTGGGAAACCATTTGGGGCAATCTGATGATTGGCAACCATTGGGGCAAGATAATGGTTGGCCACCATTGGCGCAAGATAATGGTCAGTGACCATGTTGGAAACCATTGGGGCAAGCTAATGGTCAGCAACCATTGGTTACATGCTAATGGTTGATGACCATTGGAGCAAGCTAATGGTTGGAGACCATTGGGGAAAGCTAATGGTTGGCAACCATTGGGGCAAGCTAATGGTTTGCAACCATTGGGGCAAGCTAATGGTCAGCAACCATTGGGGCACACTAATTTTTGGCAACCATCGGGGCAAGCTAATGGTTGGCAACCATTGGGGCAAGCTAATGGTTGGCAACCATTGGGGCAAGCTAATAGTTGGCAACCATTGGGGAAGGTTAATGGTTTGCAACCATTGGGGAAAGCTAATGGTCAGAAACCATTGTAGCAAGCTCAGCCTAAGCTAATGAACAGCAACCATGAGGATAAGGTAATGGATGGCAACCATTGAAGGTGAGTGGCAAGCATTGAGGGTGAGTCACCCCTCAATGCATAATTGCATACAAGGTAGTGTATAAGGTGTGGGTGGATATTGCACCCAATTGATGAATCAATCCCTCCCTCCATCCATCCATCCCTCCATCATTTGATTCATCCATCCATCCATCCATCCATCCATCCATCCATCCATCCATCCATCCATCCATCCATCCATCCATCCATCCATCCATCCATCCATCCATCCATCCATCCATCAATTGATATAAAGACAGCAAAATGGAAGATATACCAATGTCTGGAATTCAAATGTGGCAAGGGCACATATGAAGATGAAGATGGAAAAAAAAGATAGGAATGGCTTTTTCTTCCTATGCCTTCAAGGAACATCAAGAGGTCTATAAGCAGACTCAATCAGGCCCTGCAAGTCACAACAGATATATTGCCATTACAAGGGAGCAGTAATGTAAGTGGAGAGGAGGGATGGGAAAATAGTTAACACTGTACAGTCATGTGCTGATCTTCTGATTTTCCTGCTAATAATTATTTTCAGGTTTCCAACAATCCAGAAAGGAATGAAAGCAAAGAGCAGATTCAGATTTCACTTCACTGGGGAGGGCACTGGTTCAATTCTCAAGAACTCAAGTATAACTCTTTTCATCTAGTCCCAAGGCACAGTCTGCTTGTGCTTCTCCAAACTGCAAAAATGTGCCTTGTTCATCAACTTAGTGACTTGGCAATCACAGATTTCTTGAAGAAAGAGCAGGAGAAGATTAAGAATCTGGGGAGGGAATTTAATTTTGATTCAAATAACATCATGACGGCAATACCTCAAAGCAAAGTCACTCTAATTCAAAGGATAGGTTTTGAGCCCACCTGGAAACAAGGATATGCTGTCCAGAATGCTCCAAGCTGTATCCAATCCCAGAAAAATTGGACAACCAAGAATCAATTGTCAAGAAATGTACTGCCAAGTTCTATTCCAATAGCAAAATCGTTGTGCGCCAAACTGGTAATGAGCAGGGCATGTACTGTGAAACAGAATTGCTGATGAAGAACAGTGGGAAACAAAAAAGACCCATCAAACCAGCTCAAACATTTCATTATCAAAGCTTGAAGGGCTGGCTTGGTAGAAAATTATGGTTTTCAGATTTTGAAAAGCTCATTGAAAGAAATCTTAATCATAAAAACCTCAATTCAAATGTGATGAGAAATTTTTGGGATGGCTCAGTTTGGCACAACTTTGTTGGAGGCGCAGAAAAGAAGAGTCAATTTACCCAACAACCAGGGCACCTTGTCTTCAGTCTCTATGTGGATTGTTTCAACCCATTTGGAAATAAGGTTGGGCACAAATCAATCTCAGTAAGAGCAGTGATCTTGATCTGTCTCAAAATTCCACTAGCAGAACGTTACAAGATAGAGAATTTTTTCCTTTTTGGTATTATCCCTGGGCCCAAGGAACCCAAAGTGGAAGAAATCAACCACATTCTAGATCCATTATTTGATGAAATCAAAGACCTCTGGGAAGGAGTATGGTTTTCTGAAACCAGCCAGTTTCCTCAAGGTAGGGAGATATTTGTTGCACTGTTCCCATTGATTGGGGATTTTCCAGCTGTGTGCAAGGTGGCAGGATTCTCTGGTCATTCTTCAACCATGTTCTGCTCATATTGTCAAATTACAAAGGACAAGATCAATGATCAAAATGTCAAGGAGTTCCAGCCAAGGAGAAATGCCGAGCACATGAAGAATGCCAAGAAGTGGGAGGAATGTCAGACATCATAGGAGCAAGATCAAATTACCAAGGAGAAGGGGGTCAGTGCAAGCTGTTTGAACAGGCTTCCATATTGGCACCCAATAGAATATTCAGTAATAGAGCTCATGCATGGGTGGATTTTGGGAAATCTCAAGGCTCATAGCATGAGTTATCTTAAAATTGCTCTAGCAGGAGAAGAGTTGGGGAAGGAAAAAATCCAAGAGAAGAAAAGAGGAGAGAAAACTGGATCGGAAAGCATCATTGGAAAGGGGAAGAGAAGGAAGTCTCCTGAAGATCAATCAGAGGAGGGTGATCACCAACAGAGAAGTCCCAAGAGACGGCTTAATGCCAGCAATCTGAGAGAACTTACACAAATAATGGAAGAAAGCTCAACAAGTCAATCAATACAATATGAATTGAGATCTTCACAGGCTGGGAAATCATCATCAGTCTCACAGAGAAGCAAGAAATCTCAACCATCTTCTGAATATAATAGTACTCACTTGTATTCTTTAAGAATTAAAAATATTGGGAGCTTGGGAAGTTCACAAAGTATAGCCATTCAAGGAAGCCACACAAGTACTCTGAAGCTGATGGGGGGTGAGGGAAGCAGTCCAGTGAACAAGGATTATGACAGAGGGAAAGCAGCTCAAGTGGAATCATCCATCCAAGGTCCTTGATTAATGCTTCAAGATTTGAGGCGCATCCAACAGGTGATTCAGGACACAAAGGTGCCATCATGGATGACAAGGGTACCAAAGAATGTTGGATTTAATGGTGCAGGATCCCTCAAGGCCACAGAGTGGCTGACACTCTACATGGTTTACTATCCCCTTGCTATGATTCTTTGTGGAGTGGTAAGCATAGACCTGGTATTGATCAAATTGGCTCAATAAAAATCTTGAAGGAATCAACAGTGCTTCTCATTTACATAACCAACATGTTAATGAAGGATCATATTTCAAACCAAGATATCATGGAGGTTTAACGACTAATGCTGGAATACCATCAAACACTAAGGACTGGATGGCCACAAAAAAGGAGTAAACCCAAAGTGCACATTACTCAGCATTACCCGGAAGTGATCAAAAGGTTTGGTTCACCAATGGCCACCGCAGCCTGGGCCCATGAAAGGTTGAATGTATCTTGGGAAGGATACCAAAAAATAATTGCACAGGTGAGCTCACTAAGAATCATGCTGTACACCTTCCTTCTTACTGGGCAAACAAAGCAAATAATAAATGAATTTATTACAGGTGATATACATGGTACAATCATGAAGACATGTATATCAAGGAGTCAATATTCAAGTTTATTGATCCAGTCCAAGGTAATTAACAAGGGACAAGAAAACTCAAATCCTCACTTCAGCCTCACCCCATTAGACCCGGAAATCCATTGCTTATGGATGCAAGAGGTTGGAAGATTGGGTTTTGTCACAAGGGCTGTTGACATGCAAGCAGGGCTTGGCACAGAGGGGTCTCTACCCACAGTTGGCTTGGGGGCAAGGTTACTGAAGGAGGCTAACAGGAGCAGAGGAGGATTGGGTTGAATGGTGCTGAATGACACTTGCTGGGAAAGATCTCCTAGTAAGAAGTAGTAAACTTATTTCTTGTGGGAAGCATCAGGAAGAGCAAAGAGGAGGCTTATTAAATAGAAAAGAGGTTGGAACTACAACAGAGGTACAATTGATTGGGGCTCAGACTACACACATGATGTCATGGGAACAGTCTAAGTAACAGAGAGGGATGATCAGGTATGCTACTACATTAGGTTAGGCTGCTTCTACATTGGGACAAGGTTCCAGGTCTGAGCTGTCTAAGTTGGGAGAGTACAGTTGAAGGATGTACAGTGTACATGGGAGTCATGACACTATGTACTAAGTAGAGAGAGTATGTAATACAATCTGCAAGAGGATGTACATAAAGATTCCCAAAGGATAAACCACACAGAGGAGGTATGGGTTAGACAGAGAGATAACCCAAAGAGGTATGGGTTAGACAGAGAGGTAACCCAAAGAGGTATGGGTTAGACAGAGAGGTAGAATAGAGCCTGGGAGATTGAGTATGTGCAATCCTATGGAGTCTATCTGTGTATAGTATGAGGTTAGACTATATGTAGATATGTACTGCATGAAGATCCTGAGGTATATAGTTACTGGAAACATATTGATGTAAGTCTCCTGAGCCCTGGGGTTGAAGTTCCTAAGAAAGTGGATCAGGCCTGAGGGTTAGACTGAGGTTAGACTGAGTTTGGTGTCAGTATGACAGTAGCCCCTGGTGAAGAAGAGGGCATCTCCTGATGACCATAAAAGGAGAGGTTGAAGAAGCCATCCAGGTTGTCCTTCAGCCATGTCTAACTTGAGTTTTCCTTCCCCTTACCCACAACCATCACCACCATCCACCCCATTACCACCTTTATCTCCTTACACCAGATAACCTACACCAACCTATCCAATGGAGAAGACCAACAATTATCATCCAGTCCAGCAATATTACCCAAGTTGTGATAGGTGCGTCAAGCTTGGAAGAATCTGCACCACCAGTATCAAGCACAATTCTGCCAAATGTGAAATTTGTTGGCAGTATGGAAGAATGTGTGATATGGATAAGCAAGGCAGAAAGGCCTTGGGGCCAACCTTATGGGTCCTGGAGAAGAGTCAACCTTTTGAAGTGAAAGAGGCTCCAGATGATGATGCCATGAGCCTGGGTTACTCATCCAGACTTGGTGAATCTTCAGGTAATTGCTTCTGGATTTAGTATTGGAGGTGCTGGAGTGCTGATACAAGGTTTGCAATAGTCCGTTTGATGCAGGAGAGATTGAAGAAAACTCAAGAAAAGAGGGAGGCACTGTGTTGAACCGGTAATTTAGCCATAGATGGTACGTCAAGGCGTCCGCAGGAGGAGTGCGGTGAGGCATTTATACAATGGGGAACCCCTCATGTAGATTCGGACAAGGAGGTGGTCGAGGTCCCCCCAAAAAGGGTACAAAACAAGGGTATTTTGGAATCTGTCAAACCTGTCAAAGAAAATCGTCAAAGCGTCAAAGGGGTTTGTCAAAGCGTCAAAGGGATTTGTCAAAGCGTTGAAGGGGTTTGTCAAACCGTCAAAGCGTTGAACGTTGAAGCGTTGAAGCATCAAACGTCAAAGCGTCAAAGCGAATCATTGAAGCATCAAAGCAAACAGTCGAAGCGTTGAAGCCCACCGTTGAAGCGTCAAAGCAAATCATTGAAGCGTTGAAGCGGATTGTTAAAGTGGAGATGACAATGAAGACGCCAAAGGAAGTTTGGAGATGGAATTAAGTGATATGGATGAAGATAGAGGAACCACCAAAGAGATAGGTAAAGGAAAAGGAAGATAGATCATTGTTGAAGAAGGGGGCAGATCAGATGACTCTTTGGAGTTAGAAGATTTGAGGAACAAGATGAAGGATTTGGAGGTGAAGATGAAGGTGGTGGAAGACAGAAGGAATAGAAGGAAAGGAATTGAAAGAAGAGGTGAAACTGAGGTCTGGTGGGAGGAATTGGAAAGTGGGGAAAGGTTATTGGAGATGATGGAAGGAAGAAGATTCAGAGAAGATTCTGTTTTAAATGAAGATCAAGTTAATCATTCTTTGGAGATTTATAGTAGGAATTCTAGGACTTTAAATTCAAATTTTCAGGAAGGTTTAAAGAAGGGTTGGGGTAGTGAGATAAGAAAAGAGAAGTATGGGTTTTTAGAAGCTAGAAAGAAAAAAGTTTTAGAGATAAAGAAAAGACTAGCTGATATTTTGGCTTTAGCTGGGCATACTTTTGAAGTAGGGACTACTATAAGGGGGCCAAATTCTTATCAAGTTGCCAAGTTAAAATTAGTAAATACTTGGATTTCTAGAGTAAAAGAGTTGGAAGAATTGATGTGTGAAGCTATCTAAAAAGTTGTTTATATAAAATTTGTTTTATTTTATCATTATTATTTTTTTTGTTTTTATTTATATTTTCTTAGAGGGGAGTAATTGATATTTTCTTTTTTTTTCTAAGGTTGAAGAAAGGGAAAAAGGAGAAAGAATCTTTATTTTTTTTTTATCATGTTATTGATATATATATATATATATATATATTTTTGAAAAGGAGAGTAAGGTTTGTATTGTTTTTATTTTAAGGATGTCTTTGGTTTTGAAGGGTAGAGTGTATTGGAGTCTTGAAGTAAAGTAGGGCAGTTGTGAGATGAAGTCCATAGAGAGTGAAGTCCAGGGAGAATCTTGATTTGGTAAGGGTTGGAGGAGTCCAAACTTTTTGTGGTGACTGGCTTTGTTTCTGCTGCAAAGGTAACAAGAAGAAACATAATCTTTGATAAATGAAGTCATATTTTCCCAATGGAAATCTCTTTTGACTAGATCAGCTGTTTTGTCTTGTCGAGGGTGGCCAGAGAGGGGAGAGTCATGTCTTTGTCAAAGTATTTCAAGTTGGAGTTGTTCATCCTCCTTGGGGATTGCTATTCTAATTTGGAAAATAAGGAGTCCAGTGTCTGGGTCTATAAAGTAACTCTTTACTTGTTCCTCTTTATGTAGTTTCTGAATAATCTTCTGGGTTGATTTGTTGGAGATCTGCGACTGAATTAAGGTTTCCAATTGTTTGTCAACCTGTTTTGCAGAGATAAAGAAAATTCTAGAAGGATCAAAGTCAGTCTTTTTCAAGAGTTGTTTGACATTTGCTGGATTCTTTTCTGCATAGGGCATCCCCCCCTTGGGATAAACGTTGTCTTGACGTGAAAAGACATCAGGCACTATTGATTGCTTTCCAGGTCTTTAGACTATATTGAAGTCAAATTCAGACAGAAACTCAGCCCAACGGGCTTGGCAACGAGTCAAGACTTTGGAGGTCATGAAATATTTAAGAGACAAGTGATCAGTGAGAACTTCAAAGGGAGAAGAAAGACTGAGGAGGTAAGCTCTCCAGATCTTGATGGCCCATAAAATGGTCAGGAGTTCCTTATCATGGATTTCATAGTTCAGTTCAGCACTACCCAATTTCCTGCTGTCAAAAGCAATTGGGTGTTTAGATCCATCAAGAGAGACTTGGGTCAGGACAGCCCCTAGGGCATAGTCACTGGCATCAGTCTCCAAAAAGGTTTTTAAGGAAAAACCAAAATGTCTGAGTACAGGAGCTTTAGTAAAGGCTACCTTGAGGTCCTCAAACTGCTGCAGAGCCCCTGGGGACAAAGGAAAGATGGGGTCTGCTCCAGTTAGAGCACTGATGAGGTGCACCTTTCTGGAATAGTTAATGATAAACCTGCGATAAAAATTAGAAAAACCCAAAAACTGTTGCAAGGCCTTCTTGTTTGTTGGTGGTGGCCAGTCCAAGATCTTCTGGACCTTGGAGTTGTCCATTTCAATGCCACCTCTGGAAATGACATATCCTAGATAGTCCACTGAGGAGGCATGTCATTCACACTTAGAAGCTTTTGCATATAAGTTTTTCTTCCAAAGTCTGTTCAAGACTTCACACACATGAGCTGTATGTTCTGTTAAGTTTTTGGAAAAAATAAGAATGTCATAAAGGTATACCACCACACAGATGGTCAGAAGGTCTGCAAAAATGTCATTAACAAGAAACTGAAAAGAGGCAGGGGCATTTGTGAGTCCAAAAGGCATTACCAAATATTCAAAACTCCCAAACTGAGTTCTGAATGCTGTAAGATGTTCATCCCCTTCCTTAATTTGAAGGAGATTATAAGCACCCCTGAGGTCAATTTTGGAAAAAATGGTAGAACCAGAAAAGACTGTTAATAAGTGAGTCATGGGAGGAATGGGATACCGGTTCTTTTGAGTCACAGCGTTGAGTTTTCAATAGTCAACACACAATCGCAAACCACCATCCTTTTTTCTTACAAAGAGGACAGGTGCTCCAGTGCTGGAAGTGCTGGGGCAAATGAAACCTTTCTCTATATTTTCCGCTATATAGGCTTGTAGGGCCTCCTTCTCATGGTGACTAAGGGAGTAGATAGGCCCAACTGGAGGCATAGGGCCTTCCAGTTTGATATGATGGTCGTAAGTGCGATGAGGAGGGAGTTTATCAGCTTTGACCTTGGAAAAAACATCTAAAAAGGTATGATAAGCATCAGGAACTCTCTCCATCACAGTTTCAATTTCATCAGTTTCCTCATCTTCATCCAAACCTTCTGCAGTAGCCTGCTTTGGGTCAGAGTCAGAAGTGGAAATAATCATACGCAAAACTTCAACAGATAGATCATTCTCCATATCCTCCAAGAATTTCAGAGAATGTCAAAAGAATATCCTGTTCACAGAAGTAGTTGTTGAACTCAAAGGGAAGTGTTGTGAGTGCATAGATTCTGAAAAGGGGACAGGAGAAGTTACCTGCAGGTTCACTGGTGGAAAGGAATTAGTGGCCAAGGAGAGTTCAACGGAAGAGGAATGATCCAAAGTTGGTTGGTGTCTTGGGGTGATCAATCCCAGTTGCCAATTTACCTCTGGGTTCCAGAAAGAGAGGAAGTCAATACCTAGAATAATGTCTTCTTTGGGGGGAGTATCAACAACCAAGAAATCCCATTCTAAGTTGGGAAAAGAGGGCAAAGAGAAATTGAAGGAAACCTTATGGGTGATTTCCTGGGAAGGTGAGTCAGAAGGACTGAAGGTAAATAAGAAGATAGGAGTGGTCAGGGGTTTGAGTGATAGAGAAAACTTTAAAACCATAGATTTTGAAATAACAGATTGAGTTGCTCCAGAGTCAACAAGTACACTGTAAGCCTGGTTATTGGACAAGCAAACAAAACGTAAGTCTTTGGAAGGAGGGTTAGCGTCTTTTCTTTCCAAAGTTTGTACTCGAATATTGGGAGGTTGATGTTCAAGGAGTACCACATTCCCATCACCTAGTCTTTTCCCTGTTGTGGCTTCATAGGATTGGGCTTCTGGCCAGGCTTAAAATCTGGACATTTCCTGCAGAGGCTAATGTTGTGAGTTCCTCCACAGTAGTTACACAAACCCTCTCTTTCTTGCCTAGCTTTTTCTTCAGCCTTGAGGTGTCAATCCTTGCCTATGTTGGGATAGGTGACATAGGTTTGAGTAGAATTAGTAGGGGTTGGCTTGGTCTTCCCCTTAAACCTACCTGGTTGGCTGTTCTGTTGAGATTTCTGAGGATTTGGAAGACTGGGGCCAGGTCTTGAGGTCTGAGGGAGAGTGAAGGACTTCTCCCGGATCCTTTCATGGTAACAAGTGTCATACTTAAGAAAAATATCCATTAGGTCTTGCAAGGTTTCTTGAGGTCCATCATAACCAGCTAGTTGGTCAAGTAATCTGGCCGGGAGACCCTGTCTAAAATTAAAGAAAAAGGCTTTATCACCCCACCCAAAGACCTTGGTCATAAGTGTCCTGAATTCAGTGATATAGTTAGTAGCATAACCACTGTCTTTCATCTTAAGGAGGGTTAACTCCTTCTCAGCACGCTGGATTTCTAGACAATCCCCAAAAAGGGTATGAAGCTGTTTATTGAATAGAAGCCAGGAGTTAAGTATGAATTCTGTCTCATGATTACCAATGTGAGCAAGATAGGTTTGGATCCATTGACTGGCATTTCCTGAAAGGTAAGAGACTGTAAAAAATACTTTCTTTCTGTCATTAGCAAAACCTCTCTCATCATTTGCAAAAATGAGTTCACAAGCTTGAAGGAAAGGTCTAAGCTTGGTTGGGTTAGTTCCATCAAATTTATCTGGGGCATTGACAGATGGATATTGAAAGTTAGCAGAGGGTCCATGGTCAGCAGGTTTAGAAAGATGAGTCATTGCAGTGGTCATTTGCTGAAGAATGGCCAGCAGGGCAGGGTCAGTTGAAGGAGCCTAAGTGGTGGAAGGAAGGTTGGTGTGTGGGGAAGGTGAAGGGACTGCTGTTGCATTAGAAGTTTGACTAGGATTACCCTCTGGGGATGGTGAACCCAGGCCACTCAAGATTCTGGAATCAAATCCTGAGTCTTCATCCTCTTCATCTTCCTCAACTTCTCCTGGGATTGTGAACATGCTTGCATCATAGGCAGGAGAGTCCAAAACATGGGAACCTGGGCTTGGAAACTGACCTGTGACCCTGTGGAGGCTAGCATTGTCAGAAGGAGGAATAGTAGAAAGGGATACTTGGGGAATAGGTTCCAATAAACCTGTATCCATAGGATTGGAAGTGGTAACCACTGGTGCAGCCAGGTTGGAAAATGTCCTACCTGTTCCAAAAGATCTAGGGGTAGAATGGTCAGTAGGTTCAGTGGTACCTCTCCCCCTAGAGCTTCGGGTGACTGCTGGGCTAGAAATGTGAGAAAAAAGAGCACTTTGTGGGGGCATTCTTACTTCTAAGAATAATTAGTTACCCAAAAGTTGTTCTTCACCTTGGAGCAAGAATAAAATGATTAAAAAGGAATTTTTTTCTTCCTCTGATTACCTTTATGGGACAGTCAAATACTGGTTACTATACCTTGTCTAAGTGTCAAAGTGTCGAAGCGTTGAAGCGTTGAAGTGTTGAAGCGTCAAAGCGTCAAAGCGTCAAAGCGTTGAATTGTCAAAGTGATACTTAGAGGATGGAAAGATGGAGCTCTGAGTAGGTTAAACAGTAAGGTAAAGGAAGAAATGAAAATGGCCACAAATCAAATAGCCAAGTTCAAGGTGGGGACAGAAATAAAGAAAACAAAAATTGCCACAACTCAATAGCAAGATTTGATGCTGTCTAAAAAGGGATAGGGAGTGTGGTTGGTGAAGAAGGGGTTATTGGGGAAGAAATCAGTTTAATGTCACAAGGCCTGCTGACATGCAAGCAGGGCTTGGCACAGAGGGGTCTCTACCCACAGTAGGCTTGAGAGCAAGGTTACTGAAGGAGGCTAACAGGAGCAGAGGAGGATTGGGTTGAATGGTGCTGAATGAAACTTGCTGGGAAAGATCTCCTAGTAAGAAGTAGTAAACTGATTTCTTGGGGGAAGCATCAGGAAGAGGAAAGAGGAGGCTTATTAAATAGACAAGAGGTTGGAACTACAACAGAGGTACAATTGATTGGGGCTCAGACTACACACATGATGTCATGGGAACAGTCTAAGTAACAGAGAGGGCTGATCAGGTATGCTACTACATTAGGTTAGGCTGCTTCTACATTGGGACAAGGTTCCAGGTCTGAGATTTCTAATTTGGGATAGTACAGTTGAAGGATGTACAGTGTACATGGGAGTCATGACACTATGTACTAAGTAGAGAGAGTATGTAATACAATCTGCAAGAGGATGTACATAAAGATTCCCAAAGGATAAACCACACAGAGGAGGTATGGGTTAGACAGAGAGATAACCCAAAGAGGTATGGGTTAGACAGAGAGGTAACCCAAAGAGGTATGGGTTAGACAGAGAGGTAGAATAGAGCCTGGGAGATTGAGTATGTGCAATCCTATGGAGTCTATCTGTGTATAGTATGAGGTTAGACTATATGTAGATATGTACTGCATGAAGATCCTGAGGTATATAGTTACTGGAGACATATTGATGTAAGTCTCCTGAGCCCTGAGGTTGAAGTTCCTAAGAAAGTAGATCAGGCCTGAGGGTTAGACTGAGGTTAGACTGAGTTTGGTGTCAGTATGACCGGTTTGCAACAGGATGTGTCTCTCAATTACAATGTGCCCAAAATCAACAGGACCTTGATACATCAAAAAAGATTTACAATGCAACGGCCGGATCAAGGTAAAAATCACTCCAATTCCTATGTGGATATCATGCGGGATGAACTCTGTTCATTTGGTCAAATCACCAAGCTCTTTGTGCAAAAAGAAGGTGGGGATTTTTGGTTTGTGATTCAGTTTTTTCAAGATGCACATGCAGAAGATGCCAAAGATCCATACACAGCCCACCCCAACTTGAATTTGCAAGTGGTTTCAACAGATCTAAGGGAAACTGTGGTGATGACAGGAAAGGAGATAGTGGGGCATGTGGCTGTTTTGGACAATTTTGTGGGGAAATTTGGTTATCAAGGCAAGACAATGAATTTTGTTTCCCTGGCACAAGTAGTGAGTTTCCCTTTTAGCTGATATGAGGACAAGGTCAAAACTGATTGTGGAATGTGCAGGGATGGTTTTCAGCATGAAATGACCCATTGTGTTTGGCCTATGGGTGACCTGAAACCTTAGCAAGTATCAACAAGCATCATTTGAGGAAACATGGAAGAGTGGACACCAAACACCAACCATATGACACTTTGTGTGGACATGAATGGGGCCTAAGGGATGATGGAATGGAGATTAGATGTGAGGTTGGTAGACGTAATATTTGTAACAACAGAATCTTGGATATTAAAATTTTCATCATGCATTGTATTAGTTTCCAATGAATTTGACAGACAAATCCTCAGTTGTCAAATGTTTACAATTGGGGAATGATGAAGGAGGAGGGTAGGAATATAAATAAGAAATCCTCTGATCTCACATTGATTATCATCCTCCATCTGTTCTTTCCCCCATACCAATCAGCCGGTCTGACCATCAAGTTATCTGTTCATACTCTCTCACAGTTAAACAATACTATCTCAAACACTCACCATCTATCTCTATAACAATATTGGTTTTTCAAGGTTTGGAAAATCCTGACTTCAACCCTCTACAAAATCAATTCAGTCCTGGGCATTGGCTCTGCAACTTAAACATAAGCTACATGTTGCCTTGCCTCTCACACCAGCCATAGGGCCCTCCTCCTCAAATTTGGGTGATTACCGACTAGTGCTATAGTATCAAATTACACCCTTAGCCAACCCTTGAATATTAATTATTTATCATGCCAGACCAAAGTGCCTATACCTCCCAAACTGCTGCAGCTGGTCAAGGCAATCCAATGCTGCCTGAAGAGAAAATATCCTCTGGTGTGCAAGAGACAGTGTCCTCTGGTTTGCAATATCATGAGGGACTCCTGGATGACCTACTCAGGGGGGTTCCCCCAGATGTGAATACTATACCAGAATCAGGTGAGCAGTATGATTGAACTGGGAATTCCACTAATTTCATTAACACAGAGATACTGATTGTGATGGGTTTAGTGGACATGAATGATTGCACTGCTCAATCTAGGATTGGACTGACCAACCGTTCTGAAAAGCAAAAACTTGACAAGGAGACTTTAGACCGCAAATTGAGACAAGTGCGCCAGATGGTCACAAAAACCCCCCTTCCCAGTCAATCTAGTACAATCTCATGTTCTTTACGGCAATGGGTCTGCTTTTTGATGGGGATTCCAGCAAATTTAATGAACTTCCCCTCACCTCCCTCTCCTGAAGTATTACTGAAATGGGAACAGTGGGCTCCTATGAGGGCACAGCGGGTCATGGCACATCTGGAGTCTGTCCAGACAGAACATGGAATGGCAAATCAGGCGGATGGGAAGCTTCAATACAATGAAGAAGTGGCTAGACTCAGAAACAACATTGTACCCCCACAATTCCACCAAGCAACCAATGTGCCATCAACCAACAATTTCCCATGGAATGCTAAGGTAACATGTGAGAGAGATGTGCAAAACGCAGTTTTCTCAAGGATTAAATTTGAGTGGCATGCAAGGTCCTTTGTATCATTGGGCTGGAATGCAGCAATAGGTGACATCATAGTCCAGAATTACTCAAACTGGAAAAAGGCCCAACCTGGTATGGTGTTGGATGGAATGGAGAACATGAGGGAATTATTGGAGAGATGGGTCCTGGGGAAGGGAAAAGAAATATGGCAAGCAGAATTATTAGGGTCAAAGTTTCAAGAAAATAAAATTACCAACGCCCAATGCCCATCCATCCAGCGAGCCAAAAAGAAGGTTAGAGCATGAGTCCTGGGGGTTTGTATTCAAAGAATGGATGCTGATGGTGTGTGTTGGTTTGTGTTACAGATAATTGAAAAGCATTTTCCCACAGCCCACAAATTCCTTCCCAAAGAAGCAGCAGAAGTCATTGCAATATTTGACCATGTGGATGTTGTTTCTGATTGGGAGGAGGATAAAGATGGCACTTGCACAACCATTGAAACCCCATGGAGGAGCTGTGAACTAAATGATCTAACTCAACTCATATATGAAATAGCATTTCAAGTTGCTATGAAGCACCAAGAAATCAAGAATTTGCATTCACTACTTGATTGTGTGTCAGGCAGGGTGAAACCCAAAGAATTCACCCTCCTTGAATGCCCAAAAAAACTTCCAATTGATGCTTATCACCCTGCAGCACTGCAAGCCCTTTCAGAAATTGACCTCAAACTTGTGGCTCCTTGTGAAAACTCAAAAATTGTTGCAGAAATCACCTTACTATCAGAAAAAATCAAGAAGAAGCCTTGTACCACAATTGGCCTATTTCCAGCTCATACCCCTGACGCAAGTGGATTGCGCCAATAATAGTTGACACTTGGGTGGTCTTTTTTTTCTTCCTGTATCTTGATAGCCTTTCTATTCTTATATTTCCTAATGCAATAAAAGTTGATATACAAGTTTCAGTGTTTATTTTTCTGTAAGTGATGCATGAGTTTAAGAAATTCAATTCAATTTTGTGAATGCGGGATAACACATACCTGGATAAAAAAAGTATTGTGTTTTTAAGAATGCTTGGACTGGGAAACAATTTTTTTTGGGTTTAATCAATTTTTGCCCAAGTTTAATCACAGGTTTTTGAGCCAATATTTTGGATTACAACAATTGTTGCCATCCATAGAGCTATCAAAATGCATCTGGCCAATTGGGAAAGTGAATAAAAAGTGTGAATGAACTTTGAATGCCTCAAATTACCAGATGCTTACATTGAACTAAAACAATTGCCACTGTCCATAGAGCTATCACAATGCATCTGGCCAATGGTTCAGATGAATGAACAGTGTGCATGGACTTTAAGTCTCTCACTTTCACAGATTCTCATGGGACTCAGCTCACCGCAATGTCACATTATGAACTCATTTATCAAGAATTAAGTTGCATAAGGCATACATGAATTGATTTATAAGCATGATTATTGTAATCAATGGAGAAAGAAAAGCTAGTACACTAAGATACTGATAAATTTGGGATAGCTGAAATAGAAAAATTAGATTTGCAAGGTAACCTAAATACAGGATTATAAGTTGAAGAGTTTTGGGACAGCCAATGATCACTGAAATCAAGGACAAGACATTTTTGCAAGTCCATGCGGGATACCCGTGATCCTGGCCAAAATTCAGGGCTGAAAAAGCAGTCTTGGATAAGCTTCACTATGTAAGGATTTTTACACTTCTATACTTGTTCCTTGATGTCCTTGGGCTCTAGCTTGTTGGCTTTGGAGACAAGGCTCAGGAGCTGGAGGGATTGAACCAGGGGAAATTTCCTAATGTATGATGGTATCAGCAAGAGGCCATGTACTCCCACTACAAGGTAGGCCACAAGAATGTGGTAGTAGGGTTGGGATGTGATGGTAACCATGATGGTGTTGAACTTGGCCTGCTGTGGTGCCACTGCTGTGGAGGACCCCTCCAGTCAAAGTTTTTTCTGCAGGAGAGAAAATGCAATGAGCAGGTGGTAGATTTTGTCAACCAATTTTTCCAGGGAGTTGAAGCCAAATTCATGACTAGGGCTGTCAACTGGCTGTCCTTCAATCCAAGCAATGTCTTCATGTGAGCCAAGACAAGTGGTAAAATACTTGATGATTGAGATATCACTGCTTGCCTCATCTTCAGTACCTGAAGGTTGGATAAATGCTGATGGCGGGGTGAGTTCTCTTGAGACCAGGAGGATTGATTGAAACCATAATTTTGCCCATCTAAACTGTGAAAACTCTGGAGGGTGAGTAAGGTGGATCAAGAGATTTTGCAGCTTAGACCCTATGGTTGTGGCTGGTGGGGGTGGTGACCCGGGTAGAAGAGGCAGAGAAAATAAATCTGGCATGTAATATGGCTCAGATTTGAAAGTTGGGAAGGGATTTGCATCTGTAGGAATGAGGAGAGGTTGGCTACTGTGAGGGAAAAAGATCCCAGTGGAATCAACCTTACCACTTGTAGCCAATTGACTTATCCATTCCTTAATACCAGCACTGATGGTGTTGAAAAAGATTTTGCAAGATAGCAATTGAGGGTAAGATCCCCATTCTTTGTGGTCTTTTGAACGTAATCCAAAGTGGTGCACTGCTGCCTCAACAGCTCTCTTGTAGCACTTTGAGTCAATGATGCCATTTGCAAAGGGTTGAATGGCTTCCTGGAGTTAAGCCGGGTATTTTTTGAACAGTGTAGGTGAATATATGGAGGGAGCTACAGTGATTGGCAATCAGGGAAGGTATTTGGATTGATGTGATGGAAGTGACTTACCAGGGTCATTTGCAGGATCAGCGGCAGAGGGGGGGTAGCCCCCTTGGTGGTTTGAGAGTCTGTTACCATTGGTGTAGCATTGGGTTCAAGGGGAGTGGTGATGGATGCCTTCTCTGCTGGGACTTCAGGGGTAAAGAGTCAATGTTGGAATTCTTTGGAGGGCACTTCATTTGGAGCAGCTTGTGTCGGCCAAATAGCGGGGCCTGGGGTACTTTCCTCTTCATCACTTTCCATCAAGGGCGCAAATTTATGCCTCTTCTTGTTGGGATTGGCAGAGGCAGTTTTAGCCCATCTTTTGGCAAGAAGTTTCCCTGACCCAATCTGAACCTCCTCCTCAGGAGGGAGGTCATCACTGTTTTCAACAACTGGTGAAGGACACAATGAGGATCAGCCAGGGATTAGACTAGCATTCAAGTGTTTTAACTCACAGGCCATTGCATTTTGAAGAACCTTACAGGCCTTGACTGCCATGTCTTGCACTGATTGTGGCAGTGATTTGTCATTGGCCATTTTAAGGAGCTTTGCCATTTGCCACTTGCTATTAGCAAAGAAGTTAGACTTTGAAATAACCAAGGCTTCCTGTGTGCTCATCAAGCCACCGGTCTGGGCTGGGGGTGGGGGTGGGGGTGCAGCATGGCGGCTTGATGATGATTCTGTGCCAACAAGTTCAACCCATGGTGGGGGTGGTGGAAGAGAGGCTAAGGGAGGTCTGGTAAGTAGTTGAGGCAAACATGAAAAAGTGAAAAGAGGACTCACAGTCTGGAGTGATGATTGCTGGGCAATCAGTAGTTGGATCCCAGTGGGCTCAGTGGGCTGGGCAGAGGGGATTGAGGGTGTGGGTTTGCTGTGTGCAGGTGATGAAGACATAGTGGAGAAGTCTTGTGGTGATGGTATGAATGGATGGATGGTATGGATGGATGGATGGATGGATGGATGGATGGATGGATGGATGGATGGATGGATGGATGGATGGATGGATGGATGGATGGATGGATGGATGGATGGATGGATGGATGGATGGATGGATGGATGGATGGATGGATGGATGGATGGATGGATGGATGGATGGATGGATGGATGGATGGATGGATGGATGGATGGATGGATGGATGGATGGATGGATGGATGGATGGATGGATGGATGGAAGGATGGATGGATGGATGGATGGATGGAAGGATGGATGGATGGATGGATGGATGGATGGATGGATGGATCAAATGATGGAGGGATGGATGGATGGAGAGAGGGATTGATTTGTCAATTGGGTTCACTATCCACCCACACTTTATACACTAACTTGTATGCATTTATGCATTGAGGGGTGACTCACCCTCAATGGTTGCCATCCATTAAATTAGCCTCATGGTTGCTGTTCATTAGCTTAGGCTGAGCTTGCCCCAATGGTTGCTGACCATTAGCTTTCCCCAATGTTTGCCAACCATTAGCCTTGCCCAATGGTTGCCAACCATTAGCTTGCCCCAATGGTTGGCAACCATTAGCGTGACCCAATGGTTTCCAACCATTAGCTTTCCCCAACAGTCACCAACAATCAGCTTTCCCCAGTGGTCACCAACCATTAGCATTCCCCAATGGTTGATGGCCATTAGCTTGCCTCAATGGTTTCCCACCATTAGCTTGCCCCAATGGTTGGTGACCATGAGCCTGCTGCAATGGTGGCTGTCCATTGGCAAAATTCCACCTTTTTTCATATTCAAGTCATCATCCCCTTGTGCTTTGCAATTATTGAATTCTGACCCTGCTCCCCTACTTTGATAATCATGCAGTGCAAAAAAAAAACAACCCATCATGGTAAAATACCTCTTGAATGGAGCCCCATCAAAAAAACCCAGACTCTTCAATCAAGCTGTTTCCAGCAGTTTCCCTGGCTCCAACTCCCACTTCTCTCAATTTCTGTCATCCTATTGTAGAGTTGTGATGAATATCACCAAGTCAACGGATAATCACTTTCAACAAATCCCCAATTCCCTACAACAATCCCAGGTTCAATCACTGCCTTCATCTTGCATTCATCAACAGATTCACTCCACTACCTCTCTAGTCCCATCCAAGTCTTTATGTCTACTACATGGCATATCAACCCTAGCAAGATAGGTTTTTCTTCAAGACCTTGCACAAATCAACTTTCCTTTCTGTGCTTTCAATTGGTCTGAGCCTTGGGAATTGCATTGGAACCAGTTGTTTATGGGACTCATCATTAAACATTGGAACCATGCCCATGCACATGGTGCATTTCAAAACTACCCATTCAACACAGTGCATAACACCAAATTCAACCTGACCATTTTCCTCAAGAGGTGGTTCATGGACAGGAGATCCAATATTAAGTCTGGAAAATATCTTTCAGAAGCACATGCAGCAAAACAAAATCAGACAAGAAGATCCAGATGGCGCAAACAAGTAAGCAATTACTCCCTATGATCCCATGGTATTTTTTACCCCATTTTTTTCACATGGTTTTTCCTCTCTGCCTACAGCTCTCAAATCAACAAACAGAGATCTTGGAATCACTTGGATTACCAGAAAATCAGTCCAGTATATTCAGTGAAACCCAATGTTGCTATGACACTGAGGTCTCCAATGAAAAGGTCTTCCAGAAGGTCCAGTGCCAATGGCAACTCAAGTTTTCTCTGCCCTTGGTCACCAAATATATAAAACATTTGACAAAATGAAAGCTGAGAGACTTGGTATACGGTACAAACATGGTCATTCAATGTGGATGATGAGGAAACCTTCCAACCTCCAAAAAAAACTCAAAAAGGTGCCAACAAGACTCCCCAGCAACTTTTATCATCCTGATTTGATTTCTTCCCTTTCTCCAGAGGGCAAACAGCTTTTGGATATGCAGCCTCCAATTGACCTTGCCTTCATAATGTCTAAACTCATACCTTAAATTATTTGTAGATCTAAAGTCATTTTTTAATATTGATTCTTTTGATAATAGAATGTTCAACTCTCACTACTTTAATCCATAGACTCTTGCAAGGATATCCTACTTGAAATATTTTTTTCATGAGACATACCTGTGTTGTAAAATTACATAAATATCATTAAATCTTGAACATGTCCAAAGTGTTTTAATTATCTTCCCCTGCATCAAAATACACTCTACATTGTGCAATTAGTATCAACATAACTGTACCAATACCATTGAAATAAAAGCTCCTTCATGCAATGATTTGATGTTGTACATACCTTTGACATATAAAACTGCTTTTGGAAACCATGCACATTTATGTGTAAAACACAGGGCCACTTTTGGCTGTTGAGGACCGCAGAGCCAACAACAAGGGTTGATTTGTTGGTGGCGCGCGTTGACCGCCCGACATTTTGACAACCAGGTGGGCCAACGGTCAACCAACCAACAAATTATGGTTGAACCACCCATGCGTCAATCCACCAGTTGCCTGGTCAGTGACGGGTGGTCAGATTTTTTGTAATGGAAATTTGCCCCTGCGGTTGAATCACCAGCAGGGGCAGCTGTCAGTGACTTGCAGTTGGGGTTGAGGCAACATCACCTCACCCCTGCAGTCAATTCACCAGCTGGATGGACAGGGTGGATCCATGTGACGTCATGGTTTCTGACCCATGACATCAGCTGTTTACCGGTTGACTATTGATTGGCTCAGACAATGATCATCATCATTTCTCTCACTCACTCCACCTCTCTTGATCCATCCCACCATGGTGGACTGATACTAATACTTCTCTCTTTCTAGACCAACCAAGACCTGACCATCCTATCCCCTCCCTCCCTCCTCATCCATCCATCCATCCATCCAACACCCCCCCTCTCTCTTCTTTGAATCTCCCTCTCACAGGTGCCAGTCTCTTCTTGTGTACCACTCAATCACTTGCCAACAATGGTGGCCCCCTTGGTCTCCTGATGGAATTCTTGGTCATGGGAACTGGTTGAGCAATTCATTCCCTACCTACTCCCCCTCTCTTCTTCCCTTCTCTGATCCACTGACACCACTCAATCATCACTCAGATTACTACCACCAGTCCTTTGAAATGTCATGGCCTCACTGGTTGAAATGAGTTGAGTACTTTTCCTCTGGCCCTCACTCTCCCCTTGCTTGACTCCTCTGATCTCCTTCTCTTGTCTCTCTGCTACTCAGTCTCTCATTTCCCCATTTCAGGTGGTCATGTCACCCTCATCATCCATCCATAACACATTTCTGTTGTCTCCCTGCCATCATCAGCAAATCAATCAATTCACACCTTCAATCTCATGCCTCTTCACACCCATTGAAAGCTGTGAACAACCTTGATTTGATTCAAAAATTGATTGCAATCAACAGTACTGGGGAGCTGGAGGGTATCAAAATTAAACACCAATTGTTTTACAATCCCCATCCCATGAGAAAACTTGACAATTTTTTTTTTAATTTTTGTAAATTTCTTTCTATTTCATTGTTAAAATACAACTGTAAAATTCTCCCACAAAAAAAAATCATGTAATAATATTTATGACACATTAAAACATTAGAAATTAAAATAAAATAAATATAAATGATTTATTTGATCTGGAAAGCCCCCTGTACCAACAATGGAAACCAAAAAAAAAAAAGGTTGAATCATTGTTGAGAATTACAATGATTCAACCCACGAGGACCTTCTGACCCTTGAGTCAAATTGCTGTCAGATCAACCTTGACAGCAATTTGACAAGGGCCCAACCGCGCGTAGGTGGAATTGGCGTTGAGAGGTTAGCAAGTCCTCCACCACCCTTGACGTTTTGGAACACCAACATTATTTTGACGGGAGCACTCCCACTAAGGGAGTGCTGTCAAGCCAGCATTGGCCAAGCTGGGGGCTCAACAGCGAGTTGGCCCCATGGTGTATTTGTATGGTCTGTAAAGCATGTTTGGGTGCTGAGCCACGTTTTTCCAAAATTTGCTAAAGCTCACGTGGCACTTAGCAAATTCATCCTGGCACCTGGCAAAGCATTCTTGGTGCCTTGCCAATGTCCACTTGGCGCCTTGCCAAATTGGTCTGGTGCCTGGACAAGTTTATCTTGGTTCAGATCAAAGCTAGTTGCATTGACCCACCAATCACATGATCATACTTGAAAAAAACAAAAAAAAAAGGCTTGAAGTTGAGGGGAGGGAGGCTGGTCAATTTTGGTACAACCAGCATTGATTGGCATCAAGGGGAGTTTGATTAGGTGCCAAGTTTTAATCCCTGCAAGCCCAACCTAATCAAGCTCCCTGGGCTCCAATCCAAGTCCCCCTAGGCACATCCCAAGTCAAACCTGGACAGGCACGCAGATGCGCTTTACACACCATATGTGTATATGGCCATGGGAGAGGCCTAAAAAAACATTTTTCATCAAAAATATAAAACTTTTGGTTGCAATATACACCCCCATTTGCAAATTGGTGGTGTATAAAGCCCATCTGGGGGGCAGGAAAAGTTCCATGTGTTGTTTCTAAAGTGTGTGTGGTGCCCAAAAAAGCTAGCTTGGCACCCAGCCAAGTGATCTTGGTGCCCTTTCAAGTGCCAGTTTTCCCATCCATAAATTGGCCTGGTGTCTTTCCAAGTTGGTTTGGGTGTCAATCAAAGCTGGTTGCACAACCAATTCTCAACTGTATTGTTTCTCTTTTTTTGACTCAAAAAGTTATTTTTTTTTACTTTTTACTTTAAATAGCTGTGCATAAATTAATAAAATGAATTTAAACCAGGTTGAAAAAAAACTTACCTTTTTGAATATGCTTTGAAAAACAGTCCCATGACTTTTTTCTACCCACTGTAATTTTCCCCCACATCATCCAATTTGTCCCTCAAGCAGGAGAAGATAAAAAAGCATGAGAAAAAAAACAATAAAATTTAAATATATATATTTCAGAGCACACCATACCAGGATGGGTTTCCCAGCCAATACCACTCATTTACTTTTCCCCCACATCATCCAATGAGTACCTCTTGCAGAAAAAGATAAAAAACCATGAGAAAAAATAGAAATAAAATAAAAATGAATAATCAAAAATAAATTTGAAAGAAAATCCTAATTCTGTAATCCAATGAAACTTGTTAGCTCAATTCTCAAAGGCACAAATAATGATTATATCTATTGGGTCATATTATGAACTAAAATGTGGTTACCAATCACTAGGGTTTTATTTAAAACTATGTTCCTGCAAGAGAATTTTTATCCCCCTGGTTCAACAGGCAGTAAAATGATTACTGCAACCTGGTGGTTTAAAAAGTGAATTCTTCACTCCGACAGTGTGTTGGGGTTGGTGGCTCACTCCTCAGTTCATTTTCCCAATCCAGCAATTACATAGTTATGTAATTGGAGGTAGCATTTCTGATGATTTGGAGGTTGAATGTGTTTTCCACTTTCCCCTGGAACTTGGTGGAGAAATGTGGGTTGAACTCCACTCATGGATGCTGTCCAGGACCAGAGGAGATTGAAGGTTTAGTAGGGTAAAGATATGTGGATGTAGAGTTGAGGGTGATTTGACAACCTCTGTCAATGACAGAGGGGGGAGGTGAGATCAACTGAAGGTACAACAGAGATAATTCTTGAGACATAGCTTGGATACAGGTGTGATACAATTTGCCACCTGCATATGGGTGGCGCCCTATTTTTTGTGGTGTTGGGTTTGGTTGTCTTTAATCTTTCTTTTTCTTTCTTCTTTGGGTAAATTTGGTCCAGGCTGTTTGGTCTCATTCTGAGGTTGTGGTTTTATTAGTGGTTGTTCAAGGAGAAGGTTTCAAGTCTGAGTTCCTGTTTGGAGAAACCTGTAGTTGCATGGGTTTCTTCCCCGCAAAAATACTCCAAGTTGTCCCAATCAGGAAAAATTTCAAAAGTGGCAGTGATTCAGAGGCAACCATTTGCAACTACCACAAGTTATCCTAATCAGGATAACTCCAAGCTGTTCTAGCAATTCAGTAGCGCAGGTGAAACTTCCAAAAATCAACCAAGTTTTTATTTTGATCATATTTCAACAGTAATCATCAGTGAAAGGATTCCAGAACAGAGATATTAGGTTAAAATGTTCTTGGTAACAATTTTCAGATATGTATTGGACCAGAAATTTACATTCAGTTTAGAAATGTTTGATTTCTTCCAGAGATTCACAAAGTTTTGGTGCAATGTTTTTGAATCTTCTTGAATATTTTCCAAAGGCAAATTACATCATAAAACGCAGGAAAAATGTATTCAATTGGACTCATCAGATATTTATCCTTTACAGCAAACAGGAATTTTATTTCTTGCCTATCTTATATTTCTGAAAGTTGACTAAGGTCCCAAAGGAATTTTCATTTACTTTCTTTTGACAGAAAGCAGAGACTACAGAGAAAAACTTTGTGAAAAATTGGTGACCCCAAAAAAATGAAGGACAGTCATTGAAAGTTTTTTTCTTTGATATTTGCAGTCCAGAAAAAAAAGTGTCAAAGTATTTTTACAAATTGATGAATTCAGGGTGAGAAATTAATCAGGATTAAATTTTTCCATTGAGAATTTTGATTCTGTGATGAAATTGTTTATCATTTGGCCTTAATATGAAGGATTGAATGATTCATTTTACCTGAATAGTTCCTTTGTTCATTTTTGATCTCTTGCTTTAAATAGTACTGAATTTTGTATGAAAGGGATCAGAATTGGATTAAATGAGATTTTCTTAAATTTTAAGTTGGAACTCCTGCTTTTTTGAATATTTTAATGGATCTTCTTGGGGCCCATGAATCCTTTTAAAATTTTATGGGTTGATGGATAATGTGATGCAGGAGGATTTTGATCAGGGAATTGAATTTTGAATTTCCAAACTCCCAATATCTTGTATTAACTGACAGAAAAAAATAAGGACATTGCTTTTTCTGCTAATTGAAATTATTTTTCAATCTGAACTGGGTGCGGTGTATTTTTCTTTTAATCTGGAATGGTTTTATATTTCCCAGATTTATCATATTTTTATGTTTATTCTTTTTCCTTTACATTATAAATCTGGTGGGAATGGCTTATCCATTGTTTCCAGCCCAAGTTTGAATATTTTGAAAAAGATCCTCCTTTTGATTACATGATAATTCAGGAGGTTTGGAAAATTGGATGCAGTGAGTGGTCCCAAATGATGATGAGGGGGCAGGAGATGGGCAAGCTGGAGAAAGAGTTCTGAAAATTTGATAGATGATTTTTTCAGACATTTATTTTGGCTGAGATTTGAGTTGGAGGAAGATGGTATACTATTGGAAAAAGAATTTTCATTGAATACTTGGGTTTTCAATGAGATTATTTGTGATATTTTGATGTTTTTCTGGAACTTTAGAATGGTAAAAAATTGCTTCTTTTGTTTTTTTTGAATATTATTGATTTTACAGAAGATCAGGTGAGAATTTGAAATTATATGCATAATATGTGTGATGAGTGATATATTTTTATTATGAGATATTTGAGTTGAAAAGGATTGATATAGTGGGAGTCAATATTTAATTCAATTTTTTCAAGGTGTGGTGGGGGTTGATGAGTGGTATTGTGTGGTTTAGAGTGGTGAAGAATGGTGAAGATTAGTTTTGAAAGGTGGTACAAGGTGTTGAATGATGAGAAGAGGTGTTTTTGGGATTAGTCTTGAGTCTTTCAGCTTGCTACTATTCCAGAGCCAGCTGTGAGAATACCAGAAATAATAAACAAATAAATAAAATAAATAACAATAATTAATAAAAACAATAATAAGAAGAAGGAAAATCAAAATTATTGTTGAAGATTTGAATCCCCCATCAAAAATAAGCTAGGCTCACCCACTGACCCATAATTTGATTTCCCACTCCTTTATATTTTGAAATATTTATATAAAATCATCTTAAAAAGAACAGAATCATCATTGCACTTTTTGGCAATTTTAATAGTTCATGTGAGTTTTTAGGTATAATTTTCACACCAAATATTCAGTCAGAATTGAAAAATCATTCATATTTTGGGAGTTATTAGAAAAAACATGTTGTTGTCAAACTCCTGCATGCAGCTCCAGGTAAGTGCTGTCAACCCTAGGACACCTGCTAATTTTTCAAAATTGGGATAACTTGGAAAGAGGACACGCAGACTCAGGAAGATAAACCACATGCAGCCGCAGGACTAGGCCACAGAAAGCTGCAACAGCCGCTTTAAAAATAGACTGCAGCAGTGTTGACGTACCCATCAAGCATTCTACTATCCAAGCGGACACTATAGTATTTGTAAAAAATATCTCAGCGGGTGGAAATGACTAAAGATACAGAAAAATCCAGTACAAATACATAGAATGTAAAATCAATGTATTTAAGTAAGATATTTAAATAAATACATGAAACTTTGAAGAAGACTATTAGGAAATTTGGAGGCCTGAGTACCTTACTTAAATTGACATATATGGGAGCATGAGGACGCCAAAATTTCCATAATATTCCCACAAGGTTGAATATGCAAAAATGATGCATAAATTATTAAATTAAATATTTTCAATAAACTATTAAAATAAAAATTCCAAGATTTAAAAAATAACTATCAACAACTTCAGAGGACTTTAACTCACACACAATTGAGTGCTTTCCCAACCATATTGACCAATTCTCATTCAAAATAACTCCAATACCAGACTGAATCAGCTTCTACCAGTGCTACAGCACCTATAGCACATGCTTGAACACCACTCATACCATTCTAGCCTTGGCACTTGTCACCATTTGCCCCTATAGCCCTCAGAAGCACAGGCTAGGACCCAAAAAGGCATAAATAAGGTCACCTTTTGATGATTTTAAGAACCCAGAACCAGTTAAATATACATCCAGACACCATGAAAAACTTATCAAGTACTTAAAAGAAATACTTAAATGATTTATGGGTTTTTTCTGATAATATTTACCTGTCCCAAAAACCTCATAAATGAATTCATGCGGCTAAAAAATGTATAATCCCAGAAAAGATCCCAAAAAATCCATGATAATTATTTTAGTTACCTAGGGAAGATGACAATAAACCAAGAATTTATTTATGGCCTCTCTGCTGTGGCTATTTTTCTAAAAGGCTCTGCAACTACACCACATATTTCCATGTATTGTCTTTGGTAAATAATTCCTCTAACTATTATTAAATGTTCTGAAGTAACCATGTATACAGCTTACAAAGTTAATCTCTTGAGGAATTGGTGTTAAGGATCCACTGTATATTTTTGTGGCCCCTCTTTTTATTTATATATTAATTTGATTATTAATATATTAATTTATTTATGAACATATTAATTTATTTATAAATATAATAATTTATTTATTAATATATTAATTTATTTATTAATATATGAATTTATTTATTAATATATTAATTTATTTATTAATATATTAGTTTATTTATTAATACATTAATTTATTTATTAATACATTAATTTCTTTATTAATATATTAATTTATTTATTAATATATTAATTTATTTATTAATATATTAATATATTCATTAATAACAATAAGCAATACCAAACCAATCCACCTTGCATTTGATTTATCCAAATATTTATAGATCACTGCTGCATTATCTTGAATAATAAACATATTCTATAATATATGACCTCTGGTAGCTAGAAGGTAGCAAGGACCTTGGTATACAGGAGGCTGAAAGAGTTTTATCGCGTTTTTTGGACTAATTTTGAGTGGTTTTCCAAATCTTTGAGTGGTATTAAGTGGGTGGTGATGAGTGGTATTCTTTTCTATGGAGATATTTTGGATGTTCAGCAGAGCCTGATAGTTATTCAGTGGCTCAGTAGTCTTGGAGGGCTCCAATTTGTGAGGAGTGAGCATGAAATAACTCACAATCATACCCTTTATGAGATTATTCATGAGAAATAAGTAAAAGTGCAGAAAACACCAAGAAAGGTGTTTGATTGGAGAATTTCAGATCAAATATTTGAGGTGCAAAAAGCAAGATGTTAAATTTAGAAACCTATGCAACCCATTCACAAATCAAAACTGGTTGTGCAGCGCAGTTGGCAAACCTTCTGGCCACAAAAAGCCATTCACAACCTGCAGATTTGTGAATTTCCATTTACAACTTGACATGAGTTGTGAGCGGCTGTTTGCAACCAATCTGAGTTGTGAATGGTGGTTCAGAACTGGTTCAAAACTCAAGGATTTTGAATCTTTTGGGAAAATATCAATAAACCAACTAATTAAAATGAATCAAAATAAATGAAAAATTGAACAAAAATATACCAAAAAAAAGTTTAAAAAAAAAGAAAAAATTGAAAAAAAAGTTAAAAAGAGTTAAAAATTGAAAAAAAATGGAAAATTTTGAACTCCAGGGCCATGAATGCACATTTATTCCCCTATGAATAAGTAAAAATAAAGAATTCAAAATTATAAAAAATCAAGAAATTGTGCCCCAAAATAAATGAAAAGATGGAAAAATAAAAATGGGTAAATGAAAATTAAAAGGAATAATTTACATACCAAAATGAGACCTGAAGCAATATGATATTTGAATAAAATACAATAAAAACACATCAATGGACTAGCCCTGAATTCAAAATTCCAAAAAAAAAAAGTAGTTCAAATTGTGTTAAGCTGATCCCATCATGAGAAGTATAAAGAATTCTTATGATGGGATCAGCCCAACACAATTTTTAACTTATTTAATTGGAATAGTTAAAAACTGAATCAAAAAAAACCAAAAAAAATAGCGCTAGTACGTTGAGGTGGGCTTGATACAAGTCCAAATAAATTGAATAGCCCTAAAGTGAAAACACCAAGATAAAAAAACAAGTTCAACTTGTGTTAAGCTGATCCAAAAAAGTTCAACTTGTGTTAAACTGATCTTATCATGAGAATTCTAAAGCCACCTCATTATACTAGCCTTAAATTAAAATTCCCAAATAACATAAGTTCAACTGGTGTTAAGCTGATACCATCATAAGAAGAAAAAATACTCCTTATGATGGTATCAGCCCAACAAAAGTTGAACAGACTTACCAATAAAATCTCATGAAAAAAACTCAAAATAATGATTTTAACTCAAAACAATCAACGTACTGATGTTCAAAATGTGATAAACCTTTATATTAATAAAATTAAAAGATAAGCATCAGAAGTACATTTTAGACCAAAACCAAATGATAAAGTATAAATCCAAATGATGAAATTATATGATTATTATACATTAGAATACAAATCTAGTTTTTCTTTGAGATGACCAACCCAACCAGATCATTTCTTTGAGTTAAAAGAAGAAGATTTTTCTAAAATGGGAGGCATTGGAATCATATCTCCTATGTATCAAATGAACCCAGTGGTTATTTTAAACAAATCAAATGAAAATGGGATCTGAGGCTTCTTTTACACCCATTTTGAATGGAGTAAAATGACAACATGAAGCAAAGGACATGAAACAAATTGGCCATCCATAAGTGTCTTCTATGATTTGGCCCATATCTAGTTTTGCAAGCCATTTTGAAGAGGGAATATTTTCATTGATGTCTTTAAAATAAAGTCTTTTTTCAATCTTTTTGAAATATTCAATACCACCAAGTATTGTAATAGTTCATGCATGATGTTTCCTCAATGTTTCAATCACTTCTATATCAACTTGAAAACCATCCCTTGTCATTGTAACCAACTGTAATACTGACACCTAACTCAGTTTAACCTCAGAAAACCCATTTTAACCCTCAGGCCTAATCTAATTTCAAAGTAACTTGAACCCCAGGGATCATAAGACTTATAAAAATATATCTCCAGAAAGTATATATCCTCAAGACCTTCATGTAGTACAAATCTACATATAGTCTAACCTCATACAATATGCAGATAGACTCCATAGGCTTGCACATACTCAATCTCCCAGGTATGCACATCCTCTAACCTTATTAACTCTCTCTAACCCATACTTTGTCATGGTTTATCCTTTGTAAATCCTTATTGATAGAACTTGAACCAATTGATTGCTATAAATATAAGACCAGACTAACAAAAATAAAAAAACAAATTCAATAGTTGACCCATAAAGAATAAAATGGATTGATCCTACCCCGTATATGAACAATTATGAAGAAAACCACAGAGATACTGGATAAAAAGCCTTATGGAACCTAGGATAGATAGAAGATAGACAGCAACGCAATAGACCAGCGACAACATTTCAGAACCAGAGTTGGGATTTGAATGAAGAACGATGATCTCTTTCTCACCAAATGAGAACAACGGCTGCAAAGTTGAAAGGCGTTAAAGGATTATCTTGATGAAGAATGGACAATTGAAGGAGCCGCAGGCAGTGATTGAGTCAAAGGCCGAGTTGATTAATCGAGGTGTAGTTGGTATTTGGTTAATGAGGAGTTTATGGAGGGATACAATCTTGAGATCAGTGAGTCTGATGAGGGAAGAAGAAGAGACAATGAAGAAAGGAAAGGAGTGGAAACAGACTATAAATAGAAATAGGAAATAGAAATAGAATGGATTGGAAGAGGAAAACAAGAGAACAAGAGGGAAGTCAGAGAGACAGTTGATTGATCTGGTTCTACTGTTGGATTGAGTGACAGATTTCACATGTGTGACAGATTTGAATTATGACGTAGATGAGAATAGTCTGCGGCCCTGATATTGAGAATTATGGTGTGAATGACAGTCCTTGGCCGTGAGACTTGAAATTTCAACACCCCCAATCATTTGATGAGGAAGAGTGAAAACAACACGAAGTCAATAATTGTAAGGATTGAGAAGCAGCAGCTTTAGTAAGCGCATCCGCTATCTTTTTGGATGATGAGATGAGAGAAATAAGAATTTTTCTTTTGCTGTGTAGTTTACAAATATGTTTGACTTTGATGTCTAGATGCTTGGTTTTTGAATTCAATCCAAAATGTTAAATTTTTTCTAATAAATCTTTATTATTGATGTAAAAGGAAGACGGAGATAGTTTTGTATTCCACTGTTCAGAGATCAAGTTTGATAGCCAACAGTCTTCTTGAACGCCATTGGACAGAGCATTGAGCTCAGATTTGGTGGACGATATAGTTATATTTCTTTGTTTTTTGCTTGTCCAGGAGATAGGGCAATTTTTCCAGAAGGCCACAATTCCACTTTGGGAAGTCCTGGTTTCAAGATCATCCGCCCACGTAGCATTGGTGTACATGTTTTTTTTTTTGGATTGTCTGATGTCTACGGCTGAAGTCTCAGTTTGTAGTTGATGGTTCTTTCCAAATATTTCCAACAATGTTTTACTTCCCTCCAATGATGAATGCCTGGTCAATGGTTGAATCTGGATAGAATGGATGATGCAGCTGCAATTTCAGGACGCAATTGACAGGAAAGATAGTTAATGATGCCAGTGAACTGTCTGTAATTTATACCCAGAGACTCGAATTCCTTGAGTTCCTCGTCAGACGCCGGCCTCAGTTGAATACCGGGTGTAAGAGGAGTAGCAACTGGTCGACACTTGGAAAGATTCAGCAGTCGAATGACCTTGTTTATAAGATCGGACTGAGATGACAAGAAACCGGTTTCATCTGATTCTACGTTCATTCCTAATAAAGTGTCTGGATTGTGAGCTGATGAGTTAGGAAAGCGATCAAGAAATAGTTCCTCAAATGCATCAGTCTTCCCCACCACGACCAAGTTGTCAACATGGAAAAAGATAAAAGAGTCTTGGTTTTTATGAATAAAGACACATGCGTCCAACTGAGACTGTTGATAGTCTATTTCTTCAAACAATTTGGTGAGGGTGCGGTTCCAGTTGGCTGGAGCCTGTTTTAAACCATAAAGTGATTTCTTGAGTTTAAGAAAAGGACTAGAGCGGGTAGATTCTTTCGGAGTTTTGATGTATATCTCTTCCTCTAAGGGAGCAAACAGAAAAGCACTTTTGAAGTCAAACTGTCTGACAGGAAGTTTTTTATCAGAAGCAAAAGTTAGAAAAAGAAGCAGAGAAGGGAATTTCCCGGTGGGAGCGAATGTATCAAAGTAGTCCACCCCCGATTCCTGTTTGAAACCTTGAATACACATTCTGGACTTGACGCTTTCAGGGGAGGAATTTGTGGCAGGTTTGAGACAATTGACCCATAGAGTATGGAGCCAACGGCTTGGTGTTTTGGTTGCGTCTTCCCACACCTTGTGTTGTTTAATGCTCTTGAGTTCCTCTAGTTTAGCATCTTGGACCTTGTTGGGATCCAGGTTTGTTGAGAAATATCTGTATTTGACTGGTTTGACGGCGAGGGTTCTTTCTCTTAGAAAGCGAGAGGGTAAAATATCTTTGCTGAACTCTTCATACACAGATTCAGACACATCTAAAGAGGGTTCGGTTGATGACTGATCCTTGAAAGGAGGCTGATCAGAGGGAGAACTTAAAGCTTCTAACGTTGTGGGTTCCTCATTTAAGGATTCAGGTTCATCTTGAGAGTGAGAAGGAAATTTCTGATTGGGCAACAATTCTTTGGAGGAAGAATTATTCAAGGGTCTGCAATCTATGTATAGGAATCAAACATGCTTTGAGTCTAGCACCTTTCCTGAAGAAGTGAGGATTCTATAAGATTGAATCTCAGGATTGTATCCAATTAGGTGACCGATAACGCCTGGAGGGAGTAATTTTGATCCAGGAGCCTTGGGAAGAATGAGATAGGAGACAGGAGCGCCTAGTGGATGGAAATAAGATAAGGGAAGCCTTGCGCCTTTGAACATCTCATAGGGAAACTTTTTTCTCTTACGAGATGGAATCTGATTGATGGCTAAGGCTGAAGCCTGGGCCACTTTGTGCCACATTCCTATGGGAATATCAGAATCAATTAGGTTTGAACAAATTGACTCTATTATGGTTCAATTAAATTGTTTGGCCGGTCCATTGAGTTGAGGGGTATACAGATTGCAGAATTGTTGATAAATAAGGTTTTTCTTGCAAAAGTCTGCAAGCTTGAAGTTCTCAAATTTGGTCCCATGATCGGAGTGCAGGATAGATGGATAGTAATTGAATCGCTTTGCTTCCAGATGGATGGCTTCAGCAAGTACTGAAGGGATCAATTCCTTTCTGATGACCAGAATAACAGCCACATATTGAAATAACGCATTGGTGACGGTAAAAAGATATTTTTTACCATTCTTTGAGGAAGGTAGGGGCCCAATAGTATCAAGATGCAACTCTTGAAAGATGCAATGAGCACATGAGATTCATGAGTGAAACAATGCTCTGGTCACTTTGGAAATGGCACACGATTTACAATTTTTAGTTTTCTTGATAGGGATATTCAACTTGTGCCTCAATCAATGGTAACTCACGTGCCCTAGCGACTTGTGAAGATTTTCAGCATAGGACAGATGAGATTGGTAAGTGGAAGAAGTGGGAGGATAAAAGCTGAGACAAGGAATTTGATTGAAGTAGTGTCCTTTCATTGCAAGGTTTCCAAGTTTGTAGAGAAGAAACACATTGGGTTGGAAGTCAACAATGTAATTATTGAGAAGGAGTCTTCTCAGTGAAATCAGGTTGATTGAGAGATTAGGAACAAACAGTACGTCATGAAGTATGACATCTCCCAAATCACATTTCAGGTAAATTTTTCCTTTCCCTTTTACTTCCAACAAGTTTCTTCCGCAGCTCGTACTGATCATTTCTTTTTCTGAGAGATCAAGATTTGTAAACAGATTAGGGTCAGAAACCATGTGATTGGATGAGCCGGATTCCAGAACAAAATTTAGAGAATCTTGACAGCTAGAGATGGAAAGACAGCTGACATAAGTCTTGGATTCGGAGGGACTATTATTCTTTGGTCTAAGGTGAGGTTACAACATCCAGCAATTGTGCTTAGGATGATTTGCAAGAGTGTTGTGTTTCCTTGGTTTGCATTTCCCAGATGCGTTGGTGAAAAGAGATGCGATCTGATTTGACAAAGAAGGTGAAGAGTTGCTCATTCTTAATTCATTCAAATGAATGCGGAGATGATTCAGAACAGCATCAGGATTGATTTTGGACTGAAAATTTGAATGAGTAATAGATTGTTTAATGTTTCTCAGAGAATCCGGTAACTTATCAAGGATCGTGTAAGTTAAGATGTCGACAGGAAGGATGATTCCAATTTTGTGTAGTTTATTGACACCATTCTTGAAATCCAGGATAAATGCTTGTATGTTGCTTTCATCAAACACAATCAAGGCGAATTGGCTGTATACTCAAGCCCAATTGGATGATTGCAAAGATACAAATTGTTTGTGGATTGCTCGCCATATCTCCTTAGCACTTTCTTCATTGCCGGCAGATACAAATGTTGTATGGATGGACGGGGAAAGCTTGGAGATTAATATAGACGTGGGAATGGTGTTTTCAGTGTCCTCTAGTTTTTCTGTGCTTGATCCAATGATTTCTTTTAGTTTGGCAAGGTTCAGGAGCAAGTTTATCCTAGTTTCCCAGATGGTGAAGTTGTCCTCGGTGAGAACAGGAATGGATTCCAAGGTGGTTTTAACTATTTTTGGATTGATGTTGTCCATTATAGATGAGACGGACCTGGTCTTGAGAGGTTGGCAACTGGAGATGGCGTTTGACTATTAATCGTGATAGAACTTGAACCAATTGATTGCTATAAATATAAGACCAGACTAACAAAAAGAAAACAACAAATTCCATAGTTGACCCATACAGAATAAAATGGATTGATCCTACCCCGTATATGAACAATTATGAAGAAAACCACAGAGATACTGAATAAGAAGCCTTATGGAACCTAGGATAGATAGAAGATAGACGGCAACAGAATAGACTAGCGACAACAGTTCAGAATGAGAGTTGGGATTTGAATGAAGCACAATGATCTCTTTCTCACCAAATTACAACAACAGCCGCAAAGTTGAAAGGTGGTAAAGGATTATCTTGATGAATAAGGGACAATTGAAGGCGCCGCAGGTAGTGATTGAGTCAAAGGACAAGTTGAGTAATTGAGGTGTAGTTGGTATTTGGTTAATGAGGAGTTTATGGAGGGATACAATCTTGAGATCAGTGAGTCTGATGAGGGAAGAAGAAGAGACAATGAAGAAAGGAAAGGAGTGGAAACAGACTATAAATAGAAATAGAAAATAGAAATAGAATGGATTGGAAGAGGAAAACAAGAGAACAAGAGGGAAGTCAGAGAGACAGTTGATCAATCTGGTTCTACTGTTGGCTTTAGTGACAGATTTCACATGTGTGACAGATTTGAATTATGACGTAGATGAGAATAGTCTGCGGCCGTGAGACTTGAAATTTCAACACTTATTTATATATTCTTGCAGATTTTATCCCATCCTCTCTCTACTTAGTACATAATGTCATGACCTCCATGTACACCTTAAATCCTTCAACTTTACTCTCCCAAATTCAAAATTTCAGACCTTTAAACTTTCCCCAATGTAGAAGCAGCCTATCCCGATGTAGTAGCATACTTGATTAGCCCTCTCTGTTACCTAGAATACTCCCTTTTCATTACATATTTAGTCTGAGCTCCAAACAACTGTAATTCTGTTGTAGTTCCAGCCTTTTTCCATTTAAACTGGCCTCCTCTTCCTC
Organism: Puccinia polysora; assembly: GCA_025617555.3. Lineage (NCBI taxonomy): Eukaryota > Fungi > Basidiomycota > Pucciniomycetes > Pucciniales > Pucciniaceae > Puccinia > Puccinia polysora. The sequence continues at coordinate 14,685,009 of CM062636.1, forward strand.
CTTCATGATTCTTCCCCAAGAAATCAGTTTACTACTTCTTACCAGGAATTCATCCCCCCAAGTATCCTCAGCCCCTTATCTTCAATTAACTCCTACTCTGCTCCTTGCAGCATCCTCTAGTAAACCTTTCCCCCAAGCCTGATGAGAGTAGATTATCCTTTGTTCCAAGCCCTGCTTGCATGTTAGAAGCCCTTGTGACATTAAACTGATTTATTCTCAATAATATTACCTTCAACCACCAACAATACTTACCTTGTTTACTGCATCAAATCTTGCTATTGAATTTGTGGCAATTTTTGTTTTCTTTTTTATCTATCCCCAAAATTTATTTGGCTCTTAAATTTGTGGCCACTTCAAATAATTCCTTGTCTTGCCAAAATTTCCTTTTTATAATCCAAATTGCCAATGTCTTAGACTGCACTTTGACCCTTTGATGTTTTGCCTCAACGCTTTGAAGCTTCAACGGTTTGAAACCTTTACTTAGATGCTTTGAAACCGCCTTGTATGCCTTACTTTGATGCTTTTACAAGGATGTTTGATGCCTTTAATGGACTCATCTTCAATCAATTCTGGGTATAAAATTCTTGAACAATTTTGTTTCTTTCTTTTAGTGAAGAACATTTTGGGTAACCCCATATTCTTGGAAAAGCATGCCTCCATAAAGTGCAATTTTTTCTCATTTTTATTTCCCAGCTGTCACCCTTGGCTCCAGAGGACAGGGTATCACTGAACCTACTGACCATTCTACCCCCAGAGCTTGTGGAGCAGGTAGAAAATTTTCAAATTTACCAGCGCCAGTGTCTACCACCTCTACTCCTATGGATACTGGTTTGTTGGAGCCAATCCCTCAAGTTTCTATTCCTACCGTTCCTTCTTCTGACAATTATAGCATTCATAGAGCTAAAGGAAAGTTCCAATACCAGGATAACATGGCTTGGATTCTCCTTCTTACCACACCAGCTTGGTTCCAATCCCAGGAGAAGATGAAGAAGATGATGAGGATGAGGACTCAGGATTTTATTTGAGAATCTTGAGTGGCTCTGATTCACCCTCAAAAAACATTAATTCTAGTCCAACTTCTAATGCTACAGAAATCCCATTGCCTTCCCCAACTACTAACCTTCCTTCCAGTTCTCAGGGCCCTACTACTTAACCTACTCTTCCGGCCATTCTTCAGCAAATGACCACTGCAATGAAGCACCTCTCCAAACCTGCTGACCACCAACCTTCTTCTAATTTTAAATATCCCTCCATTTTTTCCCCTTAGAAATTTTTTTGTACAAACCCAACCAATCTTAGACTTTTCCTCCAATATTTTGAAATCATCTTTTCCAATGATAAGTGGGTATTTGCTAATGACAGTAAAAAACTTTCCTTTGCAATCTCTTACCTTTTGGGAAATTCTAGTCAATGGATCCAGCCCTACCTTTCTGACATTGGTAACCATGAGCCAGATTCCTTACTTAAATCTTGGTTTTTGTTCACTCAGAAGATCCATACTCTTTTTGGGGATTTTCTGGAAATTCAACAAGCTCAAAATGAGTCAACTCTCCTCAAAATGAAGAAGAAAGTTTATGCAACAAACTATATCACTGAATTCAGGAGTATCATGACTAATTTCTCTGGTTGGGGTGATAAAGCTTCTTTCTTTCATTTCAGATGGGAACTTCCATCCTAATTTTTGGACCAACTAGCTGGATATGATGGAACTCAAGAAACTCTGCAAGACCTAATGGAAATTTTCCTTAAGATAATACTCATTAACATGAAAGGATAAGGGGAAAATCTCACAGCTCTCATCAGAAAAAAAGACATTGACCTAGCTTCCCAACTCCTCCAAGAACTCAGCAACCCAGCCACCAAGGTAGATTCAAGGGGAAAGAAAAATCTCCCCTTTTAACTCTTTTCCAAGCTACTGTCCTAATCCTAATGTAGGTGAGGATTTCCATCTTAAGGCTGAATAAAAATATAGAAGCAAAAAAGAGAGTTTGTGTAACTATTGTGGATCCACTTGCAAATTTAGCATCTGCAGAAAACTTTCAGATTTGAAACCTGGTCAAAAGCCTACTCCTTCTAAGCTCAAAAATAGAAAATACTAGGTGATGGAAATGTGGTACTCCATGATCATGGCCCCTCAAATATTTCAGTGCATAATTTGGAAGGAAAAGCATCAAAATCCCCTAATAAAGACTTATTTTTAATTTTTTTGCTTGATAATAAGGCCTACAGCATACTTGTTGACTCAGGAGCAACTCAAGCTGTCATCTCCAAATCTATGTTTTCTAAATTTTCTCTAAATCTTAAACCACTGACCAATCCTATCTTTTTATTTAACTTTATCCCTTCCAACCACCATCTCAGGAAATCACTTGTAAGGTTTCCTTCAATTTTTCCTTATTTTACTTTCTCAACTTAGAATGGGATTTTCTGGTTGTTGATACTCCCACAAGTGAAGATATTATTCTAGGTATTGACTTCCTCCATTTCTGGAACCCCAAGGTAAATTGTAAATTTGGTTTTATCACCCCAAGGCACCAACCAACTTTGGATTGTTCCCCTTTGGTTGAACTCTTTTGGGCCACTAATTACCTTTGGCCAATGAACCTGAAGATCACTGCTCCTGCTCCCTTTACAAAATATATGCAACCACAACACTTTCCTTTGAGTTCAACCACTAACTCTGTGAATTGGATATTTTTTTGAAATTCTCTGAAATTCTTGGAGGATACAGAAGGTGATTGATCCATTAAAATTTTGTGTATTATGATTTCCACTTCTGACTCTGACCCAAAGCCGACTTCTGCAAAAGGTTTGGATGAGGATGACGACACTGAAGAAATTAAAAATGTGATCTAGAGAGTTCCAGAAGCTTACAATGCCTTTTTAGATGGTTTTTCCAAGGTTAAAGCTGATAAAATACCCCCTAACCCTGCGTAAAATAACCATATTGAATTGCAAGGCCCTTTGCCTCCAGTTGGGCCTATCTACTCCCTCAGTCACCATGAGAAGGAGGGCCTACAGGCCTATATAGCGGAAAATATAGGGAAAGGTTTTGTTTGCCCCAGCACTTCAGGAACTGGTGCAACTATCCTCTTTTTGAGAAAGGATGATGTTGGTTTGCCATTGTGTATTGAATATCACAAACTTAAAACTGTTACTCACAAGAATTTGTTTCCTATTCCTCCCATAACTCACTTATTTACAGTCTTCTTCATTTCTACTATCTTTTCTTAAATTGACCTTAGCAGTGCTTATAATTGCCTTCAAATCAAAGAAGGTGATGAACATCTTACAGTATTCAAAACTCAGTTTGGAAGTTTTGAATAGTTGATTATGCCATTTGAACTGACCAAGGCTCCTGCCTCTTTCCAATGTCTAGTTAATGAAATTTTGGAAGATCTTCTAACAATCTTTGTGGTGGTTTACCTTGATTATATCCTTATTTCTTCCAAGAAATTGAAAGAACACACAGCTCATGTGTGTGAAGTTTTGAAAATAATCTGGAAGAAAAACGTATATGAAAAAGATTCTAAGTGTGAATTTCATGCCTCCTCAGTTGATTAATGGGGCTAGATCATCTCTAGAAATGGTATTGAAATGTAAAACTCCAAGGTCCAAAAGTTCTTGGATTGGCCAGAACTGAAAAAAAAGGATTTGAAGCATTTCTTGGGTTTTTCTAATTTTTATTTCAGTTTTATCATTAACTATTCCAGAAAGTTCTATCTCCTCACTGCTCTGACTGGTTCAGATCCCATCTTTCCTTTATACCCAAGGGCTTTACAGCAGTTTGAGGACCTTAAACAGGCCTTAAAAAAGGCTCCTATTCTTCAAAATTTTGATCTTTCTTTAAAAAACTTTATGGAGACTGATGCTAGTGACTATACCCTGGGGGATGTTCTCACCCAAGTCTCTCCTGATGGATCCAAGCACCCAATTTCTTTTGATAGCATAAAATTGTGTGGTGCTGAACTGAATTAAGAAATCCAAAATAAGGAGATTTCAGCCATTGTATGGGCTATCAAGATCTGGAAAGCTTACCTCCTCAGCCTTACCTCTACCTTTGAAGTTCTCACTGATCACTTATCTCTAAAATAATTCATGACCTCTAAAGTCCTGACTTGTTGCCAATCCCATTGAGATGAGTTCTTATCCAAATTTGACTTTACCATAGTCTACAGAACTGGAAAGCATTCTGTATTTCCTCATTTTTTTTCAGGTCAAGACAACTTTTATCCCAAGGGGGGATTCCCTATTCACAGGAGAACCCAGAAAATTTAAAGCAACTCATGAAACAGACTGACTTTGAACCTTCTAGAATTTCCTTTATTTCCACAAAATGGGTTGATGAAAAATTAGAAAACCTAATTCAATCTCAGATTTTCAACAAATCTACCCAACAGATTACTCAGAAGCTACATAAAAATGAAAAAGTAAAGAGTTACCTTATAGATCCAGACACTGGTCTTCTAATATTTTAAGATTGAATAGTAAACCCAAAAGAAGCTGAAAATCTGCAACTTGAGATAATTTGACAACAAAAAAACTCCCCACTCTCTGGTAAACCTGGAAAAGACAAGACAATTTATCTAGTCAAAAGAGATTTCCATTGGGAAAATATGACTTCCTTTATCAAATATTATGTTTCTTCTTGCTACCTTTGCAGCAGAAACAAACCCATTAATCACAAAAAGTTTGGAATCCTTCAAACCTTACCAATTTCTGATTCTCCCCGGACCTCACTCTCTATGGAATTTATCTCACAACTACCACTATCCATTGGATTTGACTCAATCCTTGTGGTAGTTGATCATCTTTCAAAAATTCCTATCTTTATTAAAACCAGACCTGATATCTCCTCTGTGGAGTTATCTAACCTTCTGATCTCTCATATCTTTACTAAACACAGAATCCCAACTGATACTTTCAGCAAAAGAGGACCTTTATTTGTTTCTTCTTTTTGGAAAAATGTGTGTGAAAAATGAAGGATGAAAAAAATCTCTCCACAGCTTATCACCCCAAAACAGATGGTCAGATGGAATGGGTAAATAAGATAATAGAAAAATTTATTGAGATGTATTGCAGTTATCACCAAGATGACTGGGATACCTGGATCCCTCTTGCTGAATTTGCTTACAACAAATCAACCCACACTTCTACTAAGCAATCTCCTTTTTTCACCATTTATGGACAACATCCCAACTTTGAAAGCCTACATGTAGTGGACAACAAACCTTCCAGTCACTATATAACTCAAATTCACCAAAATCAGAGAAAACTAGGAATTTAATTGGAAAAGTCAATCAAAACCTATAAGAGATATGCTGATGTTAGAAGAAATGATTTTCCTGACTCATTTGCTTCTGGAGAAAAATGTTTGCCTTCTTCTAAAAATATCAAAACTAGATTTCCAACACATAAGCTCTCAGAGAGATGGTAAGGCCCTTTTTTTATTACACAATAGATTGGAAAAAATTTGTTTGAGCTTCAACTCCCTTGCCAGTGGTCCACTATTCACCCAGTTTTCCATTCCTCCCTGCTCAAAACTTACCAGGAAAACTCTTTTTTTTTCAGACACCAATCACACACTGAACCAGTCAAAATAGATGGGAAAAAGAATGGGGAGCGTCTCAGATATTGTATTCCAAGATCAAGAGCGGGAAATTTATGTATCTGGCCAAGTGGAAAGGCTTTCAAGACAACAAGCAATTCACTACTTGGGAACCTCATTCCAATCTCACAAACTGCCCTGCCTTACTTCAAGATTTCCACACACTCTATCCTTTAAAACCAAAATTACTTAAGATAAAAAAACCCCTTCTCTCAAAAAAAATATATTATAAAATATATTCAATTTATTTCTTTTCTCCTTGTATCTTCTCTTTTCAACAAACAAACAGAAAAAATATAATAAGAATATGAAAAAAAATATATAGCATTCTCTGATTTTCTTATTTAGCTTATTCTTCATAGTATCAAACTCCTATATTAACCAAAATAATAATAATAAAATTAAAAATACAATAAAAGCCTTCTATATAGTTTCAAAAATAATTTCCTAACAACATTTTACTCTAGACATCCAAGTATTAAATAGTTTCAAATTTTTAGATTCATAGGAATTAGGTCCCCTTACAAAAGTACCTACTTCATAAGTCATACCTGCCAGAGCTAAAATATCTGATAGTCTTTTCTTTATCTCTAAGCTTCTTTTCCTTCTAGCCTCAATTATTCCAAATTATTCCTTCCTGATTTTTTTCAATTTCCAAATACCTTCCATAAAGCCCAAAACTTACACATTTGGTGGAGTTGTGCTTGATGCCGGCGGTGCAGATCCTTTCCATCTTGATAAATCTGTCACAGCTAGGGAAGTATAATTGGACTGGATGGTAATTATTAGTCTTCTCCATGGTTTAGATTGGTTTAGGTGATCTGTTGAAGGAAGGTAAAGATTTTGATGGGGTGAATGGTGGTGATGTTTGTGGATATGGAAAAGGAAATCTTCAATCAGACATTCCTGAAGTAAAAAACACTTGATTAATGCTTCAGCTTTCTCCTTTTATGGTCATCAGGAGATGCCCTTCTTTTCACCAGGGGGTACTGTCATACTGACACCTAACTCAGTCTAGCCTCAGCAAACCGAGTCTAAACCTCAGGACTAATCTACTTTCCAAGGATGTCAGCTTGCTACTATGTACAGAGCAACCTGTCAAAGTAACATAAATATAAAATAAAAACAATTAGAAAAGAATATTAAATTTAACTTAGAAGGAGTAGGAAATCCATAGAGATTATGGCAGAAATGGATTCTCCACCCAAAATTAGGTAGGGTCACTCAGTCACCCCACCCCTGAAATCCAACTCCATACAATTTTAATAATTAAAGAAAGAAAAGACCAAAACACCATGGCATCACTATGGAACCTTTTGGCCAATGTAAAATTTCACACACACTTTCACACATAGTTTTTACACCTAAAATTCAGTCAGAATTGAGGTGTTGTGTATATTTTAGGAGTTACACTCAAAAATGTGTTCTGTCACAATTCCTGCGCGCAGTCCTGCATCCTTACATAACCCTTACATACCAGTAACACCAAACTCCTGCGTACTGAAGTCCCGCGCGCAGCCAATTCTGCCCCGCACGCAGCTGATCCTACCTTGCGCGCATCTGAATGGACTGATCCCTGTGTTAGGATCAGTTGTGACTAATGTGGCAAACAGGTACCGCTCATAAGAGCTACAACCTAGTCATGACTATCTGGCATATGTAATAAAGTTAAATATGCATTACTAATAATCTAAAAACTTTAAAACTTAAATAAAATTGACAGAAAACTAATTTTAAATTATTTTTAATAATAAATCAAATATTGAGGATTACCACGTAAACCCTTGATCCTGATCTTTGAAGACCATGAAACACTACAAGGAGTGGCTGTAAAAGTTATTAAAAATTATGTACGTAATCAGCAGATGGTGAAAAGTCAACATAAATTCACATCTGTCTAATTTAAACCAATATCATCCATAAAAATAGAGGCTAAGTGCAGAATGATCAAATTACGCCATTAACAGATTAACAGATCCTGTGGCTAAAATAGTGCATAAAACCAGCAGATCTGAGGACAGCTGATTGAAAGCACCAAGTGGAAGTGCTGAACCTTCCCTGACGAACTTGCTAGCATCAGCCCATGAGAGGAACCCTGTCTACGTTCCCTGAGAAGCTCATAATCACCCTAAAAGGTATTTATACAGACCTCTCTGGATCTAATATTCATCATCAGTTTACCAGGAATTACTATTATCAATCAGACACCGTGTTATTTTTAGTCAAATGCTAATAAAAATATAAGCAAGTGATTTATGACCTAGTCTGTAGTAGTTTTATTTATTTCTCAAAGCCAATCAAACCGGTTGAAGTTAGTCAGGCAAATCCACCCCATCTCCTCTGAAACCCTTCCTATCTTTGCAGGATTTTTGTGGTGAAGTTCTCTGAATAAGTATTTCCCTTCCTGCCTTGGCCATTATGCTGTTTTTCCCGGCCATATCAGTGGATGAGTCCTTATAAGGCCCCCATCATTTATCCCAAGGCTCTCAAATTGCCTAAGGAGGCCCCTTGAAGAGAGGTTGTCTGTCTATAAAGATCCCCAGTAGTATAATACTCTGGCCCCTCTTTTTATAAAAAATTGAAAACCCTTTCAAACAAACCAACTAAACCTTGCACCAGGTCTTAAAATATTTATTATTTGAGATTTTTAAGGGTTTATCATTGGAATACTATTCTTATTATTATTCCATTATCTTCCATCACTCTCTGTAGCTAAAGGACTGCAAGGTTCCTGGTATTGGAGAGCTGAAAAAGGAACTTCAACCTCAGGGCTCAGGATACTTATACCAATATATCTCCAGAAACCATATATCCTCAGGAACTTGATGGAGTACATATCTCCACATAGTCTTACCTCACAAAATATGCAGCTAGAATCCATAGGCTTGCACATACTAAATCTCACAGTTCTGCACATCCTCTAACTTTATTGACTCTCTCTAACCCATAATCTGTCATTTTTTATCCGCTTGGAATCCTAATGAACATCCTCTAGCAGATTGTATCCTGTAATCTCTCTACTTAGTACATATTTTCATGACCCACATGTACACTGTAAATCCTTCAACTGCAATCTACCAACTTAGAAAGATCAGACCTGTAACCTTGCCCCAATGAAGAAGCAGCCTATCTCAATGTAGTAGCATACCTGATCAGCCCTCTCTTTTACCTAGACTACTCCCTTGTCATTACATATTTAGTCTGAGCCCCAACCAACTGTAACTCTGTTTTATTTCTAGCCTTTGTTTATTTGAACTGGCCTCCTCTTCCTCCTTCCTGATTCTTCCCCAAGGAATCAGTTTAATGCTTCTTACTAGGAATTCATACCAGAAATTTTCATCAGCACCTTATCTTCAATTAAGTCCTACTCTTTGCCTTGTAGCAGCCTCCAGTAAACCCTGCCCCCAAGCCTAATGAGCATAGAGTCCCCTTTGTTCCAAGCCCTGCTTGCATGTCAGAAGCTCTTGTGACACCAAGTGATTTAGCAATGAATCTAAATCTGCAAATCCCATTACCAAATGGATCTCAAACATTGCCCAAGAACTTGTGTAAGCTCTCAGGTATTTGATTGAGGTATTTCACTTTTTTTCCTATGATCAAAAAATACTTAGCCTACGTTCTAATCTCATTGATAAAAGCAAGGCTCACCAAATATGAGCTCCTGGATGACTTCTCCACTTCTTCTTCTTCCTCAGAAGAGGATTCTGATTAAAAATGAAGGGAGGCTTAATTCACTTTCAGTCTCTTCCTCTGAGCTACTAAATTCAAATTCTGAGCCTAAGGACTTGCAATATAATAATCATTTCCAATCATTTAATCAAACCAAAAAATGAACAATTCTCAAAATGACTTAATATCTTTAGTCTTTTTGGTTCCCTTCTAACCTGTCTTTCACCTCTTAATTTACCTTTCAAAATTCTTAAATCTTGAAATTTCACAATGGGTTCATTTATATCTGGGTAAACCTACGCTGGAATGTAAGACCTGTTGCTCAAGCCTTGGCTTATCATTCTTAGCAGCCACAGTGGTTGAGTACTATACCACAGAATTCAAAATTGGCCATCCAACCTCTTCAGGTTGTCCCATAAGAATTGAACTGAGCTTCTTAAACAATTTCAATGATTCAAGCACTGGATCTGTGTCAAGCTTCCAAAAAAAAACAAAAATAATTAATCAGTCAATCCATTCAGGAATAATCTCAATCAAATAGGAATCATCAATCAAACAACATTCATCAAAAAGAAATTCAAACAATCAAACAATCAAACTTAATGAAATGGAAGGGTTACAGTCTGAACTCCACTGAGGATGAAGCTCTTCAGGAATGACTGATCCTCTCAAAGTAAGTATTTCTTCTAAGATTTTGGAACAGGGAAAGCCCATTGCCTTTTAATCTGAATTTGAGCACACCTTGCCATAATGTTTGCACTTTTAAATATCATATTTTTACCCAATGAGTTTAATTCCCTCAATGGACAATTTGTAACCCAAAGTTGAAATTTATTTTTTAAGAATCCTTCCTAAATTTATTCAAGAGTTTTTAAGCAACGCATTCACTGATTTCATTTGGCTATTGATGGTTCCTCCCAGGTGTTTCCACACATCCAAAAGTTTCCCCCAAGATCCCGCAAGTAGTTGTTTGGAAGTAGCGTGAGCTCCTTTAACCCAAGAGGTTTTTTTTTATTCCCAAAGTCAGGTTTGACAAAATTCCACACCATTAAAAAATTCTCTTTGATAGTGAAAATGTTCTTTTAAATATACTCATAAACATACTTCTTTTCTTTCAAGAAACGCTTTATAAAAGTTTAAACATGAGCAATCCCAGCAAACATGAACAGAAGAAGCAATTAATTGGCCTAATCTTTGTTCTGCATTATTGACTTCTGCCCCCTCTTTGGTTTTAGAGGCCCTGTAATTCCCCCAAAGAGACATAAAACTTTTATATTCTTCATTGTAATTACTGAAGCAAACTCTTAAATTTTCTTGAATATTACAAGTTCCAAGAGCATGAATGTTTGGATGACTCAGGGAAACTAATTTCAATTGCACAAATAAGAGCTTTTCACATTCCATCAGAAAGATTTTGGGAATCATCTCTGGATCATAAGCTCAGTAATTTAATTCATTAAATGAACAAAGGAAGAACTCAAGCTTTTTCTTTATAAAAAATTAGCCTTTGTAAAAGTTTTCCCATTGGCTGTAATTACCACAAAATGCAATAGAGTTATTTTGTGCCTATTTTTTATAAGTACAATCTATTGAAGCAATATGATGGAATTTTTTAAAAATTTTTGTAGACTCAGGATTAGCCAACAACAGGGCCTTTCATTTAACATCTTCACTTAATTTTAACCTGGTGACCCACTGCGTTTCATGGAGCATTCAAAATAGCACATCCATATCACTTTTCCCCTTGATTTCAGCTTCCGTAAACTTTCTCTTAGTCTTACATATTTTTCTACTGTCAGTGTATTCTCCTCCATTGATCTTGATCAATTTTCTTCAAGTTTGAAATTTATTGAGCCAATCTTTCATGCCTTCTTTAAGTTCATCTAAGGCTAAAACAGAGATTCTACTCAGTTGAGGAAAGACTGAGGGGTTTTCAGATGGTTGATGATTGTGTTGGTCATTTCTAATGGAGAGGCACCACATGGGATCTGCTACTGTGCAACTTTTGCAGATCATGAATGGAAAACAAAAATTCCTTGTTTGAGTTTAAATTTTTCTTTTGGTGAGGAGTTGCCATTCTTAAATTCATACACTTTGCATATCTTTCACAAGCTGGGTCAACATATTTTTCTATTTTTGAATTGAATTTTTTTTAATGCCTAGCTATCCATGGCTGCGCATTTTTGACAATAGTTCTCAGCTTCTTTTCTACTAGGAAAAGCTCTCACACAAAGAAGGTCAAGGGGTTCTGGAACCTCTAGTCAAATATTTACATAGTTACACTCACAATGGTACATTAGTCTGCGTTTTTCTGTCAAGTGTAACTGTAACTGTAGGTTACAAGTTACAAATCTGCCCATGGGCAGGTCTTTAACTTGAACTTTGGATGATTCCCTGGGGATCCGCAGCCAAAAATCATGCCAATTTTCACTTTAGACTTCAAGAATTGGCGGAAAAGGAGAAGGCTACAGCTAGCTACAAGTTCAAAACCTTGTAACTTGATGTTACCTTATTTTGCAGGGTCAGCATGGGAGTGTAAACTCCGTGGAAGTGACACTTGATGGGTTACAGTGCTTTCCAACTGCCCAAAATTGTTTAACTGTAAATCTGACCCCCTGTAACTTCAATTTGGTGGGCGGAGGGAGTTACACTTAAAAATAAACCTGGAAGCCAAACACCACCTTAGTATTGATCAAGCAAAATCATTCTCAGCCAAATGGCATATGAAATGTGACCCGCCAGATTGAGTCAATTCCAGTTGTGAAACATATTTTTCCTCAATTTTAACCATAGATGACAATGCAATTGGGGCTTCAAATTTTTTATTTTCAAAATACCTACCCAAACCCCTAGATTATTCCAAAGCTTTGTTAACAACACTTTCAATTATTTTCCTTAACACATCCTAGTTGAAACCAGGGGGGCTTGGGCTTTCCACTGTTCCCATAAACCAAAAAAAATTCCAAGTGAATTCATCATTCAATTCCACTTTTCAACAACTCCAAATTCTGCTCAGTTTTGGTTTGATAAAAACAAAATTATGCAAGGAGCAAGTGTTGCATACTTTTTGTGACAAGTCTTTGTATTGAAAATAGGCATAATTTCATCAAAAGTTATTTTTTTGGTGCAATAATAGTCCCAAGATGTATGCCACATCCCCAGATTTGGATTGAAAGCACTCAAATGTTGTCAAGGGATGCCTAGGTACCCCTAATTCCCCCTGGAATGGTCCATTTGGTGCTATTTGCCCTAAATGGGCCGGGACAACACACGCAACCACATTCACAGCTTGCGCATCCCCCTGGGGGTTGAAAGAACCCCCCTGGGGGTTGAAAAACCCCCAGGAGGATTTGCAAGTTGTAAACAACTTTTCTTGTGGATTGTTGAGTTGTGAACCTTCTTTCAAAAATATATGGGTTTCAAACATAGTTCCACACCTGTTTGCAACCAGGGGCCATTAATTTAACACACCCAGGTAAAAAAATTCTTGAAAAATTCATAAAAAAATATTTTTAGGGATCAAGAACCTCCCTCCATTAACCTATTTGCCCATAAGCCACCAAATTATTTCATGAAGCTTCCAAAATGGTTGATAAAAGACCCCAAAAAGCCCTTCATGAGGCTAATTTTGAGTTCAAGGTGGTATTTCAGGAGTTGAAATATGTTTGAATAATTCCTCAATTGTCTATTTACTTTTTTGTTGCTTTGTTAATTCTTCTCTTCATTTTTCTTATCCTCATTTTCCTCTCTCTGAAAATTATTTCCTACCCTCAACAACACAATTCTACTTCCCAGCTCAGTCTATTCATTTTAAACCTCTCACATCTCTTTTTCCTGTATCTACTTCATTCTACCATCTCAAATTTCATATGTAACACCTCAAGTGACATCTGCATGAGCTGCTACCACCTGAGGACAGATCATGAACAAGGTAGGAGGATTTATTCCCTCATACTTCCATTCTAATTGTTTCCTGTGTATCAGAAGTTAAAAACAAAATTTTATGAGCCCAGAAACAATTTAAATACATTTTATCTAAATCAATCCCAAATAATCTTGAAATTCCTTTTTTGATAAAATATTGACCAGGAAAAAATCCTCAAATCCAGTAATCAAAGCTCCATCAATCATAACTTTAGGTTCTGAATCAAAATATTTTGACTGGGAAATGATGCTGATAATAAATTTCAATGAATCTGGCATCAGAAATCTCTTCTTCAATGAAATCACAAAAACTAATCAAGAAACATGGAAAAGAGACCCAATCTATCAGTTCACCAAATTTTTGTTTCATACACAAATACAAAGAAACACATTTGGAATGTTGAACACCTTGAAAAATTCCCATCAATAAAACTCCTTGGGTTGCAAAATGGACTTCCTAAAAAAATCCTTCTCACTATGCTAGAAAAAAAGGAAATTGAAATCCAATATAAGAAATAATTTCCTAAATAAAAGAGCTATTCTTCTTAAAAAACCCAGAAAATCCACTCACCACCGACAACCTTCAGTCCATGGAAATTTCACTCTCACTTCCATACAAGTGGTCAGGGTGTCTCCAGTAAGATGAATGAGGATTTGGTTCCATCATAAAAGTTAATACAAGCACTTCAAAAAGACAATCTCTAAATACCATCTAGAAAAAATGACAACACCATCAATCCAAAAAATTCACAATAGAATAAAAACACAATGATAAATCAAAAAGATCAAGATTCTTTTAGATCCAGAATGTACTATTGCACTGATTTCAAAAGCCAAGGGAATTATTTCCATAGGTTTCCTGAGGTACTTTATGATTTATATTACACAAAAGGAAATCAACATTGAGGAAAAGAAATTGATACCTCAATAAATTAAGCAAAGGGAAATTCCATCAAATCATGTAGAAAATGGGTTGATTCAAAAAAAAAAATTAGAAAATTTCTTGGACTTAGAGATAATTTTTAACTCAGGCTTGGAACTTTAAATCTGACCCACCTTAATTCAACTCCAAAAAATGACTTTGAACTTGAATCAGGATGCTCAAAGTCCATGGAAACTTACAAAAATTAAGTAAATGACTGAATCTCAAAAAAAATCTGATACTCCTAGCTACAAGATCAGTAATAGAATGAACCAAAAAATTTGTCATCACATTTTCATTCTGCAATACAAAATCCCTTCTAAACACTGGATACTGAAAAGGAAACCTCTATTAAATATCCCATGATCCAGTGAGCTTCTAAGCTCTCATAAGTTCAGTTATTTTCAATGGAATTGAAAAAAGCCTCTTTTTTTATTATTTTATACCATCTCATTTAAACAAGAAGCAATTCAATAAAATATTAAAACCAGAAAATATAATCCCTCTTTCCAAAAATGAAACCGATTTCCACCAATGTAAAGTCTATAAAATCAAAAATGAAAATATCCCCCTTTCACTCTCTTCTGAGCTAAAGATCAACTTAAACTAGTCACATAATTCACTAAGATCTAAGCAGCTTTGAAAACCACTTGAAAGAAGGATAAAAATATTTCATCACATCATTTAAAAATTCTCAAACACGAAATTTCCCTACCAACTGCAACAAAAACCAGACTCAAAGAAATGCATCAACTTATTTGTGGCCTTCTTTTGAACTTAGTAAAACCAAAATTTTGTGTATCTCTGCACAGAAAATGTAGGGGGTTATGTAAATCAGCAACTGAAAAATTTCCTATCCTCAAAAGTAATAACCCACAGAACAGTACCTCTGCATTGACCCCAAATAAAAATAGTAGAAAAACAATCAAATAAGACTATAACCAATATCATCTTCTGCACTCTCCTTTTATGATTTCCTGAGTTATTGCTGCGTGGATGTTATTTGGCAATCTATTTTATCCTTGAATTCTTTTCTTGCAAGAACCCTCAGTATTGTTTTGCTCTGGAATCCATCCTCAATTTTCCAGACCAAAAACTGTGCTTTTTCCATCATTTTGGTTTTCTAATCTGGTATAAATTCCCAGAACATTATTGGTCCAAAATCAATGATAAGGGTACCCCATTGATTCTCCTGTCATACCTACACCCAGAAAATGGCTATCAATTGAAGGACCCTGGAAATCAAAAAACCATCAAGCTGCATTTTTTAAAAACATTTCTTTCCTTATGGAAAAGAGGTTCATGGATCAAGTCAAGATTCAGATCCCCTTTCCATTGATATAATGTGTCCTAAAACCCCTTCATTCTATCTGCCTCTTTTTCTTTTCTACCCTGCTAAATACCCTCCTTCTATTTAGTTTATTTCAGACCTTTGAATTTCTTCATGCTCTAGTTTACCTCCTCCTACTTCATCCAATCCACTTTTTTTTCTCTCAAATTTTCCACCTGTCAGCCTCCTG
This sequence comes from Puccinia polysora, assembly GCA_025617555.3. NCBI lineage: Eukaryota > Fungi > Basidiomycota > Pucciniomycetes > Pucciniales > Pucciniaceae > Puccinia > Puccinia polysora. The sequence continues at coordinate 14,700,652 of CM062636.1, forward strand.
GATGCCAAGACCCTTGCTATCCTTTAGCTACCAGAGGTGATATAATAAATAATAAACATATTATTCAATAAATGCAGCAAAAATCCGCAAAATATTTGGATAAATTTATTGCAAGGTTAATTGATTTGGATGTGGTTTATTGTTATAAATAAATATAGATAAATTGATTATTAAATATTTTTATAGAGGGGCCACAATTATATTGGGGATCTTTAACACCTCTCTTCAGGGATTTCAGTATGAAAACACGTAGGCCTGGTTACTCTGGAACCTTTAGTTTAAAGGATATTTTTCCAAAAGATAACATGTATGTAAAATACACAGTGGAGTGGCAGGGCTTTTTAACCAAGCTTCCACGAAAGAGAAAGGATAATAAGACTCACTGGTATATTATTAAATCCTTTGGGTACCTGTTTGGGACGTGCACTGATGGGTTAAACCTGTATACTGGCTTTATAAGGTTTTTCAGCAGTTTAAATTGATAAAAGAGGCTTGAGGACAGATATTATCAATCAGACTAAAGCCATAAATCACTTACTTATCTCTTATAAGTATTTGATTACCTTGGCATGGTTTCTGGATGTAAATATAACTGTGTCTCTTGGTATCAATATCCTTAAAAGAGCTCTTTATTTATAGCTTTTTGAGTCCCAATATTGTCCTTCTGAGGGGTAAAGGGGCTCAAAGGGACGGAAACTGAGGCTAGAAGGGTAACCAGTGGTAGAATGTCACATGTTCTTGATGCTGTAAGACGGGTTGCATCTAATTTCTCAGGGTATGGGAATTATTTTACTTTATAATTGATATTTGGACGTGTGAATAACACTAATCAGTCCTTTTTATTTGTTATTCAATTAATTATCCTTAGTAAATGTTCATAGTAAGTTAATGATTATTTTAATGGAAATTCCTATGGATATTCTGATGTCATGTGAGTTCTCATTATGTATTGAATAATTGGAGTAAAGTCATGATATTGATTTTACTCCTTATTTTCAAATTTCTGTTGATTTACTAAAATAATTACTTAAAAATGTAAATCATGGGTATTCATGTAATATTTTTACATCATAAGTTTTCTCAGTATGTCACAAAAAATATTAATTTCTATAAATTCTCATAATATTATATTAAATTATTTTAATATATTTTTAGAAGTAGTCATTGTCTTATTTTTGACATTTTTGATACTTTGAATTATATTTTATAAAAAATAGTTATAAAGGTATTTAAGTATTTTTATATAATTTGATGTATTTTTAGACTATCTACTATCCACTTGAACATTTATTACATATAAAGAATGTTCCTGTGTAGGTTGTAGCATGTTTACGCAGTACCTAGGTTTCTCAGGCCGCCTGTCACTTTGTGAACCTGTAGTCCCGCTGCTGCATACTTGTCAGAGCCCTGGGGCTACTTACACGGCTTTGACATAGTGACAGAGCTTTAGCTCAGCCGCGCACCGGTGTATTGGCTGCTGCGGCTGCCTGCAGGAATTGTTACAGAACACATTTCCGTCTGTAACTCCTAAAATATACACAAAACCTCAATTCTGACTGAATTTTAGGTGTGAAACCTATACGTGACAATACATGTGAAATACTTAATTGGCCAAAAATTTCAATAGTGGTGCTGTGGTATTTTGGTCTTTCTTTCCTTAATTATTTAAAAATATAAGGAGTTGGATTTCAAGGGTGGGGTTGTGGAGTGACCCTACCTAATTTTGGGTGGAAAGTCTATTTTTTTAATAAAATTTATGGTTTTCCTACTCCTTCTTAGGTTAATTTTATTATTATTATTTTTATGTTATTTCTCTTACTTTTGCAGCTTGCTCTGCAATAGTAGCAAGCTGAAACCACCAATCTCCATCCTCTCTTTCAAAAACCTCCTCATCTTTCCACCCTCCCAGATCTACAACAGTTATTTTCACAGACTTTGAATTTCTGAGTCCTTTTTCATGCTCAATTCTTTTTGTGCTCATGCTTGCCTTCAGGTTCATCTGCACCCCACTCCTCCCCCTTAATGCCAACAGCTAAACTCATAGTCCCTCCTCCTCCCTGTTCAACTCATTTAACTAAACCTTTAGTCCTTCCTTTGGTTTCCACACCTCCTTCTCCACCTAAACCTCTCCCCAGGCATCTTTCACAAAAAAGAGACCTTCCTCCTGGATTTGAAATTTCTCTCACTCAAACAGGAAGATGAACTTGGGGATCCGAAAAAATGGAGAAACCTGACTCATTCTAATTGCTTCCATTACTGGATTTCCTTGGCTCAAGAGGAAATTTCTTCTCTCAAGGGCATGGGTACCTGGATTCTTGCCCCCCCCCCAAAAAAAAGAAAGAAGTTCAAAAATAATTTGCTGTAATTGGGTTTTCAAGGTCAAACCTTGGGCCAATGGATCAATTGTGAAGCTTTAGGCAACACTTGTTGCTATGGGCTCTCCAAAGTCCATGTTTTTGATTTCTCCTAATTTTTTGGACCTACCCTAAAACTCAAGACACTCTTGCTTCTCCTTAGTCTTCTTGGTCACAAGGGTTGGGTTAGTTTTCAGCTGCATTTCAAACATATTTCCTAAATGGAACCCCTTACAAACCATTTTCAATCTCACAGCCCCCAGTTTTTGAGGATCCCCTTCAGCCTGACTGGGTCTGTATGGTCCCCCAAGGACTTTATGGGCTAAAGCAATCTCCCTTTCAAGGGAATATTGAACCAAAAGCCACTCTTATTTCCCTTTGGCTGAAACATTCCACATAAAAAATCTCACTTTATTTTCAATTGGATTGCTTTTTCCTCATGTTGGTGCCTGCGCAGCTCAAATTGAAGATCTTCCAGTTTTGGGGACAGAAATTATTTTTCTTTTTCCATCCAACAGATAAGCACAAAAATCAAAGTAGTTTTGGAAAATGACCTTCATCTTTTTCTCTCCATCTCCATTTAATTTCATTTATTTTCCAGCACAGTATAATTTGGGCAAGAGCTCTACATCAATGCCCTTCCCAACTTGTTTCTTCCCAATGATTATTTTTCTGCAAAGTCTACAAATGACACTCAATTCAAGGAAATTTGGAAAAGGACATCTGATGAACCAAAATCACTGTCCTTGTAAGACCCCTGGATGCCAGGGTCCTTGCTACCTTCTAGCTACTGGACCTTATTGAATAAATAATAAATAAATAATAATTGAATTATTCAAAATAAGTGGCAATGATCCATAGAGATATGGATAAAGCAAATGCAAGGTGAGGTAGTTTGGTTATTAATGGTTGATATTTCTAAATAAATTAATAAATAAATAAAAAAGGGGGCCACAATGTTATATTGGGGATCTTTATAACCTCTTCTTCAGGGAATTAACTTTGAAATCTTAAAACCTGCTTACTTCAGAACCTTCAATAATTATTAAAGGAATTATGACCAAAAGACAATATATATATATAAAATATTTTGTGGAGTGGCAGGGCCTGGTAGCAGAGCTGCTATGACAGAAATGTAGATAAACAAATTACTGGTATATTATTATATTCCTTAGGTACTTGTTTCAATGCATATTTGAGGGTTTAAGCTAGCTTCTGGGGTTTAGAAGACTTTCAGAAGCATAAATTGGTTTTATAAGGGTTTTGGCATATACCAATTAATCAGAATAAAGCCACAAATCACTCACTTATCTCTCATAAGTACTTCATTACATTGGCACAGTGTCTGGGTATATATTTAACTGGGTCTGAGTTCTCAATAAACTCAAAATGGTCCTTTATTTATATCTTTTTGGGTCCTAATTCCGTCCCTCTGAGAGCTGTAGGAGCCAAATTGGATGGGTAATAAGGCTAGCATGGGGACTAGTTATTATTCAACATGTATACTTGGTGCTATAGCATGGGCAGAGTAAAACTCTACAGTTTCTAGAAATTATCTCTTGATTAATTTGAGTAATTGGCATGTGAAATGTGCTTCAATAATTCACATTACCTTCTTTAGTAATTATTCTTCTAATACATTAAAAAATACATTGGGGGATCCTTTTAGATAGAATTTCTATGTATTTTTTTATCATTATGATATATTTTATGTAACTGTAGATGAGAAACAAAGAATTATACTGATTTTTCATTTAATTTTCCAATTGAATGATATTTATTTAGAAAAAATAATAAAAAATATTTCCTCTGGAAAGTACGTGGTATTTTTTCATAGGTTAATGTTAAATTCACGGCCCATTGAGCTGTGCACACGGTGAAAATCAGGCCGTGTGGCACGCCACATGGTCCAATTTGGGCCGTGTACAACACCCCATGGATTACAGAGTCGTGCAGCCCACCCAGCCCGGTCGGGTGCTGTGTGGACTTCCACACAACTAAATTTGAGCCGTGTGGAGTTGTACATGTCCCAAATGTAGTCGTGTGGCATCCCACACGGCACCGGACCGGGGTGAGCCAAAAAAAAGGAAAATGCATGAAAGGGTACTAATTAAAGAAGTCTTTTGACCAAAAGTTCCCCAAAAAATAAAAGTCTTTTCACAGGCCCTAAAGTAAAAACACCAAAAAAAACAAGTTCAACCTGTGTTAAGCTGATTGCATCCCAAGCTTAACATAAGTTAAGCTTGTGATGGAATTGGCCCAACACAAGTTGAACTGACTTACCATTAAAATGTCATTCAAAACACTCAATATAATGATGTTAACTGAAAACACTCAACATAATTATGTTCAAAATGTGATAACCCTTTATATTAATCAAACTTGTTAGCTGCATTAGAATTACAATTTATATGAAACACAATGGTGAAATGAAGTCAAAGTCTATTAAAATCTAGAATAAATTTGCAGTTGATCTTTGAGATTATCAACCCAACCAGAGGCTTTTTTATAAATCAAGGAACATGGTTTTGCTACAATGGGTGGGATTGGAATCATTTCTCCCTCAAGTACTAATAGAACCCAGTGGTTATTGTTTACAAAGGAAATGAAAATTGGATCTGATTTATCAGTAACACCATTTTTCATTTGAGTATAAGCATCACATGACTCCAATGAAATGAAACATATAGGTTTGAAACATTTTTCTGCTATGATTTGACCCATGTCCAATTTAGCAAGCCATTTGGAGGAGGGAATCTTTTCATTGATTTTTTCAAAATCAAGTCTCGTTTAAAATTTTCTACCTCCTTTGAACCACCAAGCATCTCAATGTAGCATGCTTTATGTATCTCTAATGTTTCAATCATTTCCTTCCCAACTTTAAACCAACCATGTTCTTTATAACCAAGAGATTTAGAAATGAATCTAAATCTGCAATTCCTATCTCCAATTGGATCCCAAACCTCACCCAAGAACTTATGGAATTTATTGGGTATTTGATTGAGTTATTTCACAATTGGTTCCTATCATTAAAACTAAGTTAGTATTTGTTTCTTTAATTGGGTCAATGAAACAAAAACTCACCAAAGATGAGCTTCTGGTTGAGCTTTGCTGATGTTATCTTCCTCTGAAGAAGATTCTGATTCCAAATTAAGTGATTCTGATTCACTTTAAGTCTCTTCCTCTTAACTATGAAATTAAGATTCATATTTGCCAACTTTGACTAACAATTCATCATTAGTTAGTAACTAAGTTCATTAAACCAAAAAAATGAACATCTCCCAAAAGAAAATACTTACAATCTTTTGTCTTTTCTTGTTTGGAGCCCTTCTAGTTCTTTTGTCCCCCTTGAGTTTTTTTTAAACAAGCTCAAAATGAGATGGTTATTGTCGCGTATCTGTCATTTTTGGCCTGCCCCTACTTGATTGTAAGACTTGAGGTTCAAGTCTTGGCTTCAATTGATATTTTGTAATCTTCTGAATGATATACTTCAATATTCCGCTTTGCTCATGATCTTGATATTTCAAGATCATTGCATTGAATTTTTCACATAACTGAGTAATGCTTAGCATTTCATTGACATTGCACTGGAAAAATTCAAGAGGATCAAACATTAGTGAATTAGGATTCATTAATCAAAAAGCATTAATCATATAGTGAATTGAAAAATCCAACTCAAGCCTACTTACAGAACAAGAACTGCAAGGGTCATAGTTCAACCTCCACTCAGGATGAACATCTTTGGTTACCACAGATCCTCTGAATGCTAGACAGTCACCTATTTGATGGGAACAGGGCAAACCCATAGTCTTGGAATATGACTTGGTGCAGATTTTTCCATCATGATCACATTTGAACTTCTCAAATTTTTCCCTAACAAGATGGATTGCCTCTAAAGAAAATTTGTAACCCAATGGTAACAGTTCAGGTGGAAGAACTGTCCCTAACTTAATTGAAGATTTATAAATTGATGCATCAAGTGATTTAATTTGATTTGAAACTTTTCCATCAAGGCTTTTCCAAACATCCAACAGGTTTCCCAAAGAGTTTGCAAGGAATCATTTGAGAGTTGCATGGGCTACTTCAACCCAAGCTGTTTTTTTGTTTCCAAAATCTGGGTTTATACAAGTCCATGCTGTTACAAAAGTCTCTTTGATAGGGAAAATGTTAATTTCCATATACTTGAGTACATCCTCATAGTCTTTCAAGAAACACTATAAAAGTCAAAAGGTCAGAACCCAAAACTAGGAAGAAGAAGAAGCAGTGATTTGGACCTACTCTGAGTTCCGCATCATTGAACTCCGCCTCCTCCTTGGTCTTTGAGGCCCCATACTTTGCCCACAGATTCATAAGGCTTTTCCATCATTCACTCATTAACAAAGTGCACATTACAGTTTTCTTGTATGTTTTTAGGCAAGTTCCAAGTGCAACATTGTCTTGATGACTCTGGGAAACTAGTTTCAATTGCACAAATCAGAGCTTTTTCATGGTCTGTCACAAAGACTTTGAAAGTCTCTCAGGATCATAAGCCAACTCCTTCAATGCATTTACAGACCAACTGTAGAACTCAAACGTTTCTTCTTTTATAAAAACAAGAGCTTTTGTGAAAGTTTTTCAATTGGCTGTCATTCCTACAACATGCAATAGTGGGTTTTGTACTTATTTGTTTTATAATCACAATCCAACAAAGCAATATGATGGATTGTTTTGAAAGCTTTAATGCCTCAGGATGTGCTAAGTACAGGACCTCCAAGTGACCCTCTCCACTGAAATTTGACTGGTAAATCTAACTTGTTTCTTCAAGCTGTTCATATAGTACCTCCATAACACTTTTTCCCTTTGGTTCTGCAAGTGTGACCTTCCGCTTAGTGTTATAGATTCTTTGGACATCAACATAATCCCACCCATCAATCTTTCTTAATTTTCTCTTCAGTTGTAAGGTATTGAGCCCATCATTCATGCCTTCTAATAGATTGTCTAACACCACCCCTAAGATTTTCCTCAGTCAACAATGCACAGAGGAATGTTCAGATGGTTGATGGCTATGTTGGTTTTCTTTGTAGTAGAGGTGCCACAAGGGGTCTGCCTTTGTGCAACTTCCATGGATTAAAAACTTGCACCCAACCTTCCTTGTGTGGGTCTGTCTAGACCCTTTGGTAAGAATTTTTCCTTACTAGGAACCATGTCTATCACATGCTAAATCCACATATTGGTCATGTTTTGAGTTGAAAACTGTTAAAGCGTAATCATGCTTCATTACCCATGTTGAACAATAGTTTTGTGCCTCTTCCCTAGTAGGAAAAGCTCTCAAGGGAGATGGGTCCAGTGGATCTTCCATAGTTACATAGTTATATTGATTGCATTCACTCCATCAGTTTCAATCAAATTAAATATGGCAAAGACCAATAACATAATATTTTACTTACTACCAGCGGTCATGTCAGTTCTTGAATCATTTTGTTTCTCAATTGTGGCCCTTGATGAGGATGCAATTGGGGCTTCCAATGTTTCATTACCCAAATCCTTTTTTTCATTTTCCAAAGCTTTTTTGATGGCACTATCAATGTAGGCCTTCCACGCAGCCATGTCAGAAGAAGGAGGGCTTGTCACTGTTCCCATGCAAAAAAATTCAATGGTATACTTCATTATTGAATCCAAAATTCAATTGATCAAACATAGTTTACTCACTTTTGAGTTGAGAAATAATTGTTTGCAGATTTTTATATGATTTATTATTTGAGTTTTTACTTTAATTTCACTTGGGTTTCACTTTAATGTCTCTTTGGCATTGCTAGTTGTGGAAAAAAACTCCCACAAAGTATGTGTTAATCCCAAGTTTGGGTTTACAGAACCCAATTGTAGTCCAGGGAGTGCCCAAAATTCTGGCATGACTTCTGGGGGGTTGTGCACCCCCAAACACGACTCCTACACGACCCCCTGAGGGTGGCGCGTGTTTAAATGGCCTTTTGTAGTTGTCTTGGGGCCCCCACAGCTCATTTGGGCTGTTAAGGGCCCCACAAAACTACCACATGGCTGGAGCTGTGAATTTGACATCACCCTTTTTCATATTCAGTCCCCTTGGGATGTCACAAACATATTGGTACCCTTGTTTTCTTATTTGTTTCAATTTAGTTTATTTTATGAGACCTCTTAATTTTTTGTTCTTTAATGTCAAATTTTTCAGACATTCCTTAATATATTTTATAAAGTAAGGAAAAACCTCTTGATTAGGTATCTTCATTATTCTCATTTATTTGCTATCCATGTTCTACCCGCAGAGAAATTTATTACATATGTAGCGCATCTATGCCTGGGTACTAGCCTCCAGGAAGTCCTTTGAAGCCACTGTCATCATGACTTTTTTACTTGTCCCTATTCCCACGGCTTCTTATAGGTCAGGAGAGTGGGGCTGCATACCCCCCTGTCAAGTTACTTTGACTTTGTTGCTGGGTTAATTTTCAGCCATGCCCGGGATTATAGCTACCCCAACTGCATGAGGGAATTGTTACAGATCAAATTTATGCTCATAACTCCCAAAATAAAAAGAATTCCTCAATTATGAGTAAATTTCTGTTGTGAAACCTTATACATGATCATGTGAAATATTGAGTTCTCCCAATTGGAATTTCTCTTATTTCTTTTTTTTAATTACTTAAAATGTGATTGAGTTGGAATTTAAGGCTGGGGTCAGTGAGTGAGCCTATCTCAAATTTGATGAGAAATCCAAATTTGAAAGAATATTCCTGGTTTTCTAACTCCTTAATATAATTTTTTCATATTTTCCTATTTCCTTATTTTTTTTACTTTTCCAGATTTCTCTGTAAAAGTAGCAAGCTGAAATTCCTGAAAACAAATTTTTTCTCCATATTCAGTCTGCTCAGTCATTCCCAACCCTGAATGAAATCAATCTTCTATCCCTGGATCAACCAGCTGTACCTCCTGAAGTATCTGCCTGCATCCCCTGCAGGTCCTAGGCAATCTCCCAGCCTCCCACCCTCTCTCTATGGATTTATGAATCCTCCAGCTATCCTTCAGGTATGAGAAGTAAATTCATATTAAATACTGTATATCCATAGTACATACTCCTGGCTGTAAAACAAGAATTAAAGTTCAGTACATGCCACACCTTCCTTGACAGGACCATCACCCAATCTCTCAAGCCACTTCCTCCAGTCCATCGGATAAACATGTAATCCCATGGGGCATCTCAGCCCCTGCACCACTCATTTCCTCCTGAAGGCAATCTCTCAGTTCTCACATGTACTGGCCTCTTTTTCCTTCTTTCAGCCACAAGAAAATTATAGTTTTCCAAATTTCTGAACAACCCATATTTCTTTTTAGTACAGTGGCTACATGCTGGGCTCATCTTTCATTAGCTGAAACCAATTTCACTGGTTCAACCCACCATTGAGTGAAGAATAAAGAATGAGAGATTTTTTAATAAAGTTAAAAGGTATGAAATTGATTATACTGAAAACTGGGAACTGAAGGATATGGGAAAATCAAAATTTGAGACACAAACTTAGAGAAGATGAGAAAGATCACAAAAATCAGGCATAGGCTAGTTTGAGGTAGTGAGGTTGAGTGAGGAACAGTTACAATGGAAGTAGAGGAAAGAAAAGACAAGAGATGACATGGGCTAAACAAGGAATTGAGTCAATAATAGAAAACAGAGATGAGAAAGAAATAGGAAATGAGAAATGTATGAATATCTCACCGGACACACAGACAAATCTTGAGGGGTTTTTCAGGAAGACAAGAGGAGAGAGAGAAAATACGAAGATTGAGATAGTGAGATTGGAGGGTGATTGAGGTTCTCAGGATTGAGATTGTTAGAAGCCAGAAGTGATAGAGAGTCATGAGAATCAGGAAGTGAAGTCTCCCAAGCCTGAGTTTGGAGTGTAGAGGAATCTGGAGTATTTCCACCCATCCTTTGTCTGACTGAGAGTTGTGTCTGTGTACCCAGTAGAGAGATCTAACAACTTAACACCCCACCATTCCCAATGAGATATTACAGAAAAAATTACAAGATGAGAAAATCAGAGAAGAAGAAACAAGATAAAAAAAATCATGAATTATCTGAATGAAGAACAGTAAAAAACAGAGCAATACTCTGGACAGAGGATGCCTTACTTAAAGCATCAGCCAACATTTCAGTGGATTTTACTAGCTTGATTTCAATCCTCCTTGCACTAAGTTCATCCCTCATTCCTTTTGTCTTTAAATCTAAATGGCGTGTTTTTGAGTTTGAGCCAAAATTGCTTATTTTATCATCCAATCCACTGTTATCAATGTTGAGATGAATCTCTTTTAAAGAAAAGTCAACGATTAAATTTACTTATGCCTTGATCCATGTTGTTTTGTGGTATGCATCCACCAAGGCATTTAACTCAGAATTGGTAGAGGACCATTTAATTATCCTCTGTTTGCAACTTTTCCAGGAAACCAGGCTCTCGCAAATACAGTGCGCAGATAGCCAGTTTGGGATTTTTGAGTGCAGGGTTCATTGGCCCAGGATGCTTCCAAGAAAGCCTTTAATGTATTTGATTGGGGTAGATGCTTGATTTCTAGTTAATAGTGTTGGCCAAATTTAGCTATTTCCAGGTTTTCTTCAGTTTGTTCCAGTGCGCAATACCTTGTTTTACATTGAAACGCGCAAGACTCAAAACTGAAAAACTCAGATCTGGCCTAGTGTAACAAGCAATATGGTTTAGCAGCCCTATTGCTGATTAATAGTTGATGCTCAAACCCTTGAATGCCGGATGTTTTTTTTTGGTAGCGGGTTTGAGCTGTAGATTACAAGTGAGAGGCCTAGATGAATCTCTGGCATCCCCCAGGCCCAATTCTTCCAGTCTGTGTTGAATGTGATTAGGTTGGCTGAGCATTATTCTGTCTTCCTCAACTTCAATCTTTATTCCAAGGATGGTATTTGGATGTTGGCAAGTGGATCCCTTGAATTTCTGTATGAACTTTTCTTCAAAACCTTGACCATTCCCCACCAGGATTAAATCATCCACATGGAAGAATAGTCAATATTTACCATCTTTTGACAAGTACAAGCAAGGATTGCATGTTGATTCATAAAAGCCAATCTGTTTGAAGCAGCCAGTCAATGTCTTGTACCAGTTTTTGGGTGATTCTTTCAATCCGTATAGCAATTTCTTCAGTTTTAGAAATTTTGAGGGTTGATTTGAGCCTTTGCGAGTTCTGATAATGACTTCTTTTTTAAATTTGAGACATTAGAAAAGCAATTTTCATGTTGAACTGAAAAACCTTTTGTGCTGACTTCAGTGCATACACCAGCAGTAATTGAAGTTTCAATGGTTTACCTGTAGGTGCAAAAGTTTCAAAGTAATCTATTCCCTTGATTTGATTAAATCCCTGCAGGCAAAGTCTTGCCTTAAATTTTACTGGATTTCCATGACAGTTTTCCTTCAGTTTATAGATTCAGGTTGTCCAAAGGGAGTCCAAAGGTTCAGGTCCCTTGTATTCTTCCCATACATCAAAGGATTTGATTGAGGTGAGTTCCTTACCCATAGCTGAGATCCATTTGGCTTTTTCTTTGCAGATGACTGCATCCTCATAGCTTTTGGGCTCATATTAATCAAATAACCCATAGCTCTGAGGATCATTGATAGCCAACCAATCTCTGAGGTTTCTCACCAATCAAGTTGTTGATATTTTTTTGGGTTGTGGTTGTACAAAACTGGCTGGGGAATTAGCAATTGGAAGTAAATTATGTATCTTCTGCGTCAGAAGATTCCAAATCTGATGAGGCACTGATGTCTGGATTGGAGGACAACTCATTCTCCAACACATCCCTGTATTTTGTGAACGCTGGAGTGTCCCATTGTTTTAAAATCTCTTGATTTTGCTCTGATGAGGCAAGGGTATCTATTTTTGGGTCTTTTGTGCTAGGTTCATCTGTCCAGTTGTTGGTTGAGATTGTCAAGATTGAGCTTTGAGTAGTTGGCATTTTCAAAAACTTCACGTGCTTAGATCAAATGATAGATTGGGTTTTAGTTAGGATGCAATAAGAAAAAAAGAGCTTATTGAAGCTTACTAAAGTTCTCTCTTCCCCTTTCTCCTTGAATTTGTACCCTTTTTCCCGTCGTGATAACAAGTATACACATGAGCTCCCAACAGGTTTGAGGTAGGATGTTGGTAGCAAGTAATCTTGTATTCTAGACCACGGCAAATTGGGGTGATCTTCCCTTGGAATTTGGTTGAGCATCAGGGCACTGGATTTGATTACCTTGTGCCACAGGTTTGCAGGCAAGTGAGCATCCTTCAGGATGGTCCTGGTTGATTTGACAATAGTTCTGTTTGCTCTTTCATCCTTGCTGTTATGTTCTGGGTGGTAAGGTTCTGAGATAACTTGGCAAATATGATTCTTGTCGTAAAAGGTTTGCAGCTTCTTGTTGAAAAATTCGGACCCACCATTGGAGCACACTTGCAAAGGAAAGTACCCCCTGCTTCTATGTTCTTTTTTGATGAGGTCAATTATAATTTCAGGAGTTTCCTCCTTTGACATTAAGGGATTTTTGCCAATATACCCAGTAGCACTTTCCACCAAGGTCAGATTGAACCTGTGACCTCCCTTGGATTGCGGTTTGAGAGATCCCATGAGATCAAGGTGAATTTGTTTGAAGGGTTTTGTTGCTTTGATGGATGTTCCTTTAAAAGTTGATTTAGTGATCTTGCCTTTGACGCAATGAATTCATTCAAAGTTGTTTTTGATTTCAGTCAGGATGTGCTTTGTGATATTTTCCAGCCTTGCAATAGAGGCATGACCGTAGTTTTAATGGATTTCCATGGTTTCCTCTTCTGCAGTCCACGCCACATTTGCCAAATGACCTTGAATCAGAGTTTCATCAAACCAAGGAGTTTCTAATGTATACAGATTGTCCACAATTATACCACCAAAGAATCTGTGCCTATCCTTTGAGATGTCAAATTAGTTTTTGCTTCCTTGAAAGGTGCATCCTGATTGATTGAGCGCACCTGCACTTATCAAATTGATGGTGAGATTAGGAACGTAGAACATGTTGGAAAGTTCAAGAGTAAACTCCTTTCAGACCAGAAACACAGTGCCCCTGCTCTTAATCTCAAGTTCTTCCCCCTCCTTGCCAGTTTTGATGGATTGATTGTTGCAAGGAGACATATTCTTGAAATATCAGCTATCATTAATCATATGAATTGATGCACCGCTATCCAGAATGAAACAAAATTTGAACCCATACTCCAATCTGTATAGATAAATTGAATAATTTTAATCTTATCACTCTTTGGGGTGTATGAATAATTGAATATACTCTACTGAGCATTGAGTGCGTCCCCCAAGAGAGAATAGAGCTTATTTTTAAGGTTTAAAACTTTTAATATCATTGCCAAGATAATACATACTCTATTAGTATAATGTATGCCAAGATAATTGGAATTATAAAGAGGTAATTACATGCCAAGGCTATAAAATTAGATTCAAAGTTAGGTATGTCATCATTATGAGTTTTTCTAGGACTTACCATCCTTAAGATTGATGTTTAAGTACTAGCCTTGATTAATGAACATTTTTATTATGTAAATGGAAACTTTCTATTGAAAATTTCCCAATGGGTTCTAATAACCCATTTCTCATTGTTTATGATGTAATAAAGTCTTGATCTCTTGTGAAAAAAACCAGGGAGAGTCTAGAACTCCCCTCATTATCCCTTGAGTCCCATGAGATCTCCTGTTACCTCAAAAGAGCAGGTTCTTGACCCTATAGTGCCTTCCTCAGTTATTTAGGATTTATCATGGATCCAAGAATATGGAAAGGGTTAACAAGCCCAACGAAATTAATCTCAAGAAGATGATTTACTGGAGCCTTAATATTTAGTATTAATATAATCAAATTCTCAATTTCTCAACTCCAAGTTTGTGTGGGAATTGCTTTGGATTTGTAATATTGATTGTAATTTTGAAGTATGTGATTTTAATTTTATAAGAAAGTCTCCTTTGGAATTCATTGAATTAAAGCCAGGTCCCTTATCTATCTTTAGAGACTTAAGTTTTCAGCTTGCTACTTAAAACAGAGACACCTGTCAAAGTATACAAAATAAATAAAAACAAACAAAATAATTAATTAAACCAGAAGTAGTAGGGAAGACAAAGATATTCTTTCTAAAATGGATTACCCACCCAAAGTTAGGTATGGTCACTCACTGAACCCACCTTTGAATTATTACTCCTTCATATTTTAAATAATTATACAATAATTGACCAAAAGATAACAGAACCACTATGGCACCTTTTGGCCATTTTGATGTTTCACCTGTATTGTCACATAGACGTTCCACAGCTAAAAAACAATCAAAAATGATGTGTTGTGTATATTTTAGGAGTAGCAGGTTCAAGCATGCAGAATTCCCGCACATAGCAGATCCTACCCTTTGCGCAAATGAATTTACTAATCCCTGCATCAGGATCATTTGTGGCCAAACTGAATAAAATTACTGCCACTAACAGTTACAAAATGGAAGGATCAACCATGTGTACTAAATGAAATAAAAAATGCACATTAGAGGTTCTAAAAATTTAAAACATCAAATAAAATGATCATATAAAATTCTAAAGTACTTTAAGATAAGAAACCAGTACTAAGGACCATCATGACAGACTGATCTGAGTCTTTAAAAATCAGAAAACATATCAAAGAGTTGTTTTAAAAACAATCAAAAATTATCAACATGATCAGAAGGGATTTAAAATTAATCAAAATATATTTCTGATGACTTTAGTGAAATATTGACATTAAAATTTAATAATAAGTGCAGAATGATCTAAATGACAAATTAACATATTAACAGATCCTGCAGCTAAAAACATGCAGAAATCCAGCTGATTGACAGAACCTTGAGGACGTGAAAATTGTTTCCTGGCTTGCTCACTTGCCTTAGCCCTTGACCCTTAACCTCTCTACATGCCCTGAGGAGGCTATGTTTCACCCCAAAAAGGTATTTATACAGGGCTTATTAGGCTTATTGTTCCCCTGTTACTCGGAAATTTATTTATTATTTTCCAGAATATTTCCCATACATGATCAGACGCTTATATTAGATAAACAAGTGATTTATGGCCCAGTCTAATATTTTTTAAAATTTTTTCTGAAAGCATTATTGATCAAGTAAATTTAATTCAAGCAATCAACCCCATCTCTGCTCCAAAACCCTTCAAATCTTGATCTGTGCAGGCTATCTGTGAATTATTTCTCAACAAGTGAGTTAACTACTTCCTGCCTCTTCCTGAGTGCTTTTTGCACATCCACACCAGCTCAAAAATCCCTTAAAATTCCCCTCCTATTATTCCAAGGTCTTCACACTGCCCAAGGCGGCCCCTTGAAGAGAGGTTGTTAGTCTGTAAAGATCCCCAGTATTATAATACTGTGGCTCCACTTTTTACAAAACATTGAAATACATTTAACCAAACCAATTAAATCTTGCATTAAATCTTAAGTTATTCATTATTTGAGGAGCTTTTTATGTTTTTATTTTGGGGAGTATTATTATTCCATTGCTTCATCCCTCTCTGTAGCTGAAGGACTTCAACGTTCCTGGTATCAGATAGCTGAACACTGGGGTTCTAGTGGGGAAATATCCTTAAATAATGAATTTTTAATTATTCATTCATTGGACCAGTCAATATATCCATAAAAATAATTCAAAATAGTTATTATAAATATTTTTTTAATTTTTTGTTTTTTCACTGGATATAAATACCAATGTAGATTTAATCAATTATTATTTGGATCATCTTAAACAGAAAAAGTAAGAATGAATCCAAAAGTTTTTGCCTATTATTATAACTCCTGAGCAACAACAGGATCAGCTTATTTATTAGGGCGTATGAGAGTTAACCAAACTGGACCATTTTGAATGATGCCTTTCAAGCCAAATATGCCATTTAAAAACCGCCATTAAAAACAGAAAAAACCACTTATTTCACATCAGAAATGTCAGATTTACCTCAGAATAAATGAAGTTTTTAAAATAAAGTATTTAAAAGCTTTCACCTCCTCAACCAAACGTCATTCCACATCATGGCCCCTGGTTTTAAACTTCAACCTCATTGGAAAAATTCTATCTCCAACCTAATTGCCAAAATTTGATTCATTGCTTTCATCTCTTCTTGTCCTCTTTGCTGCATCACTTCATTACTTCATTGCTTCATCCCTTCATCCCTGCGTTTATCACATCCTAAATCTCATTTGCTTCATTGCTTCATCACTTCATTGCTTCATCCCTTCATCCCTTATTTCATCACATACCTTCATCACTTCAATGCTTCATCCCTTCATCCCCACTTTAATCAAATTGCCTCATCACTTCATTGCTTCATCAATTCATTGCTTCAATGCTCCATCCCTCTTACTGATTTCATGTGGCCTCTCAGAAACCCTCCCCCAGCAATTCCACTTAACAATCCAATGGAACAAAGCAAACATCCCCCAGGAACTCAAAATCCAAAAATCCTTCCCCATCAGGTTCCAAATTCTCAAGTCAGCTCAAGAGAGCTGATCACATCATCCCAGTAAACTGGCTCAAAATTCCCTCCAACTATGATGCTTGCTTTGGATCCAACAATGAAACACCATTTGGATGACCTCCATCCTCTAAGTTTAATGTTTATCTCCTGATGACCAATGAGCTCAAGAATAAAACAAAAGGTGGGCTGGATATTTCATCCAATCAGATGTTGGAGAAATTCAAGAATCATATAGCCAAGTACAAAAAGGTCCAATAAATGTCAATCTTCACTGAGTTTTTTATCACCAACTTGCATAAAGCCAATGGAATCAACTCAGTGGTAAATTTTTAAAAATAAAAACAAAAGAAATTATTTTGAATTGCGAAAATTACAAATCCAAATGTTTCAGTTTTTGTGTAGACCATACAACCTTTTTTTTAAACCCCTCTTCAGCCACTTACAAAGATATTTCAGATTCTCTCATTTGAGCCCTCTTTTGCCACAGATACCTCTGATTTACAGCTCTCTTTATGCTTTCAAATCATCTACTTCAGTCTTGTTCCCTCCCATGCAACTACATTGCTTGGGGTGAGGATCAATACAGTATTTTATTGGTTGTAAAAAATTTGGAGAATGGTGGGGGAAGCATGGGTCATTCAGAAAAAGGGAGCTCATTGAAAGAACAAGGGTTCAAAAGCAGTGTTGCATTTCATGGAATCCAAAAAAAAATTATAAAAGAAAAAAAGAAAAAATATCACAAAAAAAAAAAAAGAAAAAAAAAGAAAAAAAGAAAGAAAAAAAAGAAAAAAAGAAAAAAATATCATCAGCCATGTTTAAATCATTGTGGAAGATCAAAAAAAATATAAAAGTAAATACTGGTCAATGATGATAACCAAAAAAAAAAAGATAGGTTTTTTGGATTTTTTGATCATGATAGGCATCCATTAATGAGGAGGAGGAGGATGAGATAAATATTGAGATCACATTAATCAGAAATTCATGAACAATTGAGTAGAAGCTCATGTAGAAAGCTGAGTGTTGAGATTCTCAGCACTGACTCCGCCAGACGCGCACGGTCTGGCTTGCTCTCCCCCAACCATCCAGGTAGCCGCACCCGGTCACTCAAACCTCTTCAGTCTACTACCCATGTTGGAGACCCTAGGAAGATGGGAGGTTCATCAGAAATTCTTCCTCTTGACACATCACTCACTTCACTCATCATGTCCGACCTTCCTTCCAATTCTTCCTCCTCATCATCTCTCCCTCATTTTCTTCTTCAACCTCATTTCCTTCTGTGAGCCCTCACTCAACCTTGACTCAACACTGTGAATGCCTGGTGAGATTCACACCTCATCATCCTCTTGACAAACCCTACTAAGACTCACCACCACTGAACTCACAGTCTGCCTGATCCAATCCTGAACAAACCTACTCCTATCAAACCCTCGACTCAATCCCAACGGTGTGGCCAACTCCACTTCACAGCTATGTCATAAATCCTGCGGTCCTTGTTTCCTCTCTTAGCTCTTTGATCAATCAAATTTTCTCAAATCTTGTCACGTTTAAAAGCCAAAACAAGCTCCTTCAATCATCAACTCAAAACTATGAGAGGAACAAACTTAACCGGGCATAAAGGACGTCTTCCGACAAACCATGCTCAAGACCTCTCTCAAAAGGATTCCCCTCCTTGGAGACAATAACTACGGGATATGGAGAGACAAGATGGACGCCGTTCTCAACATCAGGGGATGTGCCAATATCATCAACAACAAGAACTCCATCCTAGACATCTCTTTCAACAATTATCTGAAACTTCTTCTCATATCAAAGCTTGACTCCACTGCCCATGAGAACATTGTTACGGCCAAAAGCAGGAACTTGGCTAAGCTCCTGTGGAAGGCCATCATACAGAAGTTTGCCTCATCACAAGCCTCAAAAGGTGCAAGGGTCTTCAACACCTTTATCCATCTCTCATTCAACCCTGACAAAATTGTCAACTTCATCACTCAAGTCAAAGTCAGCCTTAAGAAGATGGCCAAGGTTGGTATCAAACTCCCCAACAACATCGTGGCATACCTGATTTTCTTCAAATTCCCCACCTCCATGGACTACTTCATGAGGCAGATTATGCACTCTGACAAGGAACTGTCAGTGGAATACGTACTGAATCATCTGACTCAGTTGAACAAAAAATCAATGGCCCAATCATCTATCTCAAACCCAAAATCAAAAGGCAATGTTGCCCTCTTTGGAGGAAAGATTTCCTCTCACCGCCATTCCAACAAGGGGTTGGATCCAAGACAATGCGTTGGAGGGTATCATCACCCTGGCCAAGACAAGAACCATTCAGCCAAAGACTGCTGGCACCTCCATGCCGACGTCGCCCCCAAATGGTGGAGAGACAATCAAGCTAAGTGGAAGGCAAAGAAGATCACTCAGAGAGAGAAAGGAGAGAAAGCAGAACCCCCCTCAGCTCATTACCTGGCCCTTCTCAACCTGTGGGTTGAACACAGAAATTTCAACCAACAATTTCTGCTGGACAGCAGAGCTTCAGTACACATGCTCAACAATAGTTGGTTCTTCAGCAAAATGGAGCCGTACGCGGGCAACCCCATCAGAACAGGAAAAGAAGGAGCCAGTCTCCCCATCAAAGGAAAAGGGACCGCCACACTTCACTGGAGCAACATCACTCTCAATCTCACTGATGTGTTCTACGTCCCCAACGTCACCATCAATCTCATCAGCGCCGGGGCATTGAACAGCAAGGGCTGCTCCATCAAATCTCATGAAAATCAATTCTCAGTTTCTCACGGTGGGAGGGTGGTCCTGAATGGAACAATTAAGGAAAACCTCTACACTTTGCCTACGCCTTCTCACGTCTCTTCTACTTCTCTCAAATCTCATGTTTCCACTCTCTCAACTACGCATGAGGACGCTCTGCTCGAGATCCACAGAAAATTCAGCCATGCCTCCCTGACCAGGTTGGAACCCATTACTCAGCAAATCCCAAACAAAGTCAAACAGAAGTTTAAATGCGTCGAGTGCGTCAAGAGCAAGATCACAAAGGCATCATTTAACCGCTCCTCAGCAAAATCATCCAAAGTCTTCAATTTGATCCACCTGGACCTCATGGGTCCAATACAACTGTCCTCCAAGTCAGGCCACAGATTCATCCTCTCTCTTGTAGACAATGCCAGTGGATACCTGGATGCTTTTCCAATGACCTTGAAAGACGAGACGGCCAAGATCATCATCAGCTTACTTGAGAAAGAATACCAACAACGTGCTGTATACCCTTTGGACGTCTGTTCAGATGGAGGGACTGAGTTTGTTAACTCAAGATTGACGTCTTTCTTCGAAAAAAATTGCATAACTCACATAGTCTCCAAACCTTATCATCCTGAACACAACGGCCAAGCCAAACGGGCTAATTGCACCGTTGCAGAATCAACAGGGGAAACACTCAAGGACGGTTTTCTACCTTCCTCAATGTGGCATGAGGTTGTCAAGGGCTGTTGAACCATGCTCAACCACATCCCGGCAAAAGACAAAGAATCAACTCCCTGGACAAAAATGCATGGCAGAGTCCTTCCCTGTGACTATCTCAAACCTATTGGTAATCCATGCATCTGCCTACTCAACAAGAGGACAAAAGGGGCTTAGTTTGACTCTAAGGGCAAAGAGGGAACTTTAGTAGGCTTCAATCCCCTTCTTCTCTCATACCGGATTCTGACCAAACACGGCTCTATTATCTCCTCAAAGCATGTCAGGTTCCTTCACATGTCCAGACCAAGTATCCCCGGAGCCGGACTGAATGTTGAAAATGAATCCTGGCCAAACAATCCCAACTCATCTCACCAAGATTGTGGTCATGAAACACCACCTCTTCCTTCAGCGCCATGGACCAGGTATCACAACCGGTCTCATGACTCAGTTAGTTTGGTGGATGAAGATGAACCCAAATTGGATTGGTGCAACCAATCTTCCGACACGTCCAAATTGCCCTTGCCCCCTGCTCAGCCACGCCTGGCAACTGTTTGACCTGAGCAACAACCCTCAGCACCCTTAGGAAGGACATTGAGAGATTGCTCCCGCATTGCACCTCCGCAGAGGTACGGATTCTACCATCAATACAAGCCAAGATTGTATGAAGACGCTCAGCAATGTGAGGAACACCTTGAGTGGACTGAAGCAATGAATAAGAAACTTGGATTGATTGAAGACCTTCTTGTTTGAGAAGAACACAATGGCCCTGAACCCAAGAATGCGCTCAAAACGACCTGGATTTACAAAATCAAGCAAAATTGTCACTGAGATCCGGTAAGATACAAGGCTCAACTTTGTGTGCAAGGTTTCAATCAAATGAAGGTGGTCGACTACACGGACACCTTTGCGCTGACAGGTAAACCTTCTACCTTGCGCTTAATGCTGCTTTTTGACCTCAAGTTGAAGCAGAAAATTCAACAGTTTGATGTCAAGAGTGCGTTCCTACACTCACCAATCAACGTGGAAGTCATAATCCACACTTCCAAGGGATCAAAGAGGAACTATCAATTCCTCAGGACCAGAAAATCACTCTACGGTCTCAAACAGGCGCCAAAAAATTGGTACGAGACCCTCACAACTTGGTTCAAGGACTTTGGATTCAAAGAATCATCATGCAACCCATGCCTGTACTTGTCCAACAACGGGAAATCCCAACTCTTCTTCCACGTTGAAAATTTAATCCTGGTTGGGGATGGAAACAACTTTGAAAAGAAATTCTTGACACGCTTTGCTGGCTCAACTGCAAAGGACCCAGACACAATTCTTGGCATGAAGATAGAAGTGAAAGACCAGGAAATCCTCCTCAGTCCGCCCAATCATATCACGCGTGGTCTCAAAGAACTTGCCCTTGAAGATGCAAGGACAAGCAAGTCTCCCCTGACGCAAAACCTGAAACTCAAACCTGCTACGGACGAAGAGTTTGAACAATTCAAGCTCTGAACATCAATTAAAATCAGCCATCAGGCTCCTCAATCACATTGCCTTCTACACTCAACCTTACATAAGTTTCTCCGTGTCCAGCCTGTCTAGATTCAACGCAAAGCCCGGTCTACCCCACTTGAAGGAGCTTAAGAAGACCTGGAAGTACCTCAAATGAACTCCGCACATCAAGCTTTGGTTGAGCGTGAACAACCTTGACTCCCTGACGGCGGCTTACTCCAATGCATCCTGGGCCAACAATCCAACCACCAGGCAATCTCAAACCGGCTACATTTGTACTGTCCACGGATGTGTGGTGTCATGGAACAGCAGCAAACAAAAAAACATCACCTTCAGCTCCACAGACGCTGAACTCAACGCATTTGTCGACGCATTTCATGAAGCCACCTGGATCAGAGCTCTTTCATGCAAAATTTTCTCCTCCAAGCTCACAGCAATCACCATCCATACTGACAACAGCGGGCTGACGGAAAAGCTTGAGAAGTTTGGTTCCAACTCAAGAATGCAACACCTTGACCTGAAAACTAAAGGAATGAGAGAGGATTTGAAGTCAGGAAACCTCAGAATTCAACTCATCAAATTGGAGGAAATGCCGGCGGACGCTCTCACCAAAAGCACAAGTCTCACCAGTCTTCAGCTTCTTCATTCCTCTTTTGCCTCTCTCAACAAGCCATAGTTCTGTTCTTTTCTTATCCCCATGTTCCTACTTCCAGCCAATGTCTGAGCCTACCCAAATCCAAGTCTTCATCTCTCCAGGCATGGGGCGTGTTGAGATTCTCAGAACTGACTCCGCCAGATGCGCACGGTCCGGCTTGCTCTTCCCCAACCATCCAGGTAGCCGCACCCGGTCACTCAAATCTCTTCAGTCTACTACCCATGTTGGAGACCCTAGGAAGATGGGAGGTTCATCAGACATTCTTCCTCTTGACACATCACTCACTTCACTCATCATTTCCAACCTTCCTTCCAATTCTTCCTCATCATCATCTCTTCCTCATTTTCTTCTTCAACCTCATTTCCTTCTCTGAGCCCTCACTCAACCTTGACTTGACACTGAGAATGCCTGGTGAGATTCACACCTCATCATCCTCTCAACAAACCCTACTAAGACTCACCACCACTGAACTCACAGTCTGCCTGATCCAATCCTGAACAAACCTACTCCTATCAAACCCTTGACTCAATCCCAACGGTGTGGCCAACTCCACTTCACAGCTATGTCATACATCCTGCGGTCCTTGTTTCCTCTCTTAGCTCTTTGATCAATCAAATTTACTCAAATCATTTAACTGAGGAGTAGATATCTGAGCAAGATGAAGTTTTATAAATTTTCAACAATTGCTTGAGTTGTTGAATTGAATAAATTACAATTGACAGGTTTCAAAATTCAGCCAATGTCTGAGCCTACCCAAATCCCAGTCTTCATCTCTCTAGGCACGGGGCGTGTTGAGATTCTCAGCACTGACTTCGCCAGACGCGCACGGTCCGGCTTGCTCTCCCCCAACCATCCAGGTAGCCGCACCCGGTCACTCAAATCTCTTCAGTCTACTACCCATGTTGGAGACCCTAGGAAGATGGGAGGTTCATCAGACATTCTTCCTCTTGACACATCACTCACTTCACTCATCATTTCCAACCTTCCTTCCAATTCTTCCTCATCATCATCTCTTCCTCATTTTCTTCTTCAACCTCATTTCCTTCTCTGAGCCCTCACTCAACCTTGACTCAACACTGTGAATGCCTGGTGAGATTCACACCTCATCATCCTCTTGACAAACCCTACTAAGACTCACCACCACTGAACTCACAGTCTTCCTGATCCAATCCTGAACAAACCTACTCCTATCAAACCCTTGACTCAATCCCAAAATTGTGGCCAACTCCACTTCACAGATATGTCATACATCCTGCGGTCCTTGTTTCCTCTCTTAGCTCTTTGATAAATCAAATTTACTCAAATAATTTCACTGAGGAGTAGAGATCTGAGCAAGTTGAAGGTTTATAAATTTTCAACAATTGCTTGAGTTGTTGAATTGAATAAATTACAATTGACAGGTTTCAAAATTTTAAGTCCTGCTTCAAGCAATTTGAGTGTGAAAGAGAGGGTGGGGAGATGAGAGGTTGATTGATCATTGTGAACCAAGATGACATAAAATGCGCAAATCAATGAAAATCAATCAATTCCTTAACAAATTGATGATAATCAATTGATCTGGGGGAAGAAGCATTTCGTTGGATGATCAATACAACAAGTACGTGGCAAGGTTGATGGTGGTGATTTTTCAAGCCAAGAGAGATGAGATTAGATTAGATAACTTTTTTTGAAGATAGGATTTGGGGGACAAAAAGTATTTCAGGCAACCAGTGCAGCTGACCATTGGAGGGATGGCCTTTCAGAATCCAAAATTTAGTTGTGCACTCTAAAATTGGAACCCATGACCTCAACATTCATGAGTTATGCTTTAACCAATTATCTCATTGAAAAATTGCCAGATGGGCCATTGTGGCTGTCCACTAAACAAGGGTTTTTCAGGATTTAGCTGTAAAGGCCTGGTGTTTTGCTTGACAATTCTTTTCAGCCTTTGAGTACAAAGACTTAGAATCCTTGGATGGCAGTCTGCATAAGAGCAGTTTTGACTTAAACATGATGAAGGTGGAGTTGATTGAGTGAGCTGAAAATTGTTCTTGCAAGCAGCAGGAGGCTGGGCTGGTTACTGGGATGTCAAACTGGATGGATGGGTTTTAGGTTTTTGGCTGTACTTGCTTGGTGAGTGAGCCTGATTGAAGGGTAGGTTTGAACAACCAATTGTGCAGACAAAAAAGCTATGGAAGATAATGAGTCTAGGCTTGGTTTCTGGTAAAGTGGAGGATGATTATGCAGTTGGATGGTCAATTGAGGGGCCTTCATTGGTAGAGACTTGCGCGTGGGTTGATGGATTACCAGGTGGATTGGTGCTTGAAGTATTGAGGAGTGGGTGGGAGGGAGAATGGATGATCAAAGGGAGATAAGGATCTGTAGGGCAGGGAGAGTGAGTAGGAGGATTTTGGGGATAATTTTTTGGAGAAAGTGAAGATAGAAGGATTTCAGCTGTGGTAGGAGCTGATGGATCATAAAGGGCTGATCAAGCTGGATGGGATGAGTGAAATGATTCTGACAGCACCAATTATGAGTGTTAAAATACGTATGCACTCATGCATGTGCTACGTATGAGTGTAATCCAAATGGGATGCACATGTGGGCCTGTGCGGCCCATTGGACACAAACACGGACTATACGTGCCTGTGTGGATGTCATGGATTTGGGGAAACTGGTCTCAAAACGCGTGAAACAGGCCTATTGGTACATGGGCCCTATTGGGCCCGGTGGGGTATATGGGAAAATACAGCCAGATGGGATTTTATGGGCATAATTGGGCCCAAGGTTTATTTTGGACATACTTGGCCAGACGGGCTGGCCCACCAAAGTATGTTAAACTCACTTTTTGGGCTTGGGGCGGCCCATTGGGGCCGCCGCCCGTGTTTCAGCCCATTTGGGGCTGCCACCCATGTTGCGGCCTGCTTGGGGCCGCAGTTTTTGATTACAGCCTGTTTATGGGGCCCGACGGCCCCTGAGGGGCCGTTGTAGGGGCAGAGGGACTCAAAATCAAGTCCCCCCACCCCGGTCGCGGCTGCCGCGCTGGGTGGAGGCCGCAGGGCTGGGGCCAATGGCCCCTGCTCCTCCCCCTCCCCTTGCTTGCCATTGCAAGGAGGAAGAGGAAGGGCTGGCTGGGTTGAACCAGCCAGCAACCGGTTGCAAGAAGCAACCAGTCAGGGTGGGGGGGGACCTGATCACCCCCCCACTGAATGTGGTGGCAGGGCCGGTTGCAGCAAGGCAACCGGCAGTGGGGGGGAATTGACCACCCCCCCACCATTGAAGGGGCGCTCTCCCCCCCCCCCCCCTTTACCAAGGGGGAGGAGCAACGGGCTGGAGGTGATTTGACCACCCCCCAGCCCACCTACCTTGACAAAGCCCTGGGGGTATTGACCCCCAGGGCCCCTGGTAGGGGGATTTGACCGCCCACTCCAGGGATTTGAGAGAAAGATGGGGGGGCGGCATCTCCGCTGGGAACACCCCCCCCCCCCATGTGTGTCTGAGACCAGACCCAGGTGTGTCCTGGGTCCCACCTGGCCATTTTTATGGCCAGGGGCTGGTTGCATGAGGCAACCAGCCAGAATGTGAGGTAACAGGCTGGTTGCAACAGACAACCGGCCAGGGGTGTATACAGCTAAGGGGCTGGTTCAGCCCAACTACTGTGGAAACACCAGAAATGACCAGAGTAGGCTGGTTTTAAGGCTAAAGGGACTGATGCCATGCGGGCTGATGTAGCCCAAACCAAGTAACAAGGCCTGTAGATTATGTAGAGCTTTTTTTGAGCGGAAAAGTGCCTTTTGGCTTTTTGTATCATGGGCTCACAAGAGGCCAATCTTTTGTACTTAAGGAGCTCTTTTCCCTGCTTTTTTCCATTACCTATTCATCATTCAATTGAATTCATCACTGATATCATCCAACGTATTGCCCCATTGTGAGAGCCCATTAGCAATTATTGACACAAGGTGTCCAGCATTTCTTTTGCTTTAAATACTGCTCATTTTCCTAAGCTAATTGCTGGCCATAATAATAACAATGAGAGGTAGCAGGCATGCAAAGAACAATCAATTGAGTTCAGAGGGAGATATTTTTTGTTCTTTTAGAGGGTTCAGGTTGTTTGAGAAAAGAAGGAGGGGAATTCTTTCAATTTGAAACTAGGTTCATGATTCTTCAGATCCTAGAGGTTCTCTCAGGTTCTTTGTTCTCATCATCCTGATATTTAACAGAGTTTAATTTGTTGAGGATATTTTTCAGAGATGTTTGTTCTCATCTCACTTGTCATTTCTTCAAATCTTCCATTTCCCAAGTAGTGGCTACCTCCACGATTGCGCGTGAGGATGAGAAGTTTCCAATACATTCACCTGTCACATCACTGTTGACTGTCTGACCAGCTCTTGACTGAACCGTGGGAAAAACTTACCTTGGTCCATAACCCCTTCCATTCATGTCTTCTACTCTTGTCCTGTCTCTTTAATTTCTTCAGTCTCTATCTTAATTTGCCCCATCGTCACTCACCGCACCGTCGTTCATCGTACTCAGACTCTGGACCTTCACCAGCTACTTCAACATCACAATTGAATCATCAAGCTAATCAGCCTATTGCTTCTTGACTCAAACACATCTCAAACTCAATAACCACATCACAATCTTTCCAACCTGCAGTAGGTTCCAACTAAGTTGTCAACTCAACATCAGGAGCTGAATATCTTGCAACCCTGTAGTATTCAAGCTGTCCTGGAAGGATTGGTATGTCTATCAACGTGTCTTACCCTCTATACTTAGTCTTCTCAAGGCCATCACCTAGCCTGTAGAGGTAGCGCGTCTCTTTGTTATTTGTCTTCCTCCTTGGTTGTTTTCCCTTACTGGTTGTTTTTAGTCAGCTCATCTGATCCTTGAAATACCAACAGCCTGGTCCAGGTTAATCAAAACATCCTTAATTTCACACGGTTAAAAGCCCAAGAATGGATCACTCAAGCACAACCAACCTGGCAAGAGCAACTGCGTCACCTGGACCGGGAGTAGAAAGAAATTTTAAGGCACTTGCACTCAAATCTTTCATGGAATCCACGCCTCTTCTCTCTGAAACCAACTACTCAATATGGAGAAAGAAGATGGAACAACTGTTCAAGATGCGTGGCGTTCTGGATTTGATCAACTCTGACAACCCCCATGTTGAAATACCCAAAGACAATGAGATGGCTGGCTATCTTATGTCAAAACTCGAACCTGGTACTCATACAAATATCATCACATTGGAAAACAAAGATTCCTCTAAGATAATATGGATGGCCGCCAAGAATCACTTTGCGTTGAGCCAGGCAGCAAATAGAGCAAGGATGTTCTTCAACATCCTTTACCTAGGTTTTGATCAGAACAACATTGATGGATTTGTTACTTCTGTGAAGGCTCACTTGGTAAAACTGGGTGAAGTAGGAATCAACCTACCTGGGGACATACTCAGCTATCTTATTCTCTTCAAACTGCCAGATTACTTGAAGTTGATGCAATCCCAGATTCTGCAATCTGGGGGAGAACTATCTGTTATGTTGGTCCTGAACCAACCGGTTCAGCATAAGAACAAAGTCCAATCCAAAGCTGCTGGAACAACCGCCAACACCAATGTAGTCATGTATCACGCCGGCAATCAAAAAGACCTTGATCTCCCTCAATGCGAAAACGGAAAACATAATCCATTGGTGAAGTCCCATCCTCCTTCTTCCTGTTGGGCAGAATTTCCTGAATTGCGACCAGACCAGCCCTCTGGCAAGACAAAGCGCAACGTCAAGAAGAAGCATTCACCCGAGTCCCACTACTACTCATTCTTTTGCGCCTTCCATCACCTTGATGATTCCCACTCAAATCGATTCATTCTGGAAAGTGGATTCTCTATTCACATGTTTCACAATGAAAAATCCTTCAAGACCTTGACCAAAGGAACTGAAAAAGGAATCATCAAAACGGGTAAGAAGGGCGAAGGACTGGCTATTCAAGTACTTGGGACGGCGGAACTGATATGGGGCGACAGGCCGATTCATCTAAAGAACTCTGCATGGGTCCCTGAAGCTTCAGTCAACCTTGTGTCGCTTGGGGCCTTGCTAGAGAGAGGATGCAGTTTGAAGGTAAACTCTAAATCAGAACTGTCTGTCTTCACTCTCCATTGATCAGGGGCCCAAATCTTGACTGGTACTATAGAAAAAAACCTTCTTATGATCAATGTCAACAAACCTTTGAATCAAATCTCTCAGTCCTCTCCCGCAACCAACGCTGAAATACAAGATTCCTCATGCTTCCTGTCTACAGCTGAGCTACATGATCTTCATCTGAAACTGGGCCATGCGAGTTTGGGTAGAATGGAGAAACACCTGGGTCACGCCATCAAGAAGTATTCTCAAAGTCTGTTCAAATGTCTAGCCTGCAAAAAGAGCAAGATCAGTCAAACACCTTTCAATAAAAGTCAAGCTCCCGCTGCTGAAGTCTTTGATTGACTTCATCTTGATCTAATGGGACCCTTCAATCCGGTCAGAAAAGGAGGCAATAGATTCTCTTTGACAGTTGTTGACAACAAGTCAGGGTATCTTTCAGCTTTCCCTCTTCCGTCCAAGGATGCGGCTGTCAATGCAATCAAATTCTTAATCCAAAACAAAGCAAAGAAACAAGGGAAATTCCCTATCAAATTTGTCTCCAATGGTGGGGGAGAGTTTGTCAACAAGACTCTCAAGTTGTTTTTCAAAGCCAATTCCATCAACCACCTGGTCAGTGAACCTTACCACTCCCAGCATAATGGAAAGGCAGAGAGAGCCAATTGTACAATCATGGAGTCTCTCCGTTCTGTCTTTAGCTCGACCAAAATACCCAAAAACTATTGGCATGTCGTGATTCAAAGTTGTTGTTTCGCCCTCAACCAAATTCCGTCCAAAAAGGGAGAAAAGTCTCCCTGGGAGATGATGCGCAAAAACCAGCTTCCGGTTGATTACCTCCAGCCAATTGGATTGAAAGTAGTGTATCTATTGAAGGATAGCAAAACAGGATCAAAGTTGCAGGAGCAAGGTGAAGAAGGACTCTTCATTGGGTACAACCCTCAACTCCACTCCTACAAGATTCTATCTAAGACAGGCAAGATTGTCAATACTAAACATGTGAAGTTCCTCAAGAACCAAGATGCTTCTGAAAATTCTCTTGACAAAGCAGCCCCCATTGGCGTGGTTGCTCCGGCCAAGGAAGCTGATAAGGAATCACCAACTGTTGAAATGATCCCAGAGGAAGGTGAAGATCAAAAACCGTTTACAAGCAATCTGCCTTGCAACAACAACGATAGCTCCTCTAACAATGATATCTCGGAATCCAAAGTTCTGCAAACCTTGAGGCCAACATTAAGGGAATCTTCTAAACTCAAAGCTCCAGAACGTTACAGGTAATACTCTTAATCATTGCCAAAGAGCATACACAAGGCCCTTAAGCGACCAAATTGGGTCCCTCCAGTTGAAAAAGAGCTAGCGATGATCAAGGACCTAGGTGTATGGGAAGATGCGGATGAGAGCGAGGTAGTTAATCCACTCAACACAACCTGGGCTTTCCAAAGTAAGCAAGACCTTCACACTGGAGAATGCTCTTTGAAAGCCAGGGTGTGTGTCCAAGGCTTCAACCAGAGGTTTGGCATTGATTATTTTGATACCTTTGCTCCCACAGGCAAAGTTGCCTCATTACGCGCTCTGCTAACCTACTCAGTCAATTGAAATATCAAAATTTATAAATTTGACGTTAAGGGGGCGTTTCTTCACGCTCCACTGGTGGAAGATGTTTTCATCAAGACTCCAACTGGATCAAAAAGAACGGCCAAACATTTGAAACTAAAGAAATCATTGTATGGCCTCAAGCAGGCACCCCTGAACTGGTACAAGAACCTTAGCTCATGGATCAAAGAAAATGAATTCAAGGAGAGTGACAGCAATCCTTGTCTCTATCTCCATCAAGACCAAGTGACGGCTCTATTCTTCCATGTCGATGACTTGATAGTAGTTGGGAGCGTTGATGATTTCAAGAAGAAGTTCTTGGAAAAATTCAAAGATTCTTTGGCCCGCAACGTAGACACTCTGCTAGGACCAAAGGTAGAAACAGGGAAGGATTTCATTGATCTATCTCTTCCAAATCACATCAAAAAAGGACTGGAAGAGATGAACTTACTCAATGAAAAACCTCTAAATAACCCCTGCACATCCCGTCTGCACCTCAAGCCTGCATCACAGCCCGAAATAGAGGCTTTCAAGGAGCTGGGAAAGAGTTATTGTTTGCCAATAGGTTGATTAAACTTCATAGCCACCTTGGCACGACCGGACATTAGCTTTGCCGTGTCAAATCTGGCACGTTTTTCAGAAGAGCCAGGTATCCAGCATTTGAAGGAAATGGAGCACGCCTGGAGGTACCTTCTGAAGACAATCGATTATCAGCTGGTCTTTTGAGCAAGGACACCAGCAATGCAATTGGTTGTCTACAGCGACGCCACCTGCGGAGATGACCCAGCTACGAGACTGTCCCAAACCGGCTTTGTTTGCCTGCTCAAAGGTTCTCCAATCTACTGGACTAGTCGACGCCAACAATGCATAGCTCACTCTTCAACTGAGTCCGAATGCAACGCCCCTTCAGCCAGTCATCTTGAAGGGCGGTGGATCAATCACTTAATCAGCAATATTTGGCGAACCCAAACCCTACCGCCAATCCACCTAATTGACAATAAGGGTTTGAACAATAAAATTAAGAAATTCGGATGTAAGTCACATTCCAAGTACATTGACATCATATTGAAGAGCTTACAAAATGATTGGAATGAGCAAGTAATTGACATTGAGCTCATTTCTTCACAAGAAATGCTAGCGGACTCCCTCACAAAGGCAGCCAGCACCTCATCAGTTGAAAGACTGTCTAAACATATAGGATCTTTTGAACTACCTTGATGTTGAGTTGAGCGGGCATGTTGAGGATATTTTTCAGAGATTTTTGTTCTCATCTCACTCTTCATTTCTTCAAATCTTCCATTTCCCAAGTAGTGGCTACCTCCACAATTGCGCGTGAGGATGAGAAGTTTCCAATACATTCACCTGTCACATCACTGTTGACTGTCTGACCAGCTCCTGACTGAACCGTGGGAACAACTTCCCTCGGTCCATAACCCCTTCCAGTCATGTCTTCTACTCTTGTCCTGTCTCTTTAATTTCTTCAGTCTCTATCTTAATTTGACCCATCGTTGCTCATTGCACCGTTGTTCATTGCACTCAGACTCTTGACCTCCACCAGCTACTTCGACATCACAATTGGATCATCAAGCTAATCAGCCTATTGCTTCTCAACTCAAACATGTCTCAAACTCAATAACCACATCGCAATCTTTCCAACCTGCGGTAGGTTCCAACTAAGTTGTCAACTCAACATCAGGAGCTGAATATCTTGCAACCCTGTAGTCTTCAAGCTGTCCTGGAAGGATTGGTCTGTCTATCAATGTGTCTTACCCTCTATACTTAGTCTGCTCAAGGCCATCACCCAGCATGTAGAGGTAGCGCTTCTGTTTTTTATTTGTCTTCCTCCTTGGTTTTTTTCCCTTACTGGTTGTTTGTAGTCAGATCATCTGATCCTTGAAATACAAACAGCCTGGTCCAGGTTAATAAACACATACTTAATTTCACAGAATTGATGATTGGGTTTACAATGTTTGAGCATGTTCTGAGAGTGACATATCCCAGTTCAAATTTATTTGTTGATCTTCAATGAATCATGATTTGAATCTGAGTTGCAGTAAGGATCTATAGGTTGAGCCCATCTTCTGGGTTGCTTGTTGAGTTGATTTTGAGCATTTTTGTTAGTTGATTTGTTGATGTTGATGATGATGATCCAGATCTCAGTTGTTCTTCTGATCAAATTGAATGATTTACTTTCTTTTTGATTGCATGAGCATTGTTGTTTACTCAAAGCATTTTTCATGCTTTACAATATCTTTGCCCACCCAATGGAATGAATGGTAGTCAGAATCAACCTTTAAATCAAAAACTTCCTTGCAAAAAAATGACCTAGCTTGATTAGGAGATGAGCTTGAAGAAAAAAACAAGCAGAGATTGAATTGAAGTAAAGGTGAATGAGAAAAAGTCCCAACTGGTTTCTTGATCTTATCATCCAAGTTTTGAATCTAAAGTGTTGGGGATGGTTGAGAAGAAGATGATAGTTTGATTGGATTTGTCATCCTGCAAGAATCAGACCAGGCTGATGGTGATGATACAACTTCTGTAGACTACAGAAGGTTCTAGACAGGAGAACTTAGGTAGACTGTCTGGGTATTTTTAGAGGGTTACCATGGAGGCTTAGAATTTGATCAATGATGAAACTTGGAAATTACTTGCATGATGTTGAATTTGGAGGTGAAATGCTCCATGAGCTCAATTTCAGCTTGCTTGAGACTAGGATACAAGGGCTGGGGTGGGTTGGCAGGAGGATTGGTGGATAGGTATGGATGGAGAGTGATGAGGAGATGAACAAATGACCAGTTGGTTTAATTAATGGATGGTGGATGGATCATAATGGCAGGTTTTATGTTTGAAACCCACCATTTTCATGAAACTCCCAATTTCAAGATATACCAGTTAGGGGATATTTGTATTTCAGAAACCTTCCATTAAAAATGGCCAGTTTGGTCAAAACAAATAACAGTTTTTTAATGGAGATTTTGCTAACTCTGATACGCCCTATTATAAAAAACAACCTATAAAATAAAATGAGCTTGAACTTGAAATAATTATCAATTTTAATTCTTTGTTAAAGCAGCAAAAAGACTGGAAAATTTAAAAAAATCTCCATCTACAGGAAGAGAGATAAGAAAAATGAAACAAAAAAATGACAAAATTGAGTATAAAAAAATTATAAAATCACAAAAAAAAATAAAATATATAAAACTTAAATTTTTTATTTTTATCATTTTTTGAGGAAATCAACATTTTATTTTGGGGATTTTATTGAGCAGGAACTACTTGAAAAAGACCAAGAGTTATTATCCTTGAATGTATCCCAAGATTTAATTGGAACTTACCAGGACCCCATTGGAATACCTCCTAAGGGCAGTGCTGACCGCAACCAAGTACTAGTACCTTTGAACTTAACTATAAGTAAGTTTTTAAACCCATGAAAAATTA
Source organism: Puccinia polysora (assembly GCA_025617555.3). Taxonomy (NCBI): domain Eukaryota; kingdom Fungi; phylum Basidiomycota; class Pucciniomycetes; order Pucciniales; family Pucciniaceae; genus Puccinia; species Puccinia polysora. The sequence continues at coordinate 14,734,293 of CM062636.1, forward strand.
TTTAAAAAATAAAAATACTCAAAAATATTATTTTTTATTTCTTTTACCTTTATTCAAAATTTTCAAAAAAAATTATATATTTTTTTCTTGAAATGTTCCAAAATAGGCGCAAAACCTGTAAAGTGGTAGAGCCCCCTCATATGGATCTCTGCTCAGAGGAACCCATGGGGGCAAGGAAGCCAGTTGCAAGCCTAATGATGGGAGTCAAACCTGTGACTCAAGCCTCACAAAAGACAATGGCAACAACTGGGGCCGCCAACTCAACCAACTTAATGTTGGAGAGTTTTCCCTTGCCCTGCATCTCATCCCTGGAGGATAATGCTCCACCTATGCCACCCTGGCTGGACCCAGCCAAGGAGGACCCAATTGAGGAATTATTGAAAGAAAAAATATTTTATTTGGAGCAGTCCAAGCTGGCTCAGACCCAGGAAGACAAGCCATGTATGAGGAAATCCATCTCTCTTGCAAAAAGATCCCATTTTGTTTCTTCAAAAGTTGATCCCAAGGAAATAAGTAGAAAATTATGTGCAGAGCTGGAATCCATGGGATCAGTTAGCTTCCTAAAAGGGAAAGGACCCCAAAAAGAAGAGATCCTCAGCCCATAAGAAATTAAGGAACCCCAAAGATTGGGAGAACATAACATCCTTAGCCCAGAAATTGAAGAAGGTTAATCAGAAGTAGATGTAACTAATTTAAATACCTTTTCTGTGAATGTGTCTCATAATTTAAAAGTTGTAAGCATAAATTTGGATAAAAATTATGAGAAATTGGATTAATCAAATTTGGAAATCAAAAAAGTGCTCCAAACTCAATCCAATCAAACTAGGATTAATTGGTTGAACTAAAGCAACTAAAAGATGCTATGAGCTTGAATAAAATATCTCTGATAAAACACATTGAAAGTACCTATTCTGCCATCCAAGAAGAAATTCTTTTTTCAGTTTATTACATCAGAAAAGAAGTAAATAAAATAAAACCTACTACTTATACCTATTACCTATTAGGCAACAAACTTGACTTGGAATTAGTTATGATTAAAGATGATCTAAGAGATCTTAAAATAAATGTGACTAACCACCAAGAAATTCACTTGGAAGAATCAAGACAAACTAGGTTAACTAATACTCCCAGTGTTCCTCCCAGTTCAAGAACAGCCTTGAATGAGTCATATAGGCCCAGAACTACACCTAAAGTGGAAAAAGCTTTGAAATAACTTCCTTCCATTACTGAATGGCCCAAGTTTTCAGGAGAAGGAGATTATAGCCATATCAGTTTCATTAAATGTATTGATTAAACACTTTCTTCTTATGAAATCCCTGATACCATTTCTGTGGTAAGACTACACAGGCTTTTTAAAGGAGTAGCCCTTGATTGGTTCATTTATAAAAGGGAAGAAGTAGGATCTTCATCTTAGAGCTCTTGTAAATATTTAATTGGGGAAAAGTTTGGAACTAGAATATGGATAAGGGAAATGATGAAAAACTTTGAAAAATTCCAGTTTGACCCATCTATGGACAAAGCAAACAAGTTTTTTCTTGATCAAAAAATAAGGTTGGATTGTTTTTACTCTAATGCTGATAAGGAGGAAGTCAATGAAAGACTTCTTTACCTATGTCCAGGAAATCTTCATCACAGTTCAAGTTTCAGTATGCCTATTAAATATCACCTTTCCACACTGATTGTGGTATTGAAAGAAAGCACTACCATTAATGGCCTTGAAAAGAAAATGAACAAGCCTAAGGACCATAATATTAGAAAAAGAGAAGAATATAAAATTATAACTAAGGATTCTTCTATCCCTAATCCCTCCAACTTGGAATTCAAGAAGAATTCATAAACCAAAGAAAATTTATGCTGAAATTTCAACCAGGAAGTGCATCTAAGAGCTGATAGTACTCAACCCAGGACAAGCATCAATCCTATAGAAGTAGATAAGTATGATGATAAACCTGATCTCCAATCTGATGACACTGATGGATCAATTTTGGAATGTGAATTTATTTTTACTAAGCTCATCAAAGTTAATGAAGGAAATATAGAATATTCCCTGGAAATAAACCCTGTCAATAAAGATTCCAACCTACCTAAAAAATGTAATCCTAGCATGAAAATTCACCATGTTTCTGAAGCCAAAATCTTGAACCTTAAGCCCTCTCCTGGTAAAAGCTACACTTCTTTTAAAAATTTCTATGCTACTGTTTTACTCCAGGATTCCCCAGTAAGGTTACTCATGGATAGTGGACCTTTCTGCTCTTGAGTTGGATCATCTTATTTGGAAAAACAGGATCCCAATTGGAAGTTAAACTTGTAACCAGTACCTCAGGCTAAGTTCAGAAGCTGTAACTCTTCCCTCAATGCTATTTTAGTATGGACCTCAGATATTATACTCCCTCATTCTTAAGGATCACTTAAATTGAAAATTTAGTTTGTAGTACTTCAAAATGGATTGTTTCATTAATTTATTTAAGGAAATGATTCTCTCTGCCTGTATGGAATAGATTTTTTCCAAAGAAAAGGTACATAATTCACTGTAGGAGGAGATTGGAACAAGAAGTTCCAAAGATTTCAGATTAATGCCCAAGCCTCTGACTCTACTTATTAGTAAAACTTCAAGATCTTTAACCAAGAATATTCTTCTCAAAAGCTTTGAATTCCCCGCTCAGTGAGGACCAAAAACAGGAAATTCTTCCAGGTTTTTTTGAAAACCAGAGTGCTTTCTGCACTAACCATCACCCTATTGGTGATATAAAGGGGCTTTATATGATTCAAACCTTGACCATTAAACCTCCATGCCCTCCAAAACTTGGGAGACCTACTTTCCCTTCTAGTCAAAAATCTAGATCTGGCCTTGAATCTCACACCCAGAAACTAATTGACCTACAAGTTTTAAGGGAAGTAGGAAAAACTGAAAAAGTGCGTATTATCACACCAGTGATCATAGCTTGGCATAATGATAATTCATGAATTCTTCAAGAGTTTAGGATGCTTAATAACTATACTCAAGCTGATTAATATCCTATCCCAAGGATTGACCATGCTCTCCACAAACTTTCAAATGCTAATTTTATCACCATTATGGATATGTTGAAAGTTTTTCATCAAATACCTATCAGCCCTGAAAGCCAGAATTTTATGAGTATCATATGCCACATAGGTATACATTGGTATTTGAGGATTCCTTATGGTATCAAGAACTCCCCTTCCCATTTCCAAAGGATGATGGATACAGTTCTAGGATCATTCATCAGAAAAGGTTGGACAATGGTATATATTGATGATTTTATTATTTATTCTGATGACTGGAATACACACATTGAAAAAGTAAGACTACTCCTTAAAAAGGTCTCTGAAGTAGGATTAAAAGTTTCTATGAAAAATTGTAACATTTGGAATGGAGAACTCAAAGCTTTAGGACACATTGTCTCTGGATTAATTACAACTGCTGATCAAATTAAAATAGCAGCTTTCATGAACCACCCATGCCCCCCAAAAAAATGAATTTCTTTCTTGTGTAAGATTTTGCAGCTACCACAGGAAGTACATACCTAAGTTTGCTCTACTCACCAAGTTTTTGTATGGAATCTGAAACAAAAAAACCCTTTTGGAGATGACTAAAGAAATTTTGAGGAACTGTGAGGAACTCAAAATAGCTATGAATAATGCAAAATTTTTGATTCAACCAGATTAAACCAAAACCCTCAAGCTATACATAGATGCTATTATGGAAGTTCTATGAGATGATTTGCACCATGAATTAGTAGAATATGATCAACAAGCAAAGAATCCTAAACTCTTCATATCATGAAAAGTTAAGGATACTGAAAAGAGGTATGGTGCTAGCCAAATGGAATGTCTTGCTGTAGTTTGGGCATTGGAGAAACTCCATTTTTACTTATAATTTACCAAATTTGTAGTAATGACTGACTTTAATTCTGTCAGGACTCTCATGAATTTGAAGACTCCCAGTAGGCACATGTTCAGATGGCAGATAGCTATAAAACAATATAGAAGACAGATTACTATAGTCCATCCATCTGGGACTAAACATCAAAATGCTGACAGCCCAAGGAGGAATGCTTTACCCAATGACCCCAGAAATTCAGCTCATTATTGGGAGGACCATGATATATCTCCTATATAAAAAATTAACATGCTTAATGTTGAAGCTCCCATCTTAGGAATACATATTTTTGAACTGGATGAATCTCTGTTTAACTCAATAAGGGAAGCTTACTCTTCTGATATGAAAAATCTGATATCCATAATGGAAAGTACCTCACCTTTGCCTGAACTAATTAATATTTTACCTGAACATCTTGTGAAAACTTATAAAGCTGGAAGATTTAAAACATGGGATTGTCTCTTATACTCCATGCGTCAGAACTCTAGTTTCATCATCCTTTCTAATGAGGAACTTATCAAACAGGTATTAACAGAGTTTCATCATAGCTTTTCTTCATGAACCTTGTCTGCTGATAGGAACTTAGATAAAGTCAAACAAACAGCATGGTGGATTATCTGGAGGAAATCTACCATTATGTATGTAGCTATGAAATTTGCAATAAATCTAATAGAGCTACTATAAAAAGTTTTGGAATCCTTCAAAAGATTGACAAAACCAGGAAAAGATGGTAAATCATAAACATGGACTTTTTGACTGGATTATTTCCTGGAGTAGCTTATTCCTACAACTCACACCTAGTGATAGTAAATAGTTTTTCCAATAAAGCTAAGTTCCTACCCAACCATGAGGAAGACACATCTATGGAAGTATAAGTATTCTTCTGGAAAAGGCTCATTTCAGATGTAGGAGTGCACAAAATTATTATCAGTGATAGGGACCCCAATTTCAACTCTGAATGGTAGAGAAATATCTATGATATTTTTGGAACTACCTTAGCCTTCTCTAAAGCTTATCACACCCAGGCAGATGCATTTGCTGAAAGAATTATCCAAACTCCAGAAGATATGCTCAGAAGGGTTTGTTTCTTTGGTCTGGAATACAAGCATCCTGATGAATACTGCCAAATTTTTTTAGCCTTCTACCTTCCTTAGAAATTGCTTATAAAAGCAGCAATAATTCTGCTAGTAAGGAAGACCCTTGCATATTTTAAAAAGGATGGATTCCGAAGTGACCCAAGCATAAACTCAACAAGCAGTTAATAAATATCCACCCAACATCAGTTGATTTCAAAAAAATGATAGATATGGCTGATGGGCATGCTGCTAAGTTTTTTCAGCATGCTGTTGAATAAAACCAAAAGAGATGGGAAAAAACCAGAAGGAACCTGATTTCAAGATTGGAGATCAAGTCTTAGTTTCTACCACCAATTTCAATAATTTAGCTGGGAATACAAAACTTAGACCAGCTTTTGTTGGACCCTCTACTATCAAAAATATCCATGGTAAAATTGTTGTGCAATGTATTCTAAGTAATGAAATTTTCAGGAAACATGCAGTATTCCCAGTAAGTCTTATCAAACACTACCACCCTAGAGAAGGAGAAAAAAACCCTTCACCAGAAATACTGGTTTCAGATGATCCTGATAAAGATAAATGAAAATTAATCAAGATCCTCAAAAATAAAAAATAAAGGATCCAAGGCAAAGATGTTAGGCTTAACCTAGTCAGGAACAAAGGAGAATGAGCTGATAAAGATGAACAGTTGCCTGAAAACAAAATTCCAGATGGACCTATACACTGGACGAATTACAGAGCCAGCAAATGACATTAGACACAATTTTGTTTTCAGATATAGACATATCTTGGAGTGGGAGAATTCCAGCTTGCTACTTAACACATAGCAACCTGTCAAAGTAGAAAAAATAAATGAAAATAAAAAAATAATTAATCAAACCAGAAGGAGTAGGTAATCCATAAGTATTATGTTGGAAATGTATTCCCCACCCAAAACTAGGTAGGGTCACTTGTTGACCCCACCCTTGAATTATTAATCCTTCATATTTTAAACAATTATAAAATAATTGACCAAAAGATCACAGCACCACTATGGCACCTTTTGGCCATTTTAATATTTTACGTGTATTGTCACGCAGAGTTTTCACACCTAGAATTCAATCAAAACTGAGGTGTTTTCCATATTGTAGAATTTAAAAGCAGAAATGTGTTTTGTCACAATTCCTGCGCGAATTCCCCAAGCATCTGCTGAGTCCTTTAGAAATCAGAATAGAAGCCTCACGCGTGCAGAATTTCTGCTTGCTGCTGATCCTGCCATGCAAGCAGCAGATCCTACTAGGAGCGCAGATAAATTGACTGATTGCTGCATCAGGATCAGTTGTGGCCAAACTGAATAAAGTTACCTCCACTAACAGTTACAACATGAAAGGATCAAGAATGTGTATTTAATGAGATAACCCATTTATATTAGAGGGTGTAAAAATGTTAAATATCAAATAAAATTATTATATAAAAATTTAAAATTAATTTTAGATAAGAAACAAGTACTAAGGACCATCACAAAAGATTGATCCAAATCTTTAAAGGCAACAAAACATATCAAAGATTGTTTGTAAAAATGATTAAAAATCATCAACATGATCAGAAGTTGATTGAAAATCAATAAACATCCACTTCCAATCACTTTAGTAAAATATTTATAATACAAGTTAAGTATAAGTGCAGAATGATGGAAATGACAAATTAACATATTAACAGATCCTGCAGCTAAAAACATGCAGAAATCCAGCTGATTGACAGCACCTTCAGAAAATGAAATTTTTATCCTGGATGGCTCACTAGCATTAGCCCTTGAGCCTTAACCTTTCTACATTCCCTGAGGAGGCTCTTTTTCACCCAAAAAAGGTATTTAAACAGACCTTCTTTGGAGTATTGTTGCCCAGTGACTTATAAATTTATCAATTATTTTCCAGACTATTTTCTGTCAAAACAATTCTCACAACTAATTACATTCTCATTCATTTCATACTCCAGATCTCTATCTTGTCATATTCAATCAATCTCACAAATATTGAGGCACTCCAACTTGTTGGTGCGTGTTCTTCTTTGTCATTTATCTGCGTTGTGTCTCATTCTTTCCCTCTTCTACTTTCTGATTTCATTATGTCACTGGTTGTACTGGCGATCCCACTGGATGTGCTCTATGTCTGGGTGCACAAACTATAATCATCAAGGCGCGCAACAGCGCGGCGCAATCAATCACCACCAAGGACACCATCAGCCTGCAACCGCCATGTCTCTACAGGACTCAAAATTCATCATCAAGACGACCATTCACAAGAACAAGACAAACTCAAGAGTCATCAATTAATCGATCCAACCGTCTCTCGCAGCCAGCTTGAAACCAGTAAGATCTTCTGAAGTCTCCAACTCATCAATCAAGAGAACTCATGATTTCTTCACACAGCTTGTTCTAGGTGCAAGGACAACTTATATCAAAGTATTGCAACTGGCTCGGCTCATTAATCTCTGGTCTTAAGAGTCTGCTCATCTTTCTCCTAACCAATAAATCTTCCACCAGACTCCTGATCTAGCCAGTTTCCTCACCCGTTGGTTATTTCATAGTTTCACGTCTGTCCTTGTCATTGCAAAACTTCTATCTCTAACTCACTTGTTCTAAATGAAATCAATATTAGCTTGGTCTTGGTGACCAACCCCAAAAGTTCACACGGTTAAAAGCCAAAATCGCTCACTATGGACCGAGAGGGATCTTCTTCAACACCAGGACCAGGGGGCAATTTGACCAATTACAAGTCACTTGCGATCAAATCCCTAATCAAATCAACTCCTTTATTGACTTCCGACAACTACAGCATGTGGCGGAAAAAATTTGAGAAACTCTTCAACTTGCGTGGCATTTTTGGCATCATGAACAATCCCGACGAGGACAAGAAGCTTGAAGAGGACACAAATCAGGAATTCGTAGCCCACATCATTGCCAAACTTGACTCAAACACGTACACTAACATCATAGACAACGTGAATGAAGACAATGCCAAACTCATCTGGCTATCCACTCAAAATCACTTTGCATCATCTCAGTCAGCAAACAGGGCGAGGGTATTCAATGCCTTTCTTCACTTAACAATGGACACCAACTTGTCACCTCAATCAAGGTCTACCTTAAAAAACTGACAGAAGTAGGAATTGAATCACCCTCCAATATAATCGCATATCTCATACTGTTCAAGTTTCCCTCCTTGATGCAGAACATGAAAACTCAAATCATGCATGCTACAACAGAGATTAAGATTGAAGTTGTTTTGAATCACCTCATTCAACACAAGAACGAGGTTAAAGCACAAGATGATTGTGGGGAACCTGTCAATATTGCACAAGATGATTGTGGGGAACCTGTCAATATTTCCCTGTACAGGGGACCTCAATGTGAAAATGGCAAACACAATCCAGCGGTGACGTCTCATCCCGCCAACTCGTGCTGGTTCAAATTCCCCGAACTCAAACTGTCCAATCTTCACAACTGAGGAAAGAAGTCAAAGACTAAAGCCACGGTAGATGAAGCTCACTTCTATTCTTTTTTCTGTGGATTTGGTGCGCACGAAAAAACAATCTCAGAATGCTTCATTTTAGACTCTGGCTGCTCAGTACACATGATTAAAGATAGAAATCTCTTCAATCATCTCAAATCCGGCTATTGAAATGGAAGGATCCAGACCGGCAAGAAAGATGCTGCCATAGTTATTGAAGGCACCGGTGAAGCAGCCATAGCAACCAAAGACGCATTCATATCCCTCTTGGATGCCATCTGGGTACCTGAAACAACAGTGAATTTAATCTCCCTAGGAGCACTCATGACTAAAGGAGCGTCATTGTCTGTCGACTCCAGCATCACCCCGAGCACTTTCAGGCTGAAACTGAAAGCCAGAATTCTTCTATCTGGCACGATAACCAACAATCTGTTCATCATTGACATGAAAAAAAACACCATGAACTGTCATTACTCACTAGCTACATTACAAGAAATCCATCAATTGTTGGGTCATGCGAGTATTGCCAGAATGGAAAAGTTCCTCAATCAGCCACTGCCTCAATCGACCAAAGAAGAATTTGAATGCTTGAGCTGCGACAGAGCCAAAATCACAAAAAAGCCTTTTCCGCACAAACAAGCAGTTGTGTCACACTGCTTTGAGAAAATTCACCTGGATTTGATGGGCCTGATAATGCCAACTTCTAAAGGTGGCTACAGGTACATCCTCAATCTTGTCGAATCTTTCTCAGGGTACCAAGCTTGCTTTCCTCTCAAATCTAAGGGCAATGCCACAGATACAATCATTTTTATTGTCGAGAACCAACATAGAAAAACAAACCAATACCCCAAAGAAATATGCTCGGATGGAGGAGGCGAATTTGTAAATACAAAACTGCAAGACTTCTGCAAATCGCACCACATCAACCAAATAGTGACCAAACCCTACCATTCACAACACAACGGGCGGGTGGAACGCGCAAATCGTACGGTAATAGAATCTGCAAGAGCTGCCATCACTGACTCGAATCCCCCAAAATTGTATTGGCACAAGGTGGTGAAAGGCTGCTGCCTCATGCTAAATCAAATCCCCAAATCCAAGGGAGAAGACTCACCATAGTTAAAAATGCACAGCAAGCTGTTGCCAAAAGACTATCTCAAGCCAATAGGTACACCACTCACCTAAAAATTGAATCCAACCAAGATCAAATCCAAACTTGACAAAAGAGGCGCTCCAGGAATTCTGATTGGATTCAATCCGCATCTTCTATCCTACAAAATAATCAACTCTCTTGGGAAAGTGATCAATTTGAAACACGTAATCTTTAATCATCAAATACCAATTAAGATTGACTCAATTGAGTGCGAAGCTGAGACAGTCGATTCTAGAAGTAACATTCCAGCACAAACTACCACCAAAGAAACTGCGCCCGCCCTCAAAGTGAAAGCTGAGTCTGTCAAAGAGTAAAAAGTCAAATCCAAGTGCTCATCCAATAGCAAAGCCTTGGTTGAGAACTCCCTCAGGCCAACACTGCGTGATTGCGCGAAAATCTCGAAGCCGGAACAATACGGTTTTCTGTCAGAAAAACTGCCAACGTTTCTGGAAGAGGCCATGAAGTATCCAGAATGGAAAACGTCCATCACAAAGGAATTGGACACAATCAAAGATCAAAACATGTGGGAAGATGCCAATGATAGCCAAGTCACCAATCCTCTGAACACTGTAGCGGTTTTCAAGATCAAGACAAACACTCACAGCAAACCACCAATATACAAAACTAGACTGTGCGTGCAAGGATTTGGCCAACGCTATGGTTTATACTACCTTGCAACGTACGCTCCCACCAGCAAAGTAGCTTTGTTATGGGCAGTTCTCACCTATGCCGCTGACAAAACTCTGGACATTCTACAACTGGAAGTGAAAGGAGCTTTTCTGCACTCCAAACTCAAAGAAGAAGTCTTCATTAACACGCCCTACGGCTGTAACCGGAAGTCCAAGTACCTTTGCCTCAAGAAATCCCTCTACGGACTCAAACAAGCCCCGAGAAATTGGTATCGGATGCTGAGTGAGTGGATTAAGTCTCAAGGTTTCGACAAATCAGAATGCGACCTGTGTCTTTACATCAGCAGAGATAAAAGCACAATCATTTTCTTTCACGTTGATGATTTACTGGTTACAGGCGACGTGGACAAGTTCAAAAAGGCCTTCCTATCTAAATTCAACAACTCTTCAGCGCACAAACCAAACACACTCCTGGGGATGAAAGTGGAAAGGGAGAGAGGACTCATTCACCTATCTCTGCCCTTACATATTGAAAAGGGTCTCAGCGAGTTGAGTCTGACAGATTGCCAAGGCGCTTTGACTCCCCTTACACCTGGCTCACATCTCAAACCGGCCGACGAAGAGGACCATAAGAAATTTCTTGAACTCAACACTAAATACAGGTCACCTATTGGGCGCTTGAACTTCATAGCAGGATTGGCCAGACCTGAAATAAGCTTTGCGGTGTCAAACTTGGCCAAATACTGCGAGAAACCTGGCCTCTCTCATTGGAATGAGATACTACATGTGTGGAAGTACCTGGGGAGCACCAAAAACATCCAACTCACTCTGGGACCCAAATCAATCTCAAACCATCTAGTATGCTTCAGCGATGCCACCTGGGGGGACGAGCCAACTTCTAGGATCTCACAGAGCGGGTTCATTTGTTTCTTCAAAGGTAGTCCACTCTACTGGACAAGCAGAAGACAACAATGTATATCTCATTCATCCACCAAATCAGAATGCGTATCATTATCAAGTTGTCATCTCAAGGCTCGTTGGTTGAAAAGGTTAGTCGACAACATCTATCGAGAAGAATCGCGCTGCCCTTTACATCTGATAGACAATAAGGGTCTAGACAACAAAATCAAACATTTTGGCTTGAACTCAAAGTTCAAGCACATCAATCTGAAAACAAAAAGCCTCAGAGATGATTTTAACAATGGCTTGATCAATCTCCGACTTATTCCATCGCTCTCTATGACCGCCAACGCTCTAACCAAAGCAGAAAACAAAGTCTCCATCTCCCGACTTGTAAATTCTTTTAGCTCTTGGTTTCATTGATTGATGAGTTGAGGGGGCGTGTTAAAACAATTCTCACAACTAATTACATTCTCATTCATTTCATACTCCAGATCTCTATCTTGTCATATTCAATCAATCTCAGAAATATTGAGGCACTCCAACTTGTTGGTGCGTGTTCTTCTTTGTCATTTATCTGCGTTGTGTCTCATTCTTTCCCTCTTCTACTTTCTGATTTCATTATTTCACTGGTTGTACTGGCGGTCCCACTGGATGTGCTCTATGTCCGGGTGCACACACTCTAATCATCAAGGCGCGCAACAGCGCGGCGCAATCAATCACCACCACGGACACCATCAGCCTGCGACTGCCATGTCTCTACAGGACTCAAACTTCATCATCAAGACGACCATTCACAAGAACAAGACAAACTCAAGAGTCATCAATTAATCGATCCAACCGTCTCTTGCAGCCAGCTTGACACCAGTAAGATCTTCTGAAGTCTCCAACTCATCAATCAAGAGAACTCATGATTTCTTCACACAGCTTGTTCTAGGCGCAAGGACAACTTATATCAAAGTATTGCAACTGGCTTGGCTCATTAATCTCTGGTCTTAAGAGTCTGCTCACCTTTCTCCTAACCAATAAATCTTCCACCAGACTCCTGATCTAGCCAGTTTCCTCACCCGTTGTTTATTTCATAGTTTCACATCTGTCCTTGTCATTGCAAAACTTCTATCTCTAACTCACTTGTTCTAAATGAAATCAATATTAGCTTGGTCTTGGTGACCAACCCCAAAATTTCACATTTTCCATCCATACTCAGGTGGTTATATAAAATAAGCAAGTGATTTATGGCCCAGTCTGATATTTTCAAAATTACTTTTGAAACCATTATTGATCCAGTAAAGTTTGTTCAAGCAATCAACAACATATATGCTCTGAAACCCTTTTTCTGAATCTGTGCAGGATATCTGTGTATTATTGCTCAACAAGTGAGTTAATTACTTCCTTCCTTGTCCTGAGTGCTTTTTGCACAGCAAAAAAAGCTGGAAAAGTCATTAAAATGCTCCCACCATTATTCCAAGGCTTTTACACTGCCCAAGGCGGCTTCTTTAGGAGAGGATTTTTGTCTGCAAAGATCTTCAGTATTATAATACTTTGGCCCCTCTTTTTATAAAATATTTAAAACCATTCAACCAAACTAATCAAACCTTGCATTATCTCTCAAAATATTTATCATTGGAACTTTTTCAATTTTTATTTTTGGTAATATTATTATTTCATTACTTCATCACTCTCTGTAGCTAAAGTACTGCAAGGCTCCTGGTATCATAGAGCCAACATCAATTGTGGCCTTCTTAGTCATAATACTCTGGTATGATTTGAGTTGTGTTATTTTGTGAGATTTTTACTGTTGGAATAGGTCCATAATTGATTTTGATATTGGCTTTTTCTTATTTTTGCAAGGTTAACCGGAGCCCAAGTGTAGCAACAGAGGTTAAATCCCTGAAAAACTCCTGGAATAATTCCTCCCAAGGAATTATTATACAACTTGTTATTGTTTATTCACTTCCAATAGCTTTAATCTCAGCAGAAGAAAGCCAACTAACCTACCCTTCCTCATCTCAACTTTCCTTCTATTGTTACTCTTGTAGGATTCAGTCAACCATTCTCCTTCAGAGGCTTGGATTCATCTCACCTCTTCATCAAATATTTTTTAACTTAATCCCTCATCCATTGCAATAAAACCTTCTCTATCCTGATTTCTGTGAGAAGTAGAGCCTGTGCCTTCTCCCCCTTGAATGCCAGGGGCAGTTTTTACATCATACCAATTCCTTCCCATAATAACCACCCATCTCTATTATATCTCTTCAGGCTACTCAGTTGAATCCATTCCATCCCTAACATAAATATATCACTGTCTAGTAATGTTTTGGACCACTTTGTGGTTGATCTAAAGAGTTTTTGGCCTTTAAAATTTCCAATGGAGTGCTAAATAGTGTGTGGATACTCCTGCAGAAACTATCCATTTCCACCAAGTCCACATTTTTAGCCATTTTGACAAAATTTGGCCCAAAATTTAAACAGCTTTGAAGCCACTTTAATTCAAATTTGGTGGATTTGAAAGGATTCCACACAAATTCAACACACTTTGATGGACTTTGATAAGTACTCTCTGAACTGCTTTGATCTGCTTTGAAGCAACTCAGAAAGCTTTGCAAAAACCTTAAGAAATTTGTTTATGGAAAATATTTTCCTTCAAATCCCTTCTACAGGTACTTCTTTTGGGTCACGTTCTTACAGCATGATTGGAAACCATTCCTCCTTGATGTGGAAGACCTTCCATCATCACCATTCCATCATATAAGAGGGAAGCAAGAGTAATTTTTCCTGTTTTAGATGTTCTAGATCACAATAAATCAACCACTCAAGCCAGTGAATGTTGAAGGAAATTTTCCAACCTCCCAGTGCCATCTTCATCCAATCCCATGGAAACTGCAAATTGATTAGATTACCCATTTTAAAATCCCAGAACGATCCCAATTCTTGAAACTATGGGAAAGGAAAATAGAATAGAATCATGTTTTGAATCCAGGATCCTCAGTAACCTTAACTCACCAACTGTTGGACCCCAGGAAGAAGCTTCTCAAATAACTTATTCTACTGAAATTCCTGAAACCCAAAATCAACCTCTTCCTCAACCACCTGCTGTAGAACCTACTCTCTTATCCCTAATTCAAAACATACCTTCAGCGGTGGCCAAGCTCTCCAATCATCCAACAACCAATACTTCTGACTGCGTAACACTCAAAAAGCTCAATAAATTAATTTTCCCAATAGATTTGAAGGCAATAACCCTAATAATCTCAGAACCTTTATTCAAGCATGTGAACTCAACTTTGCAAAAAACAATGGAACCTTTCAGGTGGATAAAAGGAAGGTTTTATCTGTATTGAGATTTGAGTTTGAAGCTCTGGTTGAAACACTTAAGAGGAGGTGAGGAAAGATCTTGTGAAACCAAGAGGAGCGGATCTTGGGAGTCAAGGGGGCACTCCAATTCAGTGTAGGGAAGAAAAGATGATGGATTTCACTAAATCAGAAATTGACTTAAATAGAGAAGCTCAATATGGCTGACTAGTGGTTAAGCAGAAAGAATAACAGTAAATAAGGAATATTCAATATTGAACCATAGATTCCGCACTAACTAGAGGACAGCATGGAACTGGGAGGCCACTGGGATCAAGGAAAAAGGTTTAACTGGAACTTTAAATAAATCAGTAAAGTATAAAGTACAAACTAGGAAGTGAAACTCAAGAGCATAACAATAAGAATGAGAAGTCACATTGAGATGCACAAAAGATTCAGGCAAAACAAGGACATGAAAAAAATTCCAACAATTTTAAATATCTTAATTATCTGTGAATGCAATTGTTTGGATACAAACCTACCTGGCTCACCTTTACAACCCAGAGCTTTCCTTCCTACTCCACCCTTGGGTCCAATCCATGGAGCAACTTCATACTCTCTTTTGAAACAGAATTGAAGGGGCAAAAGCGGAGAAGTAACCTGTTAAATTGCAAATCAAGGAATCTGGATATTCTTCCACACACATCACACAATTTTCATTCCTTATAAAAACTTTCTCTGGATGGGGTGTTAGGGCCTTCTATTCCCATTTTTTCCAAAGTCTCAATTCTTGAATCCTACATAAAATAGCAATTTATGACAGTTCTGTGGGCGCTCTACAATACCTTATGAATTTTTTCTGAGACTAAAACACCCAGACCCACAAAATATTCAAGTAGAATATTTACTATTCCACAGACTCTGAATAATGAGGCATTTCTTGATCTAAAGCCAAATCAACGCAGTATTTCAAGGGAAAAATTAAGACAAAGAAGCAAAATAAATCTGCAAAGAAGCATGCTTCCTCCACCATACCTATGTCAGACTTAGGTACTGATGGAAATCTCAAGTCTAAAGAGAATGCTACAAGAGAGAAGGAGGAACTTTGAATTTATTGTGGTGTGTAGAACAAGACATAAAACTGTAGAAAGAGGCCTATGAAAAATCCTCCTTCCAAATAAAAATCTTCAAATATTTCCAAAATACCAAATGAAAATTAGATAGATATTATTTTTTTCACTTCAGGACTATCATCCTTTTGAATTTGAGGTATAAAAGATTCAAACAGAATACTCTGACCAAATTTCTAAAGGCTTAAGTTTTATTATTGTTAAACAGGAATTCAGTCATAGTGTTTTGATTGATTCAGGTGCTACTCAATCTTCAATGGCTAATACCATGTTTCTCAATTTTTCATTGAAGCCCATTCCTTTGGGAAGGCCAAATATTCCTCTCTTCCATTTTGGTCCTAAAAATTAAATCTCTCAACTAATCACTCACAAGGTGAACTTGGTGATCTCACTTTTTTCATTTCCTAACTTTGAATGGGAATTCCATCTAGTGAATGCACCATTCTCCAAATAAATAATTCTGGGGATCAACTTTATTTTCTGCTGCAATCCATAGTTGAAATGGAAGTTGGGTGTCATTCTCCAAGTTTAAGGGTTATTTTCTTCCCCACTTGAAAATATCCTTTGGCTCAGTACCATCTACCTAAATCCAAAAAGCGTGGCACAAATGAAGCACAACATCAATGGTTCCTTCTGCTTACTACCTTTGGCTCCTGTGAAAAACTTCCAATCTTGGAAACTGACTCAGTATATAATTGCAAATCTCACAGTTAACTCTCATACAAGTTGACTATCCATTCAAGATTTTCTCTTCTACCCTGGGTATCACCAACCCTTGGATTTCCATTCTTGTTCATGCACTCACACTATTTTGCACTCATGCCTAGATAGCCACATCAACTGTATAGTTTGAAATTAGACTAGTCCCTTAGCCCCTTACCCTGCATAAGCTACATGTTCACATTTTCATTTTTCTCACATGTCATTCCTTCCTGTCTCATCCATTAAATCCTTGTACAATCATATTCTATTTTCTTGCACATACACTACAACCTTGGAAACAACTGTACTTTTATTTAATTTTTTCCCATTCTATTCCTGTCATTCATTTCCTCATTACTCTCTGGCTGTATTCAACAATCCATTGGGTTGTATCTATTCATCTTTGGTTTACCTTATAAAGGCTGTGTTGCCTGCCTGAAGATTTTCACCTCAGTTAGTTAATTTCATACTTTCTCACATTTTCTCAATCCATTAATCACATCAGGCTTGGATTTAGTTATTTTAAATTGTAAAACTTCCTTCCTCTTGCTGTTTGTTGAGCCACAAAATCCTATATTTTCCCTTTGCAGTTAGCCTTGCTACCCTGCATTTTCCCTTGCAATCAGCCTCTTCCTTTGCGCTCAGAATCATCTAAGATTGCCCTATAGTACGTGGGGTGGTTGTGTGACAGTATATTAACTAACTCAACTCCTCTATTGTGATTTTCCAACCTATAATAGATTCTTCTTTTACAATGTCATGTACTTGCTCTACTGGGAACGCTTCCTTCACCCCTTATAATGATGATATTCATTGGGTAGAGAGATCCAGTGCTTCATGGGCCAAAAAAACCATTAGACCCTGTTCCTTCTTCCAAATCTCCTTGAGTTGAACCTCTTGAGAATCCCCTTGCTCCTTAACAAGAAGCTCTCGTGGATTCTCTCAAAAAAATCAAAGATTCCAAACATTCCTCCAATGAAACCTTATTTTTTTGGTAGATCAAGGGTTTGCAGTAGTGCTCCCAAGACCAAAGCCTTGACCTTGCTCTTGACCTTGAGCTAGGTTCTCAATTCAAATGAATTGCAATCTGGCCCAAGCAGTCCTAGTTTCTGTACTCTTCAAATGATGCAGCCTGATCACTTTACAGGGGAACATTCCCATAAGCTTAGATCCTACCTACAGTCCTGCAAAATCATCTTCTCAAACAATCCTAACACATTCCCTTCCAATTGACATAAAGTTATGTATGTGACTTTATTTTTAGGGGGAAGAGCCTTGCAGTGGTTTGATCCTTATCTCAAACTATTATCCAATACTAGTCCCACTTGTATCCTTAACAATTAGGAAAAGTTTGAGAAACAACTTTTCACCCTTTTTGGAAAACCCAACAAAGTGTGAAACACCAAATACAAGCTTAATAATCTAGTTATGAAAGTGAATAGTAGAGTTTACAATTAAATCTCCTGTTTCCAAAACTTGCAGTCTTGCATCCAATGGAGCAAGGCAGCCCTTTTATTTCAATTTTGAAAAGGTTTACTGGCATGCTGTCTTACTGACACCAAACTCAGTCTAACCTCAGTCTAACCCTCAGGCATGATCTACTTTCTCAGGAACTTCAACCTCAGGGCTCAGGAAACTTACATCAATATGTCTCCAGTAACTATATACCTCAGGATCTTCATGCAGTACATATCTACATATAGTCTAACCTCATACTATAAACAGATAGACTCCATAGGCTTGCATATACTCAATCTCCCAGGCTCTACTCTACCTCTCTGTCTAACCCATACCTCTTTGGGTTATCTCTCTGTCTAACCAATACCTCCTCTGTGTGGTTTATCCTTTGGGAATATTTATGTACATCCTCTTGCAGATTGTATTACATACTCTCTCTACTTAGTACATAGTGTCATGACCCCCATGTACACTGTACATCCTTCAACTGTACTCTCCCAACTTAGACAGCTCAGACCTGGAACCTTGCCCCAATGTAGAAGCAGCCTAACCTAATGTAGTAGCATACCTGATCAGCCCTCTCTGTTACTTAGACTGTTCCCATGACATCATATGTATAGTCTGAGCCCCAATCACTTGTACCGCTGTTGTAGTTCCAACCTCTTGTCTATTTAAACAAGCCTCATCTTCCCTCTTCCTGATGGTTCCCCAAGAAATCAGTTTACTACTTCTTACTAGTAGATCTTTCCCAGCAAGTGTCATTCAGCACCCTTCAACCCAATCCTCCTCTGCTCCTTGTAGCCTCCTTCAGTAACCTTGCCCCTAAGCCTACTGTGGGTAGAGACCCATCTGTGCCAAGCCCTGCTTGCATGTCAGCAACCCTTGTGACACATGCCTAATTGAACACCTTGCATTTGAAGGACATAAGAAAACCTCTCTTCAGCAGTTAATTGATTGGGTGATTGAGATTGATAATGCTTATGAAAACATGTAACGCTCTTGGAAAAAAAACCCATGAATATTAAAACTTGGCTCCAAAGGAATAAAAATCTTCAAAAAAATTGAAGAGCCCAAAAAAATCCAAACAAAATCCAACCTTGAACCCCAACCCAAAGGGAAAAACCATTTCCAAAACTTCAAAATTCCTGGACAAGGAAAACAGCATTCTCTGAAATGAGGAACGGAAAAGGAGGGAAAAGGAAAGGTTATGTATGTGTTGTGGAGGAAAGCATTATTTCAAGTGTTGTGCAAAGGGGCTAGCGCGGGAAGCAGCTAAACAGCCAGAAAATCAGCTCTTATTTTTTGTAATACTTGCAAAGAAAACTACACATTATATAAATTACAGAAAGTCAATCTTTTTACTTGCTATTCACTTGGTGCTCCAAGTTCAAAATTCTTCATCTTCCATTCAGACAATACCCCTTTCTGTGTTTTACTCTATTCCGGCTCTAATGTTTGTTTTATAAGTTCATCTTTTGCCTCTTCTAAAAATCTTATGCATTCCAAGATAGATAATATTCCAATCTATTTAGTAAGTAGTGCAACCAAACCTTCTCATTCGTTTTCCCAAAAGGCAAAATGGACCTTTGCATTTTCCAATTTCCCAAAATAGGGATGGTGTTTATTTGTCTTGAATATCCCTAGAATGGTTGATACCATTCTAGGCCATGACTTCCTATTTAAAGGAATCCAGATGTGAATTGGAAAAAAGAGTAATTAACCTTTGAGCCTTGGAACCACAGGACGCTAAAATTTCTTTCAAACAGGGATTAAACAGCCTACCTGACACTTTCATTGGTTTGGATGAAAATTTTCCACCAGGAGATTTGCAATATCCTGACCTTCATTCCCAATTTCCCTCTTCAGATTTAGCATTTATTTCTTCTTTGTTGGACTTACCTCTTCCTTTTTTCTTCAAAGAGAAACATGTTCCAACCAAATGGTGTATTCTGAGCTCCCTAATCCTCTTAAATTGTGAAGGCACTTCAAATCAGGTGCTCAAAGATGACAAGATTGAAGATTTAGAAGTCATTTGTGATTATTTAACTTTGGTTTACTGTGACTTTGCTCACGTATTTTCAGCTGTAAAATCAAATAAACTACCTCCTTTCTGTTCTTATGATCAGAGGATTGAACTTACTGGACCACCTCTGAAACCCAGACCAGTATCCTCTTGCTTGAAGCAATAATCAAAAGAGCTTCAAGAATAAATTTCCAAATATGTATCAAAAGGATTTCCTTGACCACGCAATTCAAATACTGGCTTTCCCATCCTATTTTTTCCAAATAAAGTTGGTGGCCTTTGCCTTTGCGTTGACTAAAGGAAACTGAACCAGGTAACCCGGAAGAATACCTACCCAGTACTGCCTATGTTGCACCTCCTCACTCTTTTTGATGGAGCTGCTTATTTTTCAAAGTTAGATCTTTGAGGTGGGCCTATAACCCAATATGAATTGCAAAAGGTCGTGAGTATTTGATTACAATGAGACCATGCTTTGTCTTCTGTGAATATAAGGTAATTCTTTTTGGCTGTTGCAACTCTCCTTCCACTTTTCAACATTTTGTCAATAATCTTTTTTCTGACCTTGTAGAGGAATCCCTTGCAGTGTATCTTGAAAATATTATTTTCTACTGAAAAACTCTTCAGAATCACATTGCACATGTGCAAGAGGTGCTGCAGGAACTTTGAAAGAATAACCTGTTCAAAAAAGCCTCTAAGTGCAAATTTCATACCCAATCTCTTAAATTTTTAGGTTTCATAGTCTTTCAGCAAGGAATATTGATGAAACCAGCCAAGATACAATGCATACTGGACTGGCCCACACCTTCTTCCATCAAATCCCTTCAAATTATCTTTGGCTTCAGTAATGTTTACAGGAGGTTTATTGAGCATTATGCCAAGGAAGCCTTGAACCTTCCTAAACTTCTTCAGAAAGAAAATCATTTTGTTTGTGCAGAAAAAGCTGCTTTGGAGTTCAAAGCTATAAAGGAACCCTTCACTACTGCTCCAATACTTGCACATTTTAATGAGCTAGCTTGCATTATGGTGGAAACAGATGCAAGCAACTATGCAATTGCAGTTGTAATCTTGCATTTTTCTTCCTCTTCCTCTCTCTTTCATCTCCTAGAATTTGAGTCTTGCAAACTTCTTGCTACAGAGCTTAATTAAGAGATTCATTAAATTTAACTTCTTGCAATGGTTTACTTCTTGAAGAAATGGTGCTCATACCTTTTGATTCTCATAGAGCCCTTTGAGGTTTTAACTAATCACAATTCTCTTAAATATTTTATGAGATCAAAATTCCTTACACACAGACAGGCACTTTGGGCCAAATACCTCTCCAAGTTTAACTTTAAAATCACATACCACCCCAGGAAACAAGCAGTAGTCTCCAATTCTTTATCACATTGTGACAATTTTTACCCAGGGAGGGGAGCACCTTTTCCAATAACAACCCTGAAAACATTAGGATACTCTTATCTAATCAGTCTGCCCAACTCATTCTGATAATAACCCACCTTCAAGACATGGCCTCCAAACCTCAACAAGCTCAACTCAACAACCCCAAGTGTAACAAAATTTTTAAGAGTGCAAAATGATTGGATAGTGACTATATTATTGATGAAAATGACTATTTAGTTTACAATGATTGTCTATTAGTACCTGTAATCCTTTCATTAAGTTAGATATTTTCAAGTCTTGGAATGACTCTCTGCTTGCTGTTCATCATGGGAAGGATCAAACTTACCAATTGATTGCACAAGACTTCTATTGTCCTGGTATGATCAAGGAAGTAAAAGACTATGTTAGCGTGTGCTATTACCACAATTTTAACAATTCTTAAAAAAACTGGATGTATGGGATACTCCACCCACTTCCAATCCTGCCAATTCCTTGGAACCTGTTTTCAATGTATTTCATTTTGCAATTACAAATTTCTAGTGTTCATGAGGCTATTTCATTTTTATCTGATGGCTTCTTGAAGATGGCTTTATTTCTTTGCAGTACTGTGACCACCTCTTTGGAAGATCTAGCTAATTTATCCATAGAATATGTATTTTCAAAACGTGGTCTTCCAGATAGTATAGTTAGTGATTTTGGATCTTTGGTGGTCTCTGAAAAGATGTAATTGAATTTGTTGAGAACTTATAACCAGCTTAGGAGCGTAGATCAATGGGCATTGCTAAAGGAGACAGTCTTGAGTTGAGATCTGAGGACGGAGAGACAATAGAGGAACGAGAAAGAATAGAATTTGAGTATAGACGTAGATGAAATGGTTTGAAGTATGAAGTCAGGCTAGGTTTGATGGGGTCTTGTTGGAGAGATTGTCATCTTACCGGTCAGAGTCAGATGTATTTGAGTCAAGCAGTTGTGGTCATAGCTTAGTGTAGTCGAGTCAAGCGCTTGTTTAAGGTAGAGATGGAGACTAGTGAGGCGAGAGAGAAAGATGGAAGGACAAAAACAAACAGAAAAGGAGAAAGATAGAAGAAAGAAAAATGAACAGAAAAGGAGACGAGACAAGAGTAGAGAGAAGAATGAACAGAGAAGGAGATGAGACGAGAGTAGCCCCTGGTTGTCCTCACAGAAGAACGTATTGGGGTCCCCGTCAGAGACTCAGTGCGCCAACCGCGCGCAGAAGCGCGGTCAGAGGTGAGAATTTGGAAATGTGGTAGAAGAAGAGGGCGGGAGAAGGAGAATACTTAACAGTCTCTAGCTTCTGGAGCTTTCTATTCCAAAATTTAAAGATTACTTGCAACTTATCAATGGCTTACCACCAAGGAACAGATGGGAAAGCCAAGCAATTTAATCAGATTCTCAAAAAGTATCTTTTAACTTATGTTGCCTATCAACAGGATGACTGGTTACAATGGCTTGAAATAGCCAATTTCTCCTACAACAACTCCACTCATTCCTCCACCAAACAGTTGCCCTTCCAAAATATTTTTGTTAGAAACCCAACTTTTGCTTCTGTTCAAGTAGAAACTTCTCAACCCACTACCAAATACCTTACTCACATTCAATCCCGTCAATGGCAAATCCAATCCAACCTTGAAGGAGAAAACCAGCGCTACAAGGAGCAAGCTGACCAACTTTGAACTACAGCACCAACCTTTGCAGCAGGAGATCAGGTATGGCTCAACTCTTTCAGTATTTGCGGTTTTTTCCCAACCCAAAAAATCTCTGAAAGAAAACTTGTCCCCTTCAAATTGGAATCATTCATTTCTCCAACACTCTTAAAGTTACCTTACCTGCAAAATGGAAATGTATCAACCCGGTCTTTCATGTGTATCTCCTAGAGCCATCTTGAGTCCTATACCCATGAAAGAATTATCCCCCTCCTGAACCAGTCAATTTCCAAGATTATTTAGAGTTGGAATTAAGCCTTTGTAAGACTCCAAAAGGTGGTGAGCCAGAGGCAGTTCTGTGGAGAGGAAAGTTGCTGTTTAGGCTTCCCTCCTAAGAGTTACAAAAATATTTAAATTTAACTGGAATCAAGGTCCAGAACCTTATGAATGAGGAATCAATGGAAGGGATGAGTTTTGGAATATCTGTTATCAATGGAAGACAACACTATCTGAGGCAAGATAATGCAGGAAAAGACTTGAACAAATAATTTTAAATTTTTTCACAGTTCAATATAACAAGGAAGTTGTAAGTAACAAAGTCCACAAGCTAATAACTTTGGTTTTCAGCAGAAGATTAGGAAAGATCAACTCAATCCCAACAACCTTCAGGTTCTCAATGAACCTGCCCAACTCTCCACAATCAAGCTCTTGAAAGATACCAGATAACTGTGGGTGGCTGTACAATTTTGGAGAAAGGGATCAATGGAGTGGCTTAACACACTCAACAATTCAACCCAATGAATTCTTTTTCAACCAGAAAGGCTATTGGTTAGTGATAAGGATCAGGTCACAGAGAACTGATAAAGAGATTGAGTATGGAGGCTCCACGGATCAAGGGGAAATCAAAAGATATACCCAGGATAAGGATTATGAGATGCTCAGATAAAGGGGATGGACCCCATGGATTTATTTATTGCAAAAAAAAAATGGATGGATGATAGATAGATGATGTGATATGTGGCAAAAAGGCAGGGGAGAGCCCCTGTTTTTATAGACAAAATTTCTGTATATTATTTACAAGAGATGACTACAAATGAAGCAGAAAATTTTTTTTTTTGTGATAAGTAGTATCAGGAGCAACTGGCGGTTACAAATTGCAGAAAAAGCAACAGGAGGCCCATGGCATGTGAAGAAGAAAAAATGAGAAAGAAAGAAAACCCGCCTGAGTCAAGGATGACAACAGGCAGAAAATGATCATCTTCAACTTTGCAAATGCAAGGTTGCAACAGGTGATGGGTGACGGCCAAGGTGCAAAGTGAGTGCTGAAGGGCCCTGCAAGTTTGCAAGCACCCGCAACAATGAGGGGGGGTGATTGTGGTGAGATTGGCTGGGCCAATTGTTGTTGATGGGTGGCAAGGGCCGGCCAGATGATGAGCAAAGGATTGGATTGGGAGATTTTCAATCCGAATGGGGAGGTTGAAAAAGATGGTCGCGGATGATGTCAGTGGGAAAATTGGGAGTGATGATGGACAGCTGATCAATTTTTGATGGCAGCTTTCAATGGCTCTGATGGCCGCAAGTGAAAGCTTGGGGTTGTTGGCTGAGAGAACAAGGGGGTTGCTAATGGGAGTGTGCTTTGATGGCAAGGGTGATTGTTGGTGGTGGTTGCCGCCATCTCAATCCTGTTGATGTGATAATGGATCAGGGATGTAGGAGATTGACCAATGGTTGGCTGAATGAAAGGAGGATGGGCAAGAATTCCCGCCCGCGCGCGCTTGGCCAAAAATAAAACCAGGCTTGGAGCAAAACAATAGGGATTTGAACCAAAGATATGGGGATTGGTATGCCCTGGAAAGGCCTTCCTAGTTAACCAGGACAGGAAGAGGTTGAGAGATCAGATAATAGAATATTACCCATAGTTAAACAAGGATATTTTTTTTTGTTGGATAAAAGAATGTATAAAAAAATAAAAATAAATTCCCTTTTAAATGGTGTCCAAAATTGGTCTACTGTCCCTAGTCTGCATCTTGAATTTTATGATATTAAGAAAAGAAGGAATACAAGGAAATTGAAACAGAAGAATGGCCATTCCTTGATCTTGAGATTGATTGAAGGGTTGAAAAATATCTTGAACCATCCAAAAGAGCCCTTGAAATGCCTGAGATTAAAACAAATAAGGCGTCCCAGGTTTTCACTTATGTTGCATACAGTAGAGTTTCACAATAAAAACGCAGAAAATGACCCCAGTGGTGCACAATTGGAAGGACTTACTTATGAGATAAGTTGCCTCCACAACAATGAAACTTCATTACTTGATCATCAGAGAACCTTCTGGACAAATGAGTACCATCCAGCTCCTCCAAAACATAAGATCCACCTCTCACTTCAAAACCACCCAATAAGGACCAATCTAGCAGTTTGAGAAAAGCTTACCCCACTGGGTTTCCAAAGATCAATTATAAGCTAAAACTATGTCACCAGGATTTAAGGAATCCCTGATTTTATTTAAGTGCTTATCTTACCAATACCAGACTTATTTTTCTCTTGATTCCATCATCTTCTGATAATCTTCATCACAAACATCTTCACTTTGTTCCAGTTGCTTGGATCTAGAAACTAATAGATCAGTAGTTGAGGACACCTCTTTGCAAGAGATACCCAAGAAAGATTCCATTTCCAGATCCAAATGAAGAACTTCTCTTTGACCAAAGATGATTTCATAAGGTGAGTAGCCAGTAGTCCGTTTGGTTGAGATACAATCAGATTAGAGAACAAGAAGAAGGAATTTGCAAGAATTCTTGCCACTTTCACCAGAAGTTTTAAAAAGTGCAGCCTTCAAAGGAGCATGGCCTTGTTCCACCATGCCTTGGCCTTCAGGATAATAAGGAGTAGTGAGTCTATGCTTTTGAGGGAGAGACCAGATCATTTCAGCAAGTTTCCCACCAAATTCAGAGCCTCAATCAGTCGAGTAAAATTGAGCCAAGAAATAATGCATTTTCCAAGTCTCATAAAGGAAAGCTGCCACTGATTCAGAGCAGAGATTCTTAAGAAATTTTGCTTCAACCCATCCAGAAAAATCATCTCTGACCACAATGAGGTACTTAGCACCACCTTCCTTAATATGAACCACATCCATAGTAATCCTTCCAAATACAGTGGACTCCCCAGTAGGATAAAAAATTTCTTCTAGACACCTAAGATCATGTTTCTGACAAACTTCACAACGCTTGCACCATTGAGAGACAGATTTCTTCAGAGATGGCCATCAGAATTGTTTGGATAATTTTCAATAAGTTTTTGTTTCCCCACAATGACCAATACCTTCATGGAGACTTTCAAGGATAGAATCTTGTTGGGAAGGGATAGTAAAAACAATAAGAGCACAAGGATTCCCTCTTTTCATAATCCTAGAGCATTGTACAAAGAAATTGGAGGACTTTCTTTTTAGAGATCAAAATTCTTTAGCAGAGAGATCAGGAGGCTTTTGGAGAGTTCAAATGTACTTCTCCAGTTTAAGCCAGAACCCTTGTTGAAAGCCAGAATAATCTTGAGAGGAGAAGGAGAAGACATGATGTATTAAAGGTTCTTCCTCATCAAAATCAACTCCAACATTGGATTTTTCATCTCCAAGAGGACATCAAGATAACCCATCAGGCTTTGTGAAAGATTTTCAAGGCCTGTGAACAATATCAAAAGAAAAAATCTGGATGAAGGCCACCAAATAAGTAATAGGGGCATTCGGGAGGCTAGGAGCATTGATCATTTTAATGATGGATTGGGCATTGACTTGTAATTCAAAATGTTTACCCCAGAGGATGGTTTGGAGTTTCTTCATCATTTGAGCCACATCACGGATTTCCTTTTTGGGCTGAGAGTATCTGGATTCTAAATCTGAAAATGAAAAAAATTCATAAAGAGCAGGATGGTCCCAACCATTTTCATCTTCTTGAGTAAGGACAGCCCCAACAGATTTATAACTAGAATCAGCAGCCAGCTTGATCTTGCCAGCCCCAGGTCCATAAGAGATCTTTTTCAAAACTATGCCTTTACCAACAATCATTTTGAGCAACTGGACAGAATGTTCACAATCTTGGGTCCAAATCCATTCAGTATCTTTCCTGTTTGGACAATGCAAGGGTTCACATATCTTGGATAAAGATGGGATAATTATACAAAAATAATTCACAACACCTAGAAAGCCTCTAACTTCAGTAATATTGATTGGATTGGTCCAAGGAATTATCTTGTTGACTTTGGCTGGCGCCATCCTTCTTCCTTCCTGGGAGACCACATGACCAACAATTTCCAGAGCAAGGACACAAGCAGCCAATTTGGATCAAGAAAAAGTAAGAACAGAATCCTGTATTTGAAACAGAATCCTTTCCAAAGTAGTAGCATATTCCCAGATAAAACAACAAATCCTGAGTGCCAAGGTAAGAGCTCATTATCATAGTCAGAAACTGGACCTTTAATTCCACCATTGTCAATAAAGATACCAGCATGATCAGGGATTTGGTCCTGGAGGATCCACATCATCTTAGCCCGAACTTTTTGCAACCAAATTGGTGGCTCCTTGAGGCAATTGAGTAAGTTGGAATCAACCAAGATTAGTATCAAAATTAGTGAAAGGGAAAGAAATAGAGTTTAAGGATTGTTTGTAATAACCACATATAATGTCTCCTAGAACATAGAAATCTCTCCCAGAGAAAGATTCAACAAATTCTTCAGTAGCAGGAGGGATACAAGAGTCTTGAATAGTAACTTCATGGAGAAGTTGGTGATCATGAACTATTCTAAGTTCAAAATTACTCTTGAGGACACAGAAGACAGGGCTGGAATAACTAGAGCTTGACTGTTCATATACACCAGTAGAAACTCTTTTGCGGACCAACTTTATAAATTTGTTGGCTTTGGCAGAAGGGATTGGGATCTTTTTCTTTTGCCAAGGATCATGTTCAACTAGAGGGATTATATAGGGGAGGCCATAGGATCATTTCAAGAGACCCCTCTCTTTGTCACAAACACCAATAGATTTTTCACTTAGAGGTAAGACATTTTTGATCAAATTTTACTCATCAGGAAGAAGCCATCCATCTGGACCAAAGTTGACTAATTTCAGACGTTCTTCAGTGACACAACCATTGGGCACAAAGGGACCAGTAAGAAATTGAGATAGACCACAGTAAGGATCACAAGATAAGGGAGGATGCATAAGCGGAGGATGGAGGTTGAGAGGCATGGGCTGGTTGACTGGTTGAAACTTTTTAGCAACTGGTTTATAATTGGTGGCAAAACAGAGAATTTCCTGTTTCCTCCAAGAGTTGACCAGTGATATTTGATTATGAAAACTGAGTCCAATTTCCAGAACTTTCCATGTCCAATGTTCTGTAATGTCCTCAAAGGGTTCCTTTTCCATGAAGGGAGAACCAGGAGATAATACTTTTCTCACATTTTTGGCACAAGGTAGGGTTTCAAAAACAATGTTAGAAGATTTCCCTTGAGGTGCACAATTGGGAGGACTTACTTCTATCCCAAATTTCCTCCACTGGAGCCCATATTCCTCCATACCAAAACCACCAAGAACAGAATCAAGATCAGGATCTATTTTATACTCATTGTGGAAATTGGAACCGGAACTGAGAGAAGATTGATTGGTCCTAAAATTAAAAGGAAAAGGAGACATAACAGATCTACAGATAGAAGAGATATTTTTGGAATTTTCTATTTTAACATGTTTTTGATTTTTGATACTTTCTAGATTAGGAGAAAATTAAGAGAAAAAAAGAAAAGAAGCCTGATGGATGAGAGTTGATCCTTTGGTTGAAGTCCGAGGCTGAGAAGAACTAAAACTATTAGTAGGATCAACTATTCCCATAAAAAATGAGAGGAATTAGAATTATCCTTCTGTTTCCCCTTTAAAAATTATTGAGGAGGATGACCATGGAAATCCCTTTCCCAATGACCTGAATCCAATTAACAGAGAGGAACTTCAATCTTTCTACCATCAGCATCAGGGAGGAGAATTCTCTCCACAACTTGATCAGAAAACATTGGGGTAGCACCAAAATCCATCAAGAAAGGTCAACCCAAGATCATAGGACCTTCCAAATGAGTGATCCAAAAATGACAATTTCCAACAATATCTTGACCAATTCTTACTGGGAAATCTTCAGCAATACCAACCAATTCATAAGATTGATTCCCTATCCCATAAACTGCGGAATTGAAGCTGACCCTAGGACTGAGGTTGAGTTTACAGGCCATAGCATCCAAAATTAAGTTAAGCTGAGATCCAGAATCCACAAAAGGAGAAACAGTTTTAGCTGAATCACCAAGATAAAAAGGAAGAAAACCAAGAGGAAAGGAGTAAAGTTTGAATTCTGAGGAAGGACTTGTTCCACCAGAGTCCTCCATAAAAGCGCCAGAGGAGACCTGCAATTCTTCAGGACCAATATCCAAATTTCAAGGGGAGACCCATTTCTTCATTCATTCAGCAACAGATGGAGAGATTGATAAAATTTTAGCAACAGATAGATCAGGAATTTTGAGATCAGAAATTTTCTTTAATACCCCTTCCACAGCATTTGGGTGATCTTTTGAGATTCCCCTCTCAAATTGAACTTTGGGCTGGGTAGAGGGAGGATGATCAGGCGACGCAGGAACTAGGGTGGGATTGGACAGTTGAGGTGATTTAGATGAAGGAGGAGGATAAGGTTGATCTGGAAACCTTTCCATGAGTGGCTCCTTTTCCACCTCCATTTCTTCTACATCAGAGGAAGTAGGCTCAGTTGAGGATCAAAGCTCAACCTGTTTCCAAAGAATTGAAGTTGGCAAAGAAGGAGCTTTATGATTTTTAGGTTCCTGATGTCTTTTCCTATCTGAATCAGATTGATAGGCCCCAGAAAGAGAGGAGGAGGAGATAGCTGGAGGCTACCAAGGTTGAAGAGTGCCACAGGAAGATAGAAAATTGAAAGAAGCCAAGGATGCCTTCATAGGAGGTGGTGGCTGATAAGAGGCCATCACATGACAAATAGGATGAGATGAATTGAAAGGGATTAGAGCACCATTAGGAAGAAAGAAATTTTTCCCCTTCTGCTCCACCAAATTTTCCTCCTTTCTCACCTTTTCCGTCTCCATGACCTTCCCTATGACAATAATAGCAACCCAAGTAGCTTTAGGGACAGAAGTAGAGGGTTTAGGAGTAGTAAGAGAGGAAACCTTTTGATAAGATTTTCTCTCAAAAGCTTGAAGTATCTTGGTTATTTTGTCCATGGTAGTAGGTTCTTGGGTGAACTGAGGATCTACTTTAGGCCTGCAATATTCCTCAATCTTAATTGTAATATTGTTTAACTCTTTGAAATAAGGAGCAAGGAATGATTCAGTGGTTCTAGGCTTCTCAAAAGTTAAAGCAGTTTGACCTTTCATGACTTTTCCATAGTAGCCCTTAGTACAAAGAAAGAAGGGAGCTTGAATCAATTATCCCTGGTGGTAATCATTGACCCAGAGTTGACCAATCCATCCTTAATTATTTCCTGCACTGCTACAAAAAAAAATTGAAAAACAGCACTCAAACTTTGTCCACTGTATCAATGTGGCTGCTTTGGATAAGATAATTTTGGATTGGGTCCCATGACTTTCTGAAATACTGATATTGAGAGGCTGAAGAGACGCCACCATTGGAGATCCACTGGGATAAAAGATTTTCTAGGTCCTACAAAGTAAATTGGGCTACATCTATATTTCCCCAATATGCCAACATTCCTTCCCTTAGAAGCTTCCAGTTATGGTTTTCAAATCCTTCAAATGACTCAATTACTTCCATGACTTCAAAAGAGGAGATAAAGAATTGTAAGTTGTAGGCCATATTGTGTTCACTTGCCCCATCCACTTCAGCAGCCATTTTGAAGGAGTCCAACCGTTCAAAATTTCCCCTGTTGAATCCTAATTTCTTTTTCTGCGGATTGATCTTGACCATCCTAGGTCAAACAGAAGAGTTGGGAGTACCAGAGGATGCCATTTCAAATAAAAGAGTTCCTAGAGGATCCAAAAAGCAGATCCCAAACTGGCTCACAAGTGTGGCAAGAGTAGGATTTCACAGAAAATGAAAAGAATCTTTCCCAAGTGGTGCGAAATTGGGAGGAATCAATTTTGAGATAAGTTGCCTCCACAGATCAGATCTGAGAAAAAGAGAAACATAGTAAAAAGAAAAGGTTATTTTATTTTGAAACTGATTCCAAACTTGATTGGGACTTTAAATCCCAAGGTTTCTGGTTTGATCCCAGCCTGGGGTACCAAATGTAAGACTCCAAATGGTTCTGAGCCAAAGGCAGTTGTGTGGAGGGGAAAAGGGCTGTTCAGGCTGCCCTCCTAAGAGTTACAAAAATATTTAAATGTAGCCAGAATAAATTTCAAGAACCTTATGAATGAGGAATCAATGTAAGGGATGAGTTTGGATATATTTGGTAGAAATGGAAGAAAAAACTATCTGAGGAAAGATGGTGCGGGAAATTCCTTGAAAAAATAAGTTTGAAGTTTGTTCAGAGTTCAAAAGAACAAGGCAGTTGTAACTAACAATTCCCACAAGCTAATAACTCTTTTTTTCAGCATAATATTAGGAAAGATCAACTCAATATCAACCAACCTCCAGGTTCTCAATGAACCTGCCCAAATCTCCGCAATAAAGCCCTTTAAGGGTACCAGATAACTGTAGGTGGCGGTACAAAACAAAGAAATTTGTTCTATGAAGCTCTAGGAGCAAAACAGTACCAAATTCAAACAAGAATGACCCAAAACTTCTCAAGGGACTCAAGAATAGCATGGAAGAATTCTACTTTAAGGGAATAAAGGGAGTTTTAACACTCCAGGTTTCAAACTTAAATAAACCTCTCAGTCAAAAGTTACTTGTTCCAGAAAAAAAATCAAATGAATGAACAGGACCAAAGTGTTTGGAGAAAGGGATAAACGGAGTGGCTCAATGCACTCAAGAATTCAATTCAATAAATTCTTCTTCAACAAGCAAGGTTATTGGTTGGTGATAAGGATCAGGTCACAGAGGAACAATCAAAATATTGAGTATGAAGGCTCAAAGGATCAAGGGAAAATCAAAAAATATACCCAGGATAAGAATTATGAGATTCTCAGATATAGGGTATGGATCCCATGGATTTATTGATTCCAAACAAACAATGGATGGGTGATAGATAGATTATGTGATATATGGGCAAAAGGAAGGGGATTGCCCCTCCTTTTATAGAACAAAGCCCTGTATACTATTTACAAGAGATTAATACAAATGAAGCAGAATTTTTTTTTTTTTTTTTTTTTTTTTTTTGGTGGTAAATAGTATCAGGAGCAACAGGCGGTGAAAAATAGCAAAAATAGCAACTGGAGGCCCATTACATGGAAAAAGAAAATATGAGGAAGAAGGAAAACCCGCCCGCATCAAGGATGAAGACAGGCAGCAAATGATCATCCGCCACTTTGCAAATGTAAGGTTGTGGCAGGCAACAGGTGATGGCCAAGGTGTGAAGCAAGTTCTGACAGCAAGCACCCATGACAATTATGGGGGGTTATTGTGCTGAGATTGGCCAGGCCAATTTTTGTTGATGGGTGGCCAGGGCTGGCTGGATGATGAGGAGAGGATTGGATTTGGAGATTGTCAATCCAAAGGGGGAGGTTGCAACAGATAGTTGTGGATGATGGAAGTGGGACAATTGGGAGTGATGACATAAAGCTGATCAATTGTTGATGGAAGATTGCAATGGCTCTGATAGCCCCAAGCAACAGCTTGCGCTCCATTGGATGAGATGAAAAGTGGGTTGGTAATGGTCATGTGCTTTGACAGAAAGGGTGATCATTGGTGGTGGTTTGCGCCTTCTCAATCCCATGGAGGTGATGATTGAGATGCTGACCAATGGTTGGCTTAATTAAAGAAGTATTGATGGGTGAGGATGATTGGCAAGGACTGCCTCCCACGTGTGTGCTTGCCCAAAAATAAAACCAGGCTTGGAGCAAAACAATAGGGTGTTGAACCAAAGATATGGGGATTGGAATGCACTGAAGAGGCCTTCCTAGTCTACTAGGACAAGAAGAGGTTTGGAGATTGGAGAATAAAAGATTACCCATAGTTACACAGGGATTTTTTTTTGTTGGATAAAATAATGTATAAAAAAATTAAAAAAAAATTCCTTTTACATGGTATTCTGGATTTCAGGTTACACAAAGGAAAACTTCAATACCTTTTTGAATGGAATGGCTTCAATTCCAAAAAAGTTTGAACCATGTGGGAACCATCCCATCAACTTTGAAACTCTCCTGATTTGGTTTTAGATTTCCATGAAAACTACACTTTCAAACCTTGATAATCTCAATTCCAACCCTTCCAATCCCATTCCACACTTCCATCCTATTCTATCTCATCCAATCCCATCACACTACTCATTAAACCTCCTCTTTCACTTCATTTTCTTAAAATTTATTTCTTTTCTTTTTATTGAAATTATTTGATTTCATGTTTCAAAGTAATAAAATTTCTATATCTCAAATATATATTTATATATATAATAATATACAATAAAATATTGATAAAATTATAAAACACATAAAAATTTACAAAGTTTCCTTTATCTCTTTTTCAGCATCCTCCAAATTTTCCATCAACTCCATTACCAACAACTTAAATTCATCCAAGTCCTCATTGTTTATCATCCCCAACATCCTTTGCAACACAAGGACATGCATAACTAGGTGCTTCTCAAAGATCTTGTTGAAATTTGCAGTCCAAGCCCTCTTTGGTCAGGAATTCCATTTATCCTCCTGTAAGAGCTCTTCATAGGCTTTCCTCCTTGGAAATTGCAAAGAAAACTCCCCAAAATTTTGAGTTAGCCCTCTTGCATCAGTCTTGACCAGCACCAGAATTTGCACTTGGTTCCCCTTTCTTTGGTCTTTTCCTTTCACTCCATCCCTTTCCACCTTGCCTCCAATTCCTGCCTCTTGCCCCACCTCATTTCCTTCCTCCTCTCCAGTCCCTTCATTTCCTTCATCTCCTTCTTCCTTGTTTGATTTTCACTTTCCCTTTCATTTTTTTCTTCTCTTGTTTCCTCAGGTATTGCCATAACTTTTTCACAACCTTGCACATCACTTCAAACTTTGGTCTTCATCTGGCTTTCCTGGAACTTGGTTGATTGGTCAAAATACAGTGGTGGTGGTGGTGGTGGTTTATCTTTGGAACCTTGGCAGTAATAAGCAGGACAACAATTATATAATATAATTTTTATCTTTTTAATTCAGTTGGTCTCTAAGCCTTACTCACATGGTTTCTGTATCCCTAGGAATTCAATCTCTGGCACTGGTGGGATTTTATAATTCACACAAGGAGAATACCTTTGAATTTGGACTCCAATAGTCAATGCCTCTGGATTTTTGACCAATGGCTTGCTATTTAAGGGTAAAGTACACGCAAATTTTCAAAGCCAATTTTGCTTGCACTTGCCTTTGAGACCCTGGGAAGCGTTACTAGGGACAAATCTGTCATTTTGACTAATGCAGTTTTTTCAACAATAAGAGGAATATGATTACATATTTAATCTAATATTTGACCAAGCCTTGAATTAAAGTATTATTTTGAGTTTATACAGTAGTAGGTAATGACTCTGGAATCAATGGGAAACTCATATAAACGCTGGCAGGAGCTTGTGGCTTTATACCCAGGCAACTGTTGCGCTCCAAGGTTAAGGGTTATTTTCTCCCCCACTTCAACATATCCTTTTCCTCATTACCATCTACCTAAGTACATAAATTGTGACACAAATAAAAAAAATCAATGGTGCCTTCTGCTAACTACCTCTGGCTTGCGTAGCAAACTTCCAATCTTGGTGACTGACTCAGTATATACTTGCAAATCTGGCAGTTAACTCTAATAGCAGTTAACCATCCATTCAAGCTTTGCTCTTCTACCCTGGGTATCATCAAACCTTGGACTTCAATTCTTGTTCATGCACTCACACTAGTTTTTAATCATTCCTAGATAGCCGCATCAACTGTATATTTTGCAACTAGACTAGCCCCTTACCCTGCATAAGCTACATCTTCATATTTGCATTGTTCTCAAATGTCATTCCTTCCTTTATCATCCATTACATCCTTGTACAATCATAATCTATTTTCTTGCACCTACGCTACAACCTTGGAAACTACCGTACTTTTTTTCATTTTTCCCATTCTTTTCCTGTCATTCATTGCCTCATTTCTCTCTGGATTTAGTCAAAAATCCATTGGGTTGTATCTAGTCATCTTTGGATTACCTTATAAAGGCGGTGTTGCCTTCCTGAATATTTTCTCCTCAGTTAGTGAATTTCATACCTTCTCACATTTTCTCAATCCAGTCATCACATTGGGCTTGGCTTTAGTTCCTTTCCATTGGAAAACTTCCTTCCTCTTGCTGTTTGTTGAGTCACCAAACCCTAAGTTTTCACTTTGCATTTAGCCTCACTACCTTGCATTGTCCCTTGCACTCAGCCTCTCCATTTGGGCTCATGATCATCTAACATTGCCCTATAGTATGTGGGGTGTTTGTGTGACAGCAGGGCTGATTTCCTCATTATGCCAGCCAGCCAATGACCTTTCCTTCAAATTCTTTGGACTCAAAATGGCCAAAATACCTTCAATTGGTTTCTCTTCAACTCTGCCTTTGGCGCTTTAGCCCAATGCTTTTCTCCCAAACACAGAAACTTTGCATCCTCAAAAGAGAATAAAATTCCCTTTGAGTAAAAAAACAGCACATTTTGCCTGGATATTCACTGATCCCTTTAATATTCCTTAGGATGAAGAATCTAGAGATTCATCATTTCATATCATGCAATTTTTTACTCCTTCTAAAATTTCTTTTACTCACCATAAAGATATTTCAGAAAACTGGGATTATTTGATATTGATTAAGATACTGAATAATTAGAAAATGTGTGTCAGAATGTTCCTGCTGATTAAAATTATTTCCTAGATATTTTATCCAAGGTCAAAGCAGAAAACCTCTGCCTCAGGTTCTTAAAATAATCATATTGAACTGGAAGGCCCATTGCCTCCACTTGGGACATTCTTTTTGCTATCTCAATTTGAAAATTCAACCCTAAAATCCTACATAGCAGAGAATTTAGGTAAAGGTTTAATCCTTTCCAGAAATTCAAGAACTGGAGAACCTGTTTTTTAGGTCAAAAGAAGGATGTGATTTTTTGGTTATGTGTTCATTATTGCAAGATTAATGCTGTTACCAGGAATAATGGCTATCCACTTCCTCCAATGACTTTCTAAATTAATTTCTTTTAAGGTTCTTCTATCTTCACCATAAGCACCCACAGAGATTTTTACAATCTCTTGCACATCAAAGAAGGACATTAAAAACTTACAGCATTCAGATATCATTTTGGGAGCTATGAATATTTTATTTAGCCCTTTTTCTCTGACTTCTCCTAAATGTTCTTTTCAAAAACTTATCAATTATATCCTTGCTTATCTCGTCAACACCTATGTTGTTGTTTAACTTGAAAATATCCTTATTTTCCCTAAGAAATTATAGGAACACTTGTCTCATGTGTGTGAAGTACTAACTGGACTTGGGAAGGGAAAACTCCACGCAAAGGCATCCAAATGCATCTTCCATGCACATTCTGTGGAATTTGTTTTTTAGGTGATCTGAGGGTAAGGAATCTACATGGACAACACAAAATTCAAAACCCTCCTTTCCTGGAGTATCCCTCATGATGGAAAAGCCTTGAAGTCTTTTCTTGGGTTTGATAAATTCTATGGCTGTTTCATCAAAAACCAATCCAAAGAGGTTTCTCATCTCACCTCTATTGCTGAAAACAGCTCTCCCTTCCTCCTCACTCCTGAATCTTTGGAAAACTTTGAAAACATCCAGAAATCCTTCACTCAGGCTCCATTCCCTTTCTATTCTGACCACCTTCAGGGAACATATGTTGAAAATCATTCCAGTGATTATGCCTTAGGCCTTGAACCAGGTAGCTTCTTCTAACACTAAACACCCTATTGCTTCTAACAGCAGGAAAAAAACTTGTGCTGAACTCAAATATGAAATAAATGATTAATATAACCTTGAAATTTTGTTTGATCTCCAGCAATGGTGTGCTTACCTTTTAAGCATCACTTACCATTTTGAAGTTCAAACTGATCATTATTCTTTGAAATAATTCATTTCTTCCGGGGTTCTCACTAGAAGACAAGCTAATTGGGCAGAATTCCTCTCTAATTTTAACTTTTTTCTCAATTTCAGGCCTAAAATAAATACCACAATCCCACATATCCCGTCATTTTGGGACACCATGTATCCAGCAGGGGGAACACCTTATTTTGAAAAGAATCCTGGAAATTGTCAACAGCTTCTGGAACAAAATCAATTTGAAGCTCCTAATAAACTCTTTTTCTTTCTGCTAACATACCTGATGATCAACTGAGTGGATTCACTTCAATTCAAAAACCTGAAAAGTTACTGCAAGATATCATTAAAAGATTTAATGAGAGGGCTGAATTGAGTGAATATCACATAGACCCCTTTATTTGCTCACTCCTTTTTAAGGGTAAAGTGGTCATACTTGACCATGCTGGCCATTTCAATTTAAATATTTTTCAACAATTCCATGAATCCCCTCCTGAAGGCCATCCTGGTCAACAGAAGATTCTCAAAAATATCCATAAAGCCTTCTCCTAGAAATGAATTTCAAAAGATGTGAGGAACTATGTTTCAGCCTGCTGCCTTTGCAAAAGGAAAAATGCAAGACATGAAAAGAAACAAATTCTACTCAAACATCTTTGATTCCCTGATGTTAAATTGACTTCATTTCTCAACTTGTTCCTTGTAACATATTTTATTCTATCCTTGTTGTTGCAAACCATTTCTCTAAGATGGCCCTATTCATCAAAATAACCAGTACACTAACTGCAGTAGAATTGGCTAAAATCTTTCTGAACCATGTCTTCTGCAAGAATAGTTTGCCTGCTGAAATCATAAGCAACCTAGGCTCCTTATTCATCTATTCTTTGTGGAAAACACTTTCTGAAAATTTACAGATCTGAATCAATGTATCCATGGCTTACAACCCTGAACAAAACAGTCAAACTGAAATATTAAATAAATTAATACAACAATATCTTTGAATTTAAGTCAGCTATCAGCAGGACAACCATGATACTGGGCTCCCCTTGGAAGAGTTCTCCTACAACAACAGTTTTCACGTTTGTACCCACCAGTCACCCTTCTTCACTCTCTATGGAAGGTACCCGAGGTTTTCTTTTCTGCATATGTTGGATAAAGATACTTCTAATCAATCTTTGGACCATATTCAACTGAAGAAAGAATAAAAACAGTCTGTGGATAATTATAAGAACTATGCTGACCTTAAAAGTAAAGACATTCCAAAATTTAATGCTCCTGGGAATAAAGTTTGGTTATCTGCAAAGAATATCAAAACTAACAGAACTTTCAAGAAGCTCTCTGAGTGCTGTTTTGTTACTGTTGTAATTTCTGGAAAAATAGGATCTCATGCTTTCAAAATCTAACTCCCTGAAAAATGGCTCTCCATCCACCCAGTCCTCCATGTCTCACTTCTCAAATTCTACTTCAATAATCCAAATTCTCCTAGCCATCAACCACCTGTAGAACCAGTGGAAATGGATGGCCAAGAAGAACTCAAAGTGTCTCAGATCCTCAAATCCAAGATTTGGAATGGAAAACTCTTCTAATTAGTTAAATGGAATGTTTTCTGAGAAGATTCTGAAAGAACCTCATGGGAAAAATTATCAAAGCTCAACAAAGTTTCAGCCCTTCTCCAAAACTTCCATTCCATATATCCTTCCAATCCCAATCCCACTTAATCTTCAAAAACATCAATTACTTTCAATCTCATTCTTCTTCATTCCTATCTCTTTTTAATTTAATCCATAATCTCAATAAATTCCATTTTATTGTCCTATCTCTATCTCCATTCAAAATAAATTAATAAACTATAAAAGAATCTCTATATACTACAATCCACCATTATTCCTTAATATTATTTATTTTTCCATTCTCATAATCCTTCCTATTGTTAGAAGGAGCTCCCATTTCATAAGTAACTACAGATAAAGAAAGAAAATCCTGGAGCTCGGCTACCACTTCCTTTTTCACATATTCACTTCTCCCTTTCTTCTCCACTTCTTCACAACTATCCAACACTCATCCAAAAAAAATGGTCCCGGAAACTTCAGAAAACTTGCCAAGATGTTGTTCAATTTTCTTTGAACCTTGAACTGGGTCATATTTAACAGCATCCACTGGACCAACATATTTTCCCTCTGAGCAGGAAAAGAAACCATACTCTTTGTTGTTTCTTCTCAGCCTCCTGTACTCAACTTGCACTCCATCCTTAGCCAACATCATCCCAATCAGGTCCCCAAGAGACCTTGACCCTGAAACTCCTTCCTCTTTTGGCATCTACCTTCCTTTTCCTTTCTCCACCGCTTCCTCCATTTCCTCTTCTTCAACTTCTTCCTCCTCTTCTCCTTATTCTTCTGCTTCTTCTTCTCCTTCTCTTTCTTCTTCTATTTCCTCCTCCTGATCTTCATCTGGCTTTCCAGAAGCATCCTTGTCCTTTTCCTTTTCTTCCACTTTGACTATGAATTTGATGGGGGCAAAGGCTGCCTTCGTGGTGGCAACTTCTTTGACCAATGTTCCTTTGAAAATACAAATAATTTTTGAAATTCAAGCTTTTGATTCCTTTCAATGCTTCAATGCTTCTTTGGCTCCTTTTCCACTCTTTCTACCATTCTTCAACCTAACTACAACCACTTTGACAAATTTTTTGACAAGGTTTTACTGGTTTGAATTCACAATGCCAAAACTTTGATTGGTTTGACTCTTGATCTTTGAACTTTGACCCATTCAATTCAACCTTTTCCACTTTTTAAAGGTTTGAATGTTCTTTGATGGAATTTTACTGGTTCAAAATTTTTTCAGAAGACTTTGAAAGGTTTGGTGGTGGTTTTATTGCAGTTGGAAGGAGTTTTGATGGCTCCGCTATGTGTTCAGACTCTTTGATTGAAATTATTGGAGAAAAATAGGGTTTCCCCAAGCAAATATCCAATGCTTTTGAAATTGAAGGCTCCTTTCTTGATGCCCTGTCTGATGCAAACTGGCCTGTATTCCTCAAATTTTTCTTTTGACCCTCCATTGGCCTCAATTCCTCCTGTAAAGCCTCCACTGGGAAAATATCAAAAAGAAACTCTGTTGGAATAAAACCCTTCAGGAATAAAAAGACAAGAAGGAACAATAACCATCTGCTGAAAAACCTCAATGATAAAAAAGAGTCTTCAGGGGCTTCCTTCAATTCAAACTGTGGTTCAAAATCATACTTCATGCATACAGTTGGTCCAAAAAATTCCTTCCAGCTTCAGAAACTCCAGAACAAGGCTTCTTGTACCTCTAAAAGTGCTCACACTTGGCAGACTTTGGGTTTATACTTGTTGTGCAGATCTTGTCAATCTTTTAGAACATATAAAGAGGAGGAAAGCACTTTTTGACAGGATAGTATCCATTGGGATTCACCATGGTGAATTCTTGGGTGAGTAATCTGGTGTAAAATGATTGGTATGGAAAGCTGGAAGGTGTTGATTGTGATGGATGTGGTAAATGGAAGGTCAAATCAGAAATGGTGATTAACTAAAATTTATTCTCACCCCTTCTTATTGTTATTAGAAGCTACCACTTCCTCTTCTGGGGGGGGGTACTTTCATAACCACAACTTGAATCTGCATACTCAGTCTCCTCAGCCATTCTCAACCCTCAGTACAATCAACCTTCCACCCCTTAACCTAACAGCTGCACCTCCTGAAGTATCTCCCTGCATTCCCTAAAGTTCCTAGAAAATCTCCCAGGCTATCCCTATCTCTCTATGGCCTGTTGCATCTTCCATCTCTCCTTCAGGTATGAGAAGTACATAGATGTTAAATTTTTTATATCCATAGTATGTAATCCTGGCTGGAAATACATACTTCCAGTTCAAGACATGCCACACCTTCTAGACAGACCCATCACCCAATCTGTCAAGCCACTGACACCAGCCCATCAGGTAAACATGTACTTCCATGGGTAATATCAGCCCCTTAAACAGCAATTACATCCACAAGGCCTCCTCTAATTTCTCACATATTTTCACCTCTGTTTTCTTTATGGACTAATTCCCCCCAATAAATTATAAATTTACCCTTACTGGTTATTCACTTCTAATATTTTTCATCTCAGCACAAGAAAGCCAACCGGCCATCCCTGACGCATCTCACCTTCCCCTCTGGTTTTACCCTTATAGGACTCAGTAAACCAGTCTCTTTCAGATCCTTAATCTTGGATTCATCTCATCTATTCATGAAAAATGTCCTAATTTCATCCCTCATCCCTTGCAATAAAATTTTCTCCGTCCTGTTTTATGTGAGCAGGATTTTTAGTGCCCTCTTCTCCTTTTATGCCAGGGGAAGTTGTTACAGCACTTAAGCAGAATAAAAATCAATCTCCAACTCCTCCAAAGAGGGTCTCTTGCTCCAAAACATCTTCTCTGAACTCAAGCTTTGAAAACCCTTCCCAGTACCCATTTTCATTGAAAACAAGGGATCCAAAGCTCTGGCTAAGAACCCAGAGAGCCACGCACATAAAAAGAACATAAATGCCCATCATCATTTTATCCATGAGTGCTTCAACCACAAAATATTTTTGCTCTCACACATACCAACAAATGAAATGGTTGCTGACATGCTCACTAATCCTCTCCCACAGATTTTTCTGCAGTATCATCAGTGTCTTTTTGGGCTTACTGCATGTGATCAGAAATTGGTGGTGTTGGAATAACTCCTCACTTTTCTATTTTTTTTTCTTTTTGTTTCCTTAATTTTTCTCTTCATTTTTTCTTATCATTCTAGTTACTTGCTCTAAAAATTCTTTGCTAACCTCAACTAAACAAGTCAACATCCAAGCTCCCTGTATTTCTTTTTCACCTCTGAAATCTCTTTTGCCTGTCTCTACTTATTTATTTTCATTCTAAAATCTCAAAGGCCATATTTCACACCTCAAGTGACATCTGGATGATCTTCTACAACCTGGTGGACAGATCACAAGCAATTTAAAAGGATTTATTTCCTAATAATTTGATTCCACTTGTTTCTTGAGTATCCCCTTGTAAGTTGTCATCTCCCATCAATCTTTATTTTTTCCTTGTGTTCCTTTCCTAAAAATTTGATTCTACTTTTTTCTTGAGTATCCCCATGTAAGTTGTTATCTCTCATCAATCTTTATTTTTCCTTGTATTCTTTTCCTCATCCTTCCATGCTACTTGTGTCCTGCATATACTCAGTTGAAGCCAAAAAAATACTCTCACATAAAACCAAATTATACTTTATTATTTGTTCAAATGTTCCAAAAAAATCTCAAAAGCCAAAATACCTACAGGCAATTGCTTTAAATATTATTACAAAAAATGACTTTTTTTATGACTTTGTTGACTTTTGCTAATTTTTTTAGAGAAAAAAAACTGTTAATATTCAGTGAAAATATTTTTTGAGATCTTTTATATAATTGGTATGAATCAGGACCACTGGTGTTTTTCATTTCATTGAGAGTCATCAGGCACAATAGAATATAAGAATGAGCTCAAGGATGAGAAGAAACAAATAGAACATGACAAATAGGAAAATCAACCAATGTTGGGGTTGAAGGCTTGAGGCCTAGGAATCTTGTTGAGTTGTGGTTGAGAATGAACAAGGAGACATGGAGACTGAGGTAACTAGACAATCAAGGATTCCCTTAGGCTTGATATAGATGAACATGAGAATGGAAAAGAGCATACTGGTGATACTTAATAAGATGACGAGGTGATGACCAAGTTTGATGAGTTCAAAGGAAACATGACTTGAATCAATATCTGGGAGATTGGAAAGGTTAGTTTGAGTTGACTTGATATAAAACCAACTTGTTGTACTGGAGTTTTGGGTCATCTGGACATACTGGTGTTGCTTGAGTATTGAGGTGTTTGATTGTGTTGAGAGGTTGGCTGGTGTTGAGAGGTTGGCCGGTGTTGAGAGGTTGGCCGTATGAGTTAATAAGAATAAATGAAAAAAAAAATGGAAAGAAAAATAAAAAGGATGGAAATGAGAATCCTAAAATAAGAATCCGCCGGTTTATTTTCTTCTGTGATCCAAGGAGAAGGAGGGACAGGCGGTACTCTATTATTCAAGTGTTCACAGTGGTCTAGTACTCTTATTCTTCTTACACCCCCCCTTGGTCCAAGATCAGGTCAAGTTGTGACGTGTTTGAATAGGCCTTCTAGTGAGTATTAGGTGGCTGCCTTGGTGAGAGCGTTGGTTACCATCAGGTCAGATGTGATTAGCTGAAGTTTGATCTGGCCTAGCTTGAGATCCTCCCTGATGC
This sequence comes from Puccinia polysora, assembly GCA_025617555.3. NCBI lineage: Eukaryota > Fungi > Basidiomycota > Pucciniomycetes > Pucciniales > Pucciniaceae > Puccinia > Puccinia polysora. Next base: position 14,777,546 of record CM062636.1, read on the forward strand.
CCTTGGTTTTCAGGTTGATGAACTTGGTCTTTGAGTTGGTCCCAAACTTGATCACTTTATCTTCCAGACCTTTTTTGTAAATGAGGTGAATGCTGGGTGCCATGTGACGTGAGTTGATTCTCCAGATCTCACCTATTAGATGTTTGATCGATTGAAATTTGAGTTTTCCATTGTTTAAGGTGTTGCATTCCGCATTGGTGGACAAATATGTGATGTTTCTTTGCTTTTGACTGGTCCAGAATAAAGGGGCCACGTATAGTGAACACAGAATTCCAGTTTGGGATTTTTGAGTGGATGGATCATTGCCCTACGTGGCGTCACTGTAACAGATGAGGTTAGGACAATCATTCTTCTTTGATATTCTCAATTTTACTTCTTTTGTAGAATTTAAATATCTCCACGTTTGTATGACTTTGTTCCATTGATTGATTCTGGTTCTCTCTGAGTATTGAGCAAGACTTGAGACGGCAAATGAGATTTCAGGTCTGGCCAGTCCGGAAAAGAAGTTGAGCTTTCTGGCATGAGATCGGTAGTTGATATTCAAGGCCAAGAATGAGGAATGCTCCTCTTTGGATGCCAGAAAAGATGTATTCCTGCGGTGGAAGGAGTCAAGATGGGCTTGCTGTTGGTCATTTCAAGGTCTTCAAGACCCCGGGCAATGTGTAATGGCAGAGAAAGGCAGATTGAATCTTGGTTGCAATCCACTTTCATGCCAAGAATTGTGTTGGGTTTGTGGCTGGTTGAGTTAGGAAACTTCTTTAGTAATTGTTCTTTGAATTCTTTTGCATTGCCAACTACCAATAGGTTTTCCACATGGAAGAACAGAGAAGAGGTTGTACTAGTGTGATTGTAGAGGCATGGATCAGATTTGGGAGGTTGATATCCTAGAGATTTGATCCATTGGCTGAGCGTTCTGTACCAGTTTCTGGGCACCTGCCTGAGACCGTAGAGAAACCTTTTGAGCTTCAGAATAGGAGTTTTTCTATTGCTTCCTGTGGGCCTTCAAATTTAAACTTCCTCATCTATCTTGGCGTTTAGGAAAGTGCCCTTGACATCCAGTTGAATTATTGTAAGTTTCTGATCAACAGCAAATAAGAGAAGAGCTCAAAGAGAGGTGGTCTTACCGGTTGGTGTGTGGGTCTCAAAGTAATCTATGCCAAATTTTTGGTTGAATCCTTGCACACAGAGGCAAGTCTTGCAGATTGGAGGTTTGTCATGGGCATTCTCTTTTATCTTGAAGACATAAGTTGTGTTCAGTACATTAGCTGGTGTGGGTCCAAAGTGATCTTCCCAAACCTGTAAGTCCTTGCAGGTGTTGATTTCTTTGTTCACAGAGGTTGCCCATGGTGGAGAGGTTAGAGATTTTTCAATGCTTTGTGGCACAAACATAGCAACAAAGCCAAATTGATCAGTTTTCTTAAGGGTGTTCCTGTTTCTGAGAGAATGACTGTTGTCGGAGCTGGTAAGAATTTCTTTGAACTGTTCCTCATCATTTTCTTCATCAGACAACATGAGAGGAGTTGAGGTCTCTTTGGTTTTTATTTTGGTACCATTTTGGTCAAACTCAGGTTCTTGTTCAGGTTTATTGGTGTCCAGTCTGAGAGTTTGATCTCCTAGAGTAGGGTTTGATTGGAATGGCTCTTTGATGATTTTGATTTTGTCAGAGTTTGATTTTACCGTGGTGTCCATGCTTTTGCAGAACTTGAAATATTTGGATTGGATGATTGCTCCTGAGTTGTTGATGATCTTGCAGGATAAAAAGTGCGGTATTTACCCAATGATTTTTCCAGAAATCCCTTTTTTGTCGAATTTTTGGAGGACATGTTTTTCTTTTAGATTCAGGTAAACTACAGGAGTTCCCAGTGGTTAAAGATAGTTTTTAGATAGTTTGGACCCATGCATCATCTCCCAAGGAGACGTCTCACCATTGTTCCTTGGGATCTGATTAAATGCTACAGAGCATCCTTTTATGGTTTTGTTCCATAAGTTCAGGTGTAACTTGGAGCTTGAATGAGTTTCATGCACCAATTCTGCAATTGTTCTATTTGCTCTTTCAGCAGATCTGTTGTTTTCAGGGTGATAGGTTTCAGAGCATATTCTTTGTATGCCATTTTCCTCGAGAAAGTTGGTCAAGGCCTGATTGATGAAATCCCCTCCTCCATTGCAACAGAATTTGTTTGGGTAGTAGCCTCGCTTGTGGTGTTTTCTGTTGATGATGAATTTGATCACATTGACGGCGTCGTTCTTAGCGCGCAAGGGGAACACGGCAATATAGGAGGAGTAGTTATCTACCAGAGTAAGAGAGAAACAATGATGACCGTTCAACATGGGAGAGATTGGTCCCATGAGGTCAACATGGATTTGATTGAATACCTTGGATGCAGTGGTGGCTTGTTGAGTGAAGGGGTATTTTGCAATCTTGCTGAGGTTGCATCCAGAGAAGGAAAATTTCTCTTTGACTTTGAAATTGATCGATTCGCCAAGGTACTTTTCAATTCGTCCCACACTAGCGTGACCCTGTTGGTGTAATTGACTTGGATTACGATGACGAGATAAATGATAATAGAAATGCTATATACACAAGTGAAAACAAGATGATGATACGATGATAGGACTAGGTACAACGAGTACCGGTCTATTTATATACCGGTTGAAGACAATGGAACACATGTCCCAGTCGATCTTCATAGTACAACTTTACACGGTAATCGTGCTTTATTGTTCTTTTGTTCCTGCGTCGCTTATGGGGCCAAAAGCTTGAGGCAATGGATAGCAAGCGCTTTCTGCCGGGATGCTTTCCTGATGGTGAGTTTGCTCCACAATTGCTTTCATGTTTTTCATCTTTGCTTTCTGATTCTCAAAAGCATACTGACATTGTGCAAATTGTTACTTCAACACGCCCCCTCAATCCGTGATCTGCCATAGCTAGGTTTGATTGAGCTGGTATAATCTTGACGCTCCCCATCTCTTTTCGGAATCTGTCGTTCTTAACACAATCAAGTGGTTTGGTTAGGCAATCAGCTATCATTTCAGAAGTCTTAAGGTATTGCAAATCGACTTCTTTGTTTTCAATTAAATCTTTCACAAAGTTATAATTAATGTCAATGTGCTTTGTTCTTGAGTGATAGATGGGTTTTTTTGAGCGCTTGATTGCTCCTTTGTTGTCGCTGTAGACCAGGATAGTTCTAAGTTCCTCAAGATGTAGTTTGGAGTGAAGTAATTTTAACCATTTGGCTTCTTGAAAAGTTTCCAATAAGGCTCGGAATTCTGCTTCCGTGGATGATATACTGACTGCTCCCAGTCTTTTACTTCGCCAACTGACAGCTGCTGCACCGGCGTTAAAGACATATCCAGAGCATGACTTTCGTCCAATCTCTTCTGACCAGCTCGAATCCAAATAGCCTATTGGGAGTTGGTCTTCAACTTGTTTGTAATTTATTCCATAATTCTTTTTTCCTTTTAAGTATTGAAGAACACGTTTAAAAGCTTCCCAGTGTGACATGCTGGGTTTCTCAAGAAATTGGGATAGTGTTCCTACTATTTAGGCTAAGTCTGGTCAAGTGCACTGGGAGAGGTAGTTAAGTGACCCTACTGCTGATCGGTAATCAAATCCAGTTGCTTTAAAGATATTATGCTCATCTTCTGTTGCAATTTCAAGTTTGAGATTGCTTTGGGTTGGTGTTAATGATACTTTACATTCTTCCATTCCGTATTCTTCCAATAGCTTGTTGACATAGTGTTCTTGGCTGAGAGTGATTGAGTTTGTTTTTTGGGTGATTTTTATTCCTAGTACATGACTAGCTAGTCCAAGTTCCATGATCTTGAAGGCATTCTGCATTTCTTTGATCAAATTATCTGAACCTGTTCCTATCATGATAATGTCATTCACCCAGACAAAGAGTGATACATCAGATTTAAGGAAGAGACAAGGATCAGCATCGCTTATGTGGAAGCTCTTTTTGGTTAAACAGTCCTTCAGTGTGTTGTACCAGCTTTATGCTGCTTGCTTAAGTCCATAGAGTGACTTTTTAAGTTTAATTATGAAGTTTTTTGGTTCTTCCACAAGTTCCCTGCAGATTTCAAGGTTATAAGTTTCGGGTTTGGTTTCCTGGATCCATTCAACAAAGCGTTCAGGTAACTTGATGAAGACGGCTTCTTCCTTGCTGAGTTCAGAGTTCAGATAGGCTGTTACAAAGTCGGCCTGTTGGACCTTCTGTTTAGTTTGAATAGCATAATTAAATAAGTATCTTAGTGTAGATAGTTGTCCTGTTGGAGACAAAGTTTCTTCATAGTCTATTCCGGGTTTCTGGCGAAAACCCCTTGCTAAACATTGTCCTTTGAATTGCTTCAGATTCCCATTCTCATCAAACTTTTTGGTTAACACCCATCGAGTGTTAATGAGTGTTTTATTCTTGGGTAAGTTGTCTCTTTTTGTTAGTTCAAATATGCCTCTGTCAATTATCAAATCAATCTCTTCAAAGACCGCCTTTTTCCATTGGTTCCATTTTGGGGTTTGCTTGGCATCTTTAAGGCTTTTTGGGCCATTCCTATTTTCCTTTGCTACACCGCTTAATGCAATGTGTATTAGGTCATTGGGTGAGTCAAATGATTCTTCTGATTCTTCAGCCAACTGTGCTCATTTCAAAGGCGTGTGTTGACAATTGCCCCCTTGTCAATGTTACTAATAATATTCCTTGGTGCAACTTCCCTGGGGATCCATTCCCAACCTGGTTTAGTTTTAGATTCTCTCCCCCCCTTATTAGTAGTAATGGCGGTTGGTACAGATCTTCCCTGCAGTTTTTCTGGTTGGGTGGAGGGTTCATCAGTTAGTTCTGGCGGTGGTGAGTGTAGTGGGGTTGTTGATTGATTCTTGGTTTCGAGTGGAGGAATACTAATTATTGGTTCAATTGATGTTAGTGGATAGTCCACTGGCCCCATGTACTCTGTATTGTCAGATTTCATTGGGAGTTTGTCCTTGTTGAATCAAACATCTCTTGATCAAATTACCTTCCTAGCTCCAGGTAAGTATACCCAATAAACTCCAAAATTCTCTTCATACCCTACCATAATTCCCTCTTGACTCCTAGGTTCCAGCTTTCCCTTCTTTGGAAAATTCAGCAAGAAAACTTGTGAGCCAATGCGTTTAACATGATTGAATGTAGGTGGTTGTCCAAAGAACAATTTGTAAGATGTCTTTCCTCTTAACTCATTTGTCCTATTTTGCAGGTAGGTTGCTGCTGCTATTAATTCCGCCCAGCATTCCTTTGGTAGTCCCGAGTCAATTTGAAGAACTCTTGCCTTCTCAACCAGAGTCCGATTCATCCTCTTGGCGATGCCATTATGCTGTGGTGTATACAGGGTGGTAACAATAGTTTCTATTCCTCGTGAGGTGCACCATTCCTTTAAGTTTTTATTTACAAACTCCCCTCCTCCATCACTGATGATTCTTTTAACATTTCTCTCTACTTGGTTTTCCGCAAGTTGAATGATTTTTTTGATCCGTTCAAGCGCTTGGTCCTTTGATGGTAAGAACAAAGTCCACACAAAACAAGTTGCGCTATCTACGACTACCAGGACGTACCTGGCTCCTCCAAGTGATTTGGGGGTGATTGGTCCCATCAAGTCAACCAATATTTCCTCCAAGGCATTCTCTGTTTGCACAATGTGATGTTTAAAGGTTGGTCTTGCCATTTTACCTTCCATGCAAGGTTTACAACCATTGGACCTTCCGGGATGGCCAAATTGTTTGTGGTCAGAGACTTGAGCTGCATGATCAGCGTTCTGATCAACATACAGTAAGTTTTTTTTTATTTTTCCTTTAAAGATTATGGTCTTGTTTTTCTGGATACTAAACTCCTTGTTCTGGTGGTTCACAAGCTGCCCAACCTTCTTCCAAATTTTGCCTAGCGATAGAAGATTATAAGTGATACTTGGAACATACAGGGCGTTTTCAAAGATGATGTCTTGGTTGTTTAGTTTCAATGTTACGTCTCCTTTTCCTTCAATTTCGATTTTCTTTCCTGCATCTCCAATTATAACTGATCCGCCTACTTTCTCCAATTTCTGAAACAAGGCTCTATTTGAGAACATGTGTTCTGAGGCACCAGAGTCAATCAAGATTGTTTTTGAGTTCAAATCACCCATCATAGCAGTTGAGGTATCAGGTGTAGCCACAAATGCCATGGGTTGGGCAATCATCCCTCCGGTAGGTTTCTCCTTTTGATTTCTTTTCTTAGACCTACAATCTTTCTTCATGTGTCCCGGTTTGCCACAGTTGTGACATTTCTACTTGAACTTTCCCTTGGACAACATTGCAACTTCTTCTTTGACTTGATTGGTGCCATTTCCAAACATTTCCTTATTGTTTTCAATGCTTGCGATGATCTCTTCAATTGATGGATAGTGATTGCCTCGGGTCAGCACCCGGATTAAGGACTCATATTTACCTGGTAATGTCCAAATTTCTATCCTTGACACAATGGCGTTGTTGACTGAGGTTCCAGTAATTTTCATTTTCCTAGTTGTTGCACGTAAGTCTCTAATCCACTGATCATGGTTCTTAAACTTGAGTTCAAGAAACTGATCCAGGGCTATCCCTTGCGCTTGGATTCCAGTTCCGACAAACTTGTCCTTGAGGATATTCCACAACGCTTGGCCGTCTCCCCTCTTGTTGGACACAATCTTATTCCGGACAAAACCAACAATTCCTTCATCAAGGCACCGCATGAGGAGACAGTACAATTTCTCCTTCTTCTCCTCGGTCACAACTTTATCTATTCCAATAACGTAATTCCAGCAACTGAGTTGCTGTAGTTTGGCTTCCATGAGTGTGACCCAAGTCACATAGTTTTTTTTGTTGAGAAAAACTTGTCTTCCGTTGGATTGGTTCATTTCTTTGTTAGTAATTTTGATTTTTGGTTTTTAGTTCAGTTGTGGGCCATACTGATAATGTGTTGGTGTAATCGACTTGGATTACAATGACAAGATAAATGATAATAGAAATGCTATATACACGAGTGAAAACAAGATGATGATACGATGATAGGACTAGGTACAACAAGTACCGGTCTATTTATAGACGGGTTGAAGACAATGGAACACATGTCCCAGTTTATCTTCATAGTAAAACTTTACACGGTAATCGTGCTTTATCTTTCTTTTGTTCCTGGGTTGCTTATGGGGCCAAAAGCTTGAGGCGATGGATATCGAGCGCTTTCTGCCGGGATGCTTTCCTGATGGTGAGTTTGCTCCACAATTGCTTTCATGTTTGTCATCTTTGCTTTCCGATTCTCAAAAGCATACTGACATTTCGCAAATTGTTAATTCAACAGACCCAACTTGCAATTTGGGATTTCTACCTTGTCCAAACTCATGAGATACATCGACTCCTTTTCAGGGGTATTCAGAACAAGTAGATTTTTTAGGATTCATCCGTGTAGTAAAGGTTTTTTGTGCCATTTGATTGTGAATTGAGGAGGTTGTGAGGAGTTTTTCATGGAGATCCAAAAATCATCCTGAAGGAACTTCCCAAAAGAGAGCAGATTCAGTGTGGCTTCTGGTACGTAGTAGGCATTGGTCAGCTTGAGACTGATTTTGCCAAATTTGAGAAGAGCTGTTCCTCTGCCTAATATCCTTAGTCCTGCGCCAGGTTTTCCAGTTTTTCTGTTTTCTGAACCTTTGAGTTTCTCTAGTTTGGTGAAGTATTTCTTTGGTTTGAGGAGAGGAACTGAGCACCCAAAATCAAGGATGAAAGAAGACTTTTTAAGAGGGTTGGTGTTGCTAGCCCCGCAATAGAAGGTAAAAAAGTGAGCAAGTTCATTTTCTTTCTTCTCTACTTTCTTCCCTTTTTTGTTGGTAGGTCTGAGATGAGGTAATTCTGCCCAACACTGTTTGCATTTATGGTTCTTCACTCTTTCATTATGCACTCTGTTTGCACATTGAGGATAGGAGACATTTACTAAGCTGAGATTGTTCTTTGATTCTTCTTTAGTTGCTCAAACATTGTTCTTGTGTTGAATCAGATGGTTGAGGACGTAGTTGACAGTGATGGTTTGGCTTTGGTGCATGATTTGGGATTGCATTGATTTAAGTGATGAAGGAAACTTGAACAGGACCAGGTAGGCTAAGATGTCCAAAGGTAGCTCTATTCCCACTTCTGAGAGTTTGTTCAGGTGAATTCAAATGGTGGTTACAAATTTTTCAACCTGCTGTTTGTTGAACAAGAGGTACAGAAAATGTTTGAACACTCAAGCTCAATTAGCAGACTGAGATGAAGCAAAGTGCGTTTTAGCTGCAATCCAGATCCCACAAGCACCATTTTTGTTCTCTGATGTGATGATGTTGGAGTGTGTGGCTGCCTCTAGTCTAGAGAGTAAGTGAGCAGTAATCTCTTGGTTGAGCTCCTTGTTGAGTTCCAGTCTCATCTTCTAGGTTCATGATAGTCAGTATTTTGCGCAATTGGAATAAGTTTTGGAATTTAGAACGCCAGATTGAGTAGTTATCTTCATTGAGAAGAGGGATGGATTCGTAGATTCCTTTGAGAGCCAAATCCTTGGACAATTCTCCCGCCGTTCCTGGGGTTGAAGAAGCCATCTTGCAGTCTGGTTGATGGAGTTTTGGCTTTTATCTGTATGAGAATTAGAGCTAAAAACCAGGACCACTGGTGTTTTTCATTTCATTTAGACTCATCAGGCGCGATAGAATATAAGAATGAGCACAAGGATGAGAAGAAATTAATATAACATGACAGATAGGAAAAGCAACCAACGTGGGTGTTGAAGGCTTGAGGCCTAGGAATCTTGTTGAGTTTTGGTTGAGAATCAACAAGGAGACATGGAGACTGAGTTAACAAGAAAATCAAGGATTCCCTTAGGCTTGATAGAGATGAACATGAGAATGGAAAAGATCATGTTGGTGAGATTTAATAAGATGAAAAGGTGATGACCAAGTTTGATGATTTCAAAGGAAACAGGACTTGAGTTGATATCTGGGAGATTAGAAAGGTTATTTTGAGTTGACTTGATATCAAACCAACTCATTGTACCAGAGGTTTGGGTCATCTTGACATCTTGGTGTTGCTTGAGTATTGAGGTGTTTGATTGTGTTGAGAGGTTGGCCGGTGTTGAGAGGTTGGCCGGTGTTGAGAGGTTGGCCGGTGTTGAGAGGTTGGCCGGTGTTGAGAGGTTGGCCGGTGTTGAGAGGTTGGCCGGTGTTGAGAGGTTGGCCGTATGAGTGAATAAGAATAAATGAAAAAAAAATAAAATGTAAAGAAAAATAAAAAGGATGGAAATGAGAATCCTAAAATAAGAATCCGCCGGTTGATTTTCTTCTGTGATCCAAGGAGAAGAAGGGACAGGCAGTACTCTATTAGTGAAGTGTCCACAGTGGTCTAGTACTCTTATTCTTCTTAAAATTGGAACAGATATTAGTGTCACAAACCAAGTTCAAGGGTTATTTTCTACATCATCCTTTTTACAGATCCTTTTCCTCAGTACCATCTACCTCAGTATATAAGCATGACACAAGCAAACACCTTATTATTATAACATCTGCTTTATAGCTCTGGCTTATACACAAATTACCTCAAAACTTTGGAAAATAAGTCTATCTCTGCAATCCTTTCAGCTCCACCCAACAAACAGTCAACCATCCAATCAACCTTCCTTCTTCCATCTTTGGAATAAGCTATCCACTTCTTTTTCACACCAGCTACATTGTCTTGCATGTTGTATAGAAATCCATATCAGTTGAAAACTCTGCTTAAGGACTAGTCCCACACCCTGAATAAATATATCTGTCACTTTGCATTACCTTTACAGTTCCTTTCATGTCATTCATTCCTCCTGCCACTTTCATGTACTTGCATCTTCCATTTTTTGAGCTTACTCTACAACCTTGGACATACTGTATTATACATTTCATTTACCCATTCTTTTCCTGTAATTCATTGTGTCATTGCTCCCTAGCTGTAGAAAAATTTCCATCAGTTCGTATCTGGTCACCCCTGGGTACCGTATAAGGACAGTGCAGTCCTCCTGAAGATTGTTTCCACAGTCATTTATTTTCATAATTTATACACATCCTCTGCTTTTTTCAAAGTTATCACATCTGGCTTTGCCTTTGTTGCAATCTCACCACAAAAAATTGAATTAAATTGAAAAAATTGAAATGTATTTGATTCCTTGGTAGTTGCATTGAACAACTACATTGCAACCACCTAGGGGTTATCCCAATTGGGATAACTCAATGCAGTTTCATGTAGTTGCCTCCTGAAACCGCCACAGCTTGGAGTTATCCCAATTGGGATGTCTCTGAGTATTTGTGCAACCACACTCTCCATCCAATTCCATCCAGAACAGCCAGCCATTGATCAGTCAAACCACATCAATCCTCAGAAAGAGCAAACTGCTGACTGCAAATAAGAAGCAACCAACACATCAACCCCAACGGATTGACAAAAAATGGAGGCCAAACAACAAGCCAGGAAAATAACACCACAAGCTCAGAGCCCTCTGAGTTATCCCAATTGGTACAACTTGGAATATTTGCACCAGGAGACATCTGCACAACCACAAGACCGGCCAGTCAGACCAAGCCAGCCAGAATATCTGGCCAGACTAGACCAAGCCAGTCAGCCCCAACCAGCCCAGACCTAGCAAGCTCGCCCCACCCGGCCCATGCCAAGCCAGCCATTCCATTCAGTTGGGCAGCCAAGACCAAACCATACAGCCCCAAACAGGCACCAAGCCCAGACCAAACCAACCAGCCAAGACCTAGCCAGCCAGAACAAACTGAGTCAGAAAGCCCAGAGAAGGCCAGCCAGCCCAAATCAAGCCAGCCATCACAGAAAAAGCCAGAAATCCCAGACCAGTCAGCTCAGACCAGACAAGCCATCCCCAGCCAGCAAGCCAGTCGGAGCAAATTAGCCAGTTAGTCAGCCGGCAAATCAGTGAGCCCAGGCCAGCAACTCAGCCCAGGCCAGAAACTCATCCATTCAACCGGCCAAACAGTCAGGTTCCCAGACATACAGTCAACCAGCCCAGTACATCAGCCAGCCAATCCAGACAGCCATTCTTAGCCATTCAACCAGGCAGCAGTCAGCCCTTCAACTAGCCTTCCAAATTGCCAGCAAGCCAGAAAACTAGCCAGTCGGCCTTCCTGCCATCCAACTAGCCAAGAAGCCAGCCAGAAAGCCAGCCAGTCAGCCAGACTGCTAGCCAACTAGCCAGACAGCCAGCTAGTCAAGCTTAGAACCCCACCAGACTAAACAAGGTGGAAAGCAAGGCTGTGAGAAATACCAAGGCAGAAGCTGGAACCAGCTAGAATGACACATGCTACCAGTCAAGTTCAATGCAAAGACCATACCAGCCCAACAAAGATCAAGAAACTTCATGAGAATACAGAGAACCTCCTCCAGATCTCTCAACCAGCCAAACTCAGATATTCCCAACCAGACCAAGACCAAGGTGAAAAAAAGGATCAAGAGAAAGATCAAGCCTAACCAAGAAAAACCCCAGGACCTGCAAACATACAAGAATTGCAATGAATAGGAGGAATGAGAGAAAGATCAAGACATATAGATGGACCCAGACAGAAAATCAATCAGAAGGACACACCCAAGGAAAGACCAAGACAGACCAAGGTTACAAGAAAATTCTTCCAGACCTTTGGGTCAGCTTTGCCTATATTATCATCTCTGCCTTGAATTTAAGCCCTTTTCCTTATACTAACTCCAGAATGCTGTCACTATTCTTCTGTGCCCATTTATTTTCTCCTGTGTACGTAGACCACACCAAAACTAGAATTTCTGTTTTTAGAAATATTAATAAAAAAAGAAATTGAGGATCAGGAGCTCAATATTACATCATCCTTGGTTTCCCTCCATTGGAAAAAATTCCTTCTTCTTGCAGTTTTTTGAGACTACAAACAAAACATTTGCTCTTTTCAGTTATCATTGCTATACTTGCATTCCCCTTTCAATCAGCACTCTCCCATTTGAACTCACAATCATCTAAGATTTCACTATAGTATGTGGGGTGGCTGTGTGACAGTAAATTAACTAACTCAACTAACCTATTAATATTTTTTGATCTATAATATTTTCATTTCCAATTTCTTTCGCTTGATTGAGCAGGAATGCTTCCCCCATCCCCTCTAATCAGAATACTGTCAGGGTGGGGATACCCAGCTCTCCATGGGACCAAAAACTAGATCCCATTCCATCTTCTAAATCTGCTTTTGTTGAACCTCTTGAAAATCTCCTTGCTCACCAGAACCCTTCTAAAGCCTTGGAGGATCCTCTCAATAAAATTGAAGATTCCAAAGATTCATCTGAAGAATAATAGACCTGCTGTAGAGCAAGGATTTTCAATAATGCTCCCAATTCTAAGGCTCCAACCCTCATCTCTGCTTTGATGCAGGCTTTGAACCAAAATTCCTCCCAACCTAGAACAAGAAGTCCTAGCTTTTGCACTCTAGGCATGAAACAGCCTGATTATTTTCCTGGAAAAAATTCTCATAATCTTTGATCTTACCTACAGTCTTGTAAAATCATTTTTTCCAAAAATCCCTACAACTTTGCCTCCAACAGAAACAAGGTCATATAATCATCTTACGTCCTAGGAGGTACAGCCTTGCAGTGGTTCAAAACATACCTCAAACTATTACCCAACACTAGTCCCACTTGTATTCTTGAAAATTGGAATAAGTTTGAGAATCAGCTCTTCACCCTGTTTGGTAATTTCAAGAAAGTGAAAAACACCAAATACAAACTCAAAGGACTTTTAATGAAGAAAAAATAGTAGGGCTTCTATTTATTTTTCTCAATTTCAAACCTTTCAGTCTCTTATTCAATGTAAGAAGGCTTCTCTTTTATTTAATTCTCAAAAGGGGGTACCAGAACACCTAATCAAACAGCTTTTAGTGGAGGGGCATAAGACAATCATCCTTCAGCAGTTGATATATTGGATTATAAAGCTTAATTATGGCTATCACAAAAATAAATTCTTTGGAAAAAACAATCATGCACCATCAACCTTGGCCCCAAAGGCAGACAAATCTTGGAAGAAAAATTCAAATTGTACAAAGCAATCCAGATTGAATCCAAACTGACACTTGAAACATAAGGGAAAACCTGTCACTGAAAATCCATGATCCCTGGACAATGAAACCAGGTTTCTATAAAAAAATTAACATAAAAGGAGGGAGAATGAGGGTTTTGTATGTTTTGAAGATTAAAAAATAATTTAAATAGTTGTGCAAAGTGGCTAAGTTTCCAAAAAAAAATAGCTAGTAGTTTCTCTGATAATTGCAAGAAAAACTAAAAATTATCTAAATATTCACAAGTTAATCTATTCAATTGTGAGACTTCTAAAACCCTGAGTTTGATATTTATTCTTTTCCATTGTAAAAACACACCCTATTGCGTACTCCTTGACTGCAGATCTAATGTTTCTCTTATAAGCCAGAATTTTGCCACTTTGAAAAATCTTATGTGTTCCAAAATAGAAAAATTTCCCATCTATTTAGTAATTAGTTCTTCTGACATTTCTCATTGGGTTAACCATAATAAAAAATGGACTTTTGAATTTTCCAATTTCCCCATCTTTGAATGGCATTCATTTTTCTTGTATATCCCTGGAATGGACAATACCATTCTAGGCCATGACTTTCTAGTGTATTGGAATCTGGATGTTAATTAAAAAGAATTATTAATTAAGCTGAAAGCCTTGCAGAACCTAGAGACTATCCATTCCCTCAACAATAAATGAAACGCCTATCTGAAACTGTCATTGATTTGGATGGCAATTTTCTGAAAGGAGATTTTCCATATCCTGACTTCCATTCCCAAGTTCCCTCTTCATATTTAGGGGTTACTGCTTATTTATCCAACTTTCCTCTTCCTTGATTTTTCAAAGAGAATAAGGATCCTACCAAATCTTTTATTTTTAGCACCTTAATCCTCTCCCACCATAAAAATAATTTGAATTTTGTGCTCATCAAAGATTCTGAAAAGATTTAATTTAGAAATCATCCAAGATTATTTAACTTTGGTTTATGATGGATTTTCTCATGTCTTCTAAGTGGTAAAATCTGATAAGCTAACTCAGTCCCATTCATATGATCATAAGATTTAACCCACTGGCCCACCTCTGGCACCTGGACAATCTTACTCTCTCTCAAAGCAGGAATTGACTGTACTTCAAGAATACATTGAGGAACATGTATCAAAAGTATTTCTTCAATCAAGAAATTTAAAAATATGCTTGCCAGTACTATTTGTGCCCAAAATGGATGGTGGCCTTTTCCTTTGTTTTGACTACAGGAATCTGTATCAGGTAACCAGGAATAATGCCTATCCATTACCACCTATTTTGAACCTCCTTACCTGCTTCCATGGAGCTACTTATTTCTCAAAGTTAGACCTTTGAGGTTCCTATAAACTAATTTGCATTTCAGAAAAAAATGAGTATTTTACTGCAATGAGAGCCCATTTTGGCAGTTATGAGTACACTTTTATTAATTTTGGCCTCTTCAAGGCTCCTTCTACTTTTAAAAAAAAATTTAATTACATCTTTTCTGATTTCGCAGAGAAATACCTTGTGGTGTATATTGATGATATAATATTATACTCAAGGACCCTTGAAAATCACATTGCACATGTGCAAGAAGTGCAATAGCAACTTTGAAAGAATGACCTGTTTGAAAAAACCTCCAAGTCCAAATTTCACACTCATTTGCTTCAATCTCCAGGTGTGTTGGTCTTGAAAAAAGGAATATCCATAGACCCAGCCAAAACACAAAACATATTGAACTGGCCCATACCTACTTAACTTAAATCTGTACAATTTTTCCTAGGATTCAGTAATTTTTATAGAAAGTTCTTTGAGCATTGTGCCAAGAAGACCATTAATCTTACTATTAAAAAAGACACTCATTTAATTTTCAATAAATAATCTGCTTTGGAGTTTGAAGCTCTGAAAAAATCTTTCACCACTTCTCCAATAATCCCTCATTATAATGAGCTAGCTTGCACTATTTTTTAAACCACCACAAGCAAATATTTCATTGCCAGGGTTATCTCACGGTTTTCTTCTTCCTCCAATTATTTTCATCCTGTATCTTTTTAGTCTTGCAAAATGCTTGAAGCAGAGCTAAAGTATGAGATTCATGATAAGGAACTTCTCACAATTTTTTATTGCTTGAAGAAATTGTTTTCATACATTTTAAGTCTTATGGAAACTTTTTAGTTTTTAAATTATCACAATTCCCTTAAGAACTTGATGAGCAAAAAGTTTCTTACACGCAGACAGGCACAATGTTCCAAATACCTCTCTGAGTTAAACTTTACAATCATTTGCTGTTAAAAGGTGAGAATTGATTTAACTTAAAACTGGGAACTGATAAGATTAAAACAAATGAACATCAGAATAAGAACAGGAAAATGAGATGAAACCATGATCACA
Organism: Puccinia polysora; assembly: GCA_025617555.3. Classification (NCBI taxonomy): domain Eukaryota; kingdom Fungi; phylum Basidiomycota; class Pucciniomycetes; order Pucciniales; family Pucciniaceae; genus Puccinia; species Puccinia polysora. Next base: position 14,793,010 of record CM062636.1, read on the forward strand.
AACATCTGGCATTGAAGATCTAATGAGGGATTGACGGAGATTGATGGACAAGACGTAGTTCGACAATGATGATTGATGAGCTTTAGAGGATTGAGTTGAGGTTGGGATGTGAAGCAAATGAAGCAATCAAGATTAATGAAACTAGCAGGAAGAGTGAGGTCAATACGTGAGGAAATCAAACTTTGAGAAGAAATCAGGAGTCATATCTCACTGGGCAGGCACACAGAACAGTTGTTGAATTTGGAATGAGGAGAGATGATGGGAATAAATGAAAGATTAAGGACTGAGAATGATTGGATGGACTGAGGATGATGAGAAGACACAGATTGAGACGGATTGAGATTAGAGAAAGATTTGAGATGGTTGAAAGATAACATTGAGATCCCCTATCCCCTGGCTAGGAGTTTTGCGGATGAGTGAAGTCATGAGAAGAGGAGCAGATTTGGAGTGTCTTCACTTGTCTACTTATCCGCGCCTTCATTTAGTGAGTAGGTAGTAGTAGAGTAGGTAGCAGAGATTTAACACCCCACCATGCCCAATGAGATATAGCAATGAGAGACATATGAATGAAACAAAGAAAAGAACATAAGGAATAAAGAAACAATAAATAAAAATAAATAAAAAACATTCAAGTACGAGTTTCCCCAGCATCTGAGTGAATAAAAGGAAACAGAAGGATGATGCTTTGAGCGGAAGATGCCTTGGTTAGTGAATCTGCTGGCATGTCAAATGACTTTAATAGTTTGATCTTGATACTGTTGGCTGCAAGCTCTTCCCTCATTCCCTTAGTCTTTAAGTCCAGATGTTGAGTTTTTGAATTTGATCCAAATTTGCGAATTTTGTTGTCCAATCCGCTATTGTCAATGTTTAGTGGGATTTTCCCCAAAGATAAGGAAAAGATTTCGTTGACAAGATCCTTAATCCAAGTTGCTTCATGAAATGAATCCACCAGAGCATTCAAATCCGCGTCAGTAGAAGACCAAGTGATATTTTTTTGCTTACAGCTGTTCCAGGAGACAAGGCTTACAAACAAAACACACAAATAACCTGTTTGCGATTTACAAGTATTGGGATCATCAGCCCAGGACGCATCAGAGAATGCTTCCAGAGCCTCAGAACCCGTAATTTTGAGTTCCAGTTGATAGTGTTTAGTTGCCTTCAGGTACTTCCACGTTTTCTTCAGTTCGTTCCAGTGATTGAGTCCTGGTTTGACATTGAACCTTGCTAAACTCAATACTGCAAAGCTGACGTCAGGTCAAGTGTAACACGCAATGTGATTGAGTGAACCTATTGCGGATCAATAATTGATGTTGAGTGCTTTGAATGCTTTGTGTTCTTTGTCTGTAGCGGGCTTGAGTTGCAGATTGCAAGTGAGCGGCGTGGATGATCCTTTGCAGTTGGTCAGGCCGGGTTCTTGAAGTCCATGCTGTATGTGATTTGGTTGGCTAAGGAGTATTTTTTCGGATGAGACCTCTATTTTCATCCCAAGTATAGTATTGGGATCCTGACTTGTTGATCCCTTGAACTTCTGTAGAAATTTTTGTTCAAAACCCTGACCATTGCCTACAAGTATTGAATTGTCAACATGAAAGAATAAACGGGATTTTCCATCTTCTGACAAGTACAAACAAGGATCGCAAGCAGATTTGTAGAATCCAATCTCCTTGAACCAGGTAGTCAGTGTCTCATACCAGTTCTTCTGGGATTGCTTCAATCCGTACAATGATTTCTTAAGTTTGAGAAACTTCGAAGGGTGATTTGAACCTTTAGGAGTTTGTATGATAACCTCCTCGTTGATTGCTGAATGTAAGAAAGCACTTTTCACGTCAAATTGACGCACTTTTTGAGAAGATTTTAGTGCGTAGACTAACAGGAGTCAAAGGGTGGAGGGTTTTCCCGTAGGGGAAAATTTTTTGAAGAAGTCAATCCCCTTGATTTGGTTAAAGCCTTGCACGCACAGACGTGCTTTATATTTGATTGGATCCCCGTGGCAGTTTTCCTTCACCTTGAAGATCCAAGTTGTCCGGAGCGGATTCAAGGGCTCGGGCCCCCCGTATTCTTACCAGACGTCAAATGATTTGATTGAGGCAAGTTCGCCATTCATGGAAGCAACCCACCTGTCACTTTAATCACATCCAACGGCATCTTCATAGCTCTTAGGTTTGTAGGAGTGAAAGAACCCATATTGCTGTGGTGGCTTGATAGTCGATCAATCTCTGAAGACCCAAGTTGGACAATTTGGTTGCTGAGTTTCACAAGGTTGAGTTTGTATATTTGTCGGAGGATGACTCGCATTAGTATCAGGCCCTTCAGGGTCCAATGTATCTTGATCCGAAGGGGTGTTGTGATCTTCCTTGGAGGATGATTCATCTTTGGACACCAACCAATACTTGGTAAAGGCCGGATTGTCTCTTTGAAGATGCCAACCTTGAGTTTGACCTAATTCTACTCCTGTTGTCTGAAAGGTATCCCCCCCATTTTTGGTTGAGATTGTCAGAATTGAGTTGAGAGGGCTAGCCATTTTTAGGAACTTGACGTGTTTCAAAGAAATGATAGAATGAGTCTTGGTTTAGATGCAATATGAACGGAAGATAGGATTAAAGCCTAATAAAATTCCTTCCTCCCCCTTTTCCTTAAATTTTTGACCCTTGTTGCGTCTAGAAAGTAGATATACGCAAGGGCTGCCTATTGGTTTGAGGTAGGAATATGGCAATGCATAACCCTGAATCCAGAACCATGGTGATACCGACTGATCTTCTCTGGGGATCTGATTAAGCATAAGAGCACTGGATTTGATAACTTTGTGCCACAGGTTGGCAGGCAGCTGCGCGTCCTTCAACATTGTCCGAGTAGATTCGATGATTGTTCTTTTAGCTTGTTCAGCCTTTCCATTATGTTTGCGATGGTAAGGCTCAGAGATAATTTTCCAAATATGATTCTTGTCGTAAAAAGTTTGCAGTTTTCCATTGACAAACTCAGTACCACCGTCGGAGCAAACTTCCGATGGAAAATAACCTCTTCATTGATGCTCTTTTTCAATCAAGTCAATAATGACCTCAGGAGTTTCCTCCTTTGAGGTTAGTGGAAAAGCTCCAACGTACCCCAATGCACTGTCTATGAGAGTGAGAATGAATCTATGACCTGCCTTAGACTGCAGCTTGAGGGGACCCATGAGGTCCAAGTGAATTCAATCAAATTCCTTAGTTGCCTTTTTGGAGGTCTCCTTGAACAAGGATTTTTTGATTTTGCTCTTGATGCAGTGGATGCACTCAAACTGCCTTTTAACGTTGAGAGGGATATGTTTGGTGACCCCTTCAAGTCTAGCTATAGAAGCGTGGCCGTGGTTGCAATGGATTTCAAAAAGTTTCTTGTCGGCAGTCCACGTCAAGTGAGAGCAGTGAGGCGTGAGATAATCTCAATTGAATTGGGGAGTTTCCAGTGAGTACAGGTTATCAACGATTGTTCCACCAAAGACATCAATACCTTCTTTGGTGACACTGAACCTGTTTTTGTTCGCAAGTAATTTACAGCCAGCCTGATTGAGTGCTCCGGCGCTTATTAGATTGATGGTGAGACTGGGCACATAGAGGACGTTGGACAGTTTGAGAGTGAAATTATCCCAGACAAACTCCACTGTACCTCTACCCTTAATCTCAAGTTTGGCGCCCTCCTTCCCGGTTTTGATAGACTGGTTGCATTACAGAGACATCTCCTTAAAATAACAACTATCATTGACCATGTGGATTGAGGCGCCACTATCTAGAATAAATTTCAATTTTGGATCCCCGTGATTAATCCAAGTCAATAGCAGGGCAAGATAATGTGCGACTGGGTTTGTTTTGGAAGGATTTTTCCGCAATCTCCACTTAGCTTGTTCTTCCTTCCACCAATTGGGGGCGACTTTGGGATTTAAATGCCAACAGTTATCCGCCGAGTGATTTTTGTCCTGCTTTGGGTTGTGATAGGCCTTGGTACACCCCCAACGTTCACTTTGCTTGTCGCCATGAGTAGCCAAAGGTTTTGAGTTGATCAGAGCTACCTCAGTCCGTGAGTGTTGGCCGTCTCTAGTCGTCTGAGCCTTGGATTTATTATTGAGCTGATTTAAATGATTTAGAACATACTCTAATGTAAGTTCTTTATCAGTGTGCATGATTTGTTGTTTGAAATCTTTCATTGCTTTGGGGAATTTGAAAAGAAGGAGATACGCCAGAATGTTGTTGGGTAAGATTATTCCAACCTCCAACATTTTCTTGATGCAAACTTTTTTCCTTGTAATGAAGTCTTCTATCTTGTCAGAACCAAAACATAAGTAGAGGAAGTTGTTAAATACCCTAGCTCTGTTGGATGCTTGAGAAGAGGCATATTTGTCGATGATTGCTTTCCACAGCAGCTTCGCCAAGTTTTTTTTATGCAAGGTGACAAAATTATTGTGGGTAGAAGGTTTGAGCCAAGAGATGATAAGAATTTTTATTTCATCATTGAGGTTGTGGTCCAAGTTGGAGGTTTTGTCATTGATCAACCTGGAACATCCGCAAACATCTAGAATGGCGTCCATCTTATCCTTCCATATGCCATAATTGGCTTTGCTGAGTTTTGGAATAGTGTCTAGCACGTTCTTCAGCATAGCCTGCCGGAATCCATTGGAGATTGAGCCAGTGGAAATTTCCCAGTCGGATTATCTAGGCAATGAGATGAGATTCAATAGAGCCGTCCTTCGGCTTTTAACCGTGTTAAAAGGTGAGAATTGATTTAACTTAAAACTGGGAACTGATAAGATGAAAACAAATGAACATCAGAATAAGAACAGGAAGATGAGATGAAACCATGATCACAAACATCTGGAATTGAAGATCTAATGAGGGATTGGCGGAGATTGATGGACAAGACGTAGTTCAATGATGATGATTGATGAGCTTTAGAGGATTGAGTTGAGGTTGGGATGTGAAGCAAATGAAGAGATCAAGATGAATGAAACTAGCAGGAAGAGTGAGGTCAATAAGTGAGGAAATCAAAAGTCAAGAAGAAATCAGGAGTCATATCTCACCGGGCAGGCACACAGAACAGTTGGTGAATTTGGAATGAGGAGAGATGATGGGAATAAATGAAAGAGTAAGGACTGAGAATGATGGGATGGACTGAGGATGATGAGAAGACACGGATTGGAACGGATTGAGATTAGAAAAAGATTCAAGATGGTTGAAAGATAACATTGAGATCCCCAATCCCCTGGCTAGGAGTTTTGCGGACGAGTGAAGTCATGAGAAGAGGAGCAGATTTGGAGTGTCTTCACTCGTCTACGTATCTGCGCCGTCATTTAGTGAGTAGGTAGTAGTAGAGTAGGTAGCAGAGATTTAACATTTACCACCATGGGGAACAAGTGGTATTCCCTGATGCTTTTTCAAGTTGGGACAAGGTTTACCCAAGGGGGGGCACCTTTGCCAATAACAACCCTGAAAACTTTGGGAACATTTTCTCAAATCAGTATGATTTCCAATTCAGTTTGATTGTTACCAACCCTTAAGACAAAGCCTCCCTTTTTTGACAGGCACAACTCAACAACCCCAAGTTTAAAAAACTTTGAAAGAATGCAACCTCACAAGCAAATGGTTACATTATTGCCAAAAATGGTTATTTATTTTATAAGAAATCTATAGCATTACCCCAAAATCCTTGCATTAAATTAGATATTGTTGAGTCTTGGAATTAATCTTGGCTTTCTGGTAATTATGGTCAGGATAAAACCTACTACTGGATTGCACAAGGCTTCTATTTTCCTGGTATAACCAATTAATTAAAATACTATTTTAGTGCATGCTATCACCAGGGGGGAAATGGAGGCACATGCTAGCTTGTGCCCCCCCCCCTAATTTTGGTGTTAATGACAGAAATAATTCTGTTATAAATGTATTTCAAGCAAACCTTATCTCCAACATAAAGAAAATGTAACTCTTTCCCAACCAACATCAAACTAAGGTCCAATCCTGATGCAATGAACATGTGTCTGTCACACAGAGACTTGAAAAAGTGCAAGGGTTTCAGTAAGTAACAGAATAAGGAAAACTAGTACCGGGGATGGCATCCAAAATTGATTGAGATGAGAGATTCAGGAGAGAGAACCTCCAGCTCTGTCTTTGATTCAATATTAAAGGCTTGAGGGACCCCATGAGTCATAGCAGAGTAAGTGGTTGGAGTAGCTTCCAGATCTGGGTGGACCTGTCCAAACCAAAGTTTTTTGTTATCTTTCAGCCATTTCTGATGATCTTTATTTTGGTTTTAGAAGGAAACATCACCAGATTGGAGGTTACAGGCTTCTTTTACCCCCACAAAGGAGCCATTGACTTTTTTTCCCATTTTTCCAAGGGCCTTGTTAGCTTTTTGAGCCAGGGTGCAGCTTTGCAGGTCCTTGAGGGTCATAATATTTATGTAAGAGTTGATGGTGATACGCTTGGTCCAAAGGATGGGGATTGTAGATATATGTGGTGGAAAATTTTCTGGGAATGCGGGTGGCAACCCACTTTCAGCCACCTTAGCAAAAGAGCATTGGTTAATGAGGAAGGAGGGTTGGGGGGTGGCATGGCCAAGGTGTTCAGCTGTTAAAAAATCTTGGATAAATCTGCAACAACCAAGCCCATTCTGGTGTTCATTTAATCAATGATCACCTCAATTCTGGACCAAGCTCTGTCAGATTTGCTGACCATCTCCAAGTCAATTTTGAAAATACAATGATTTATTGTCACCAAGCCATCCAGATTTACGTTGCCTTGATCATTGGCTAGTTCCTGAAAAATGTTAGCAAGGCCCAAGGCAGTGGGAACAATGGTAGGCCTGGGGAGGGTCCGACCACTCCCTAGTGATCTGGGTATCCATTTCCAGGCTCTGTGATGCTGGGTCTGCGGGGCATAGGGTGGGAATATTGTTCCTGTGTTGGAGGAGCAACTAGGCAAGGGGGAGAGGGGGGGAAGGGATGGGGAGGAGAGTTGCACAGTTGAGGGGGAGGGACTTTGCAGTATTTTTTGGGAGAATGAAGGTATCTCTGTTATGGTTCCAAGTAGGAGCAATGTACTGATTCCACTACAAGCGCTAGAGTGGAACCAACTGCCTATACTACCCATGATGGCATATTGAATGCATAAAGTGGCCCCCATACCTTTGGTAAAAGGGGTGATGGACAATTCTGTCTCATTTTTAAAACTTTTGGGGAATCAATTCATTTCAGGAATATTTTAAACATGCAATTAAAACTAAAATCCCATATTTTCAACATGGATAACTCTATCAACCCTGGATTTCAATTATATCTTGAAGGGGCTGCAACCTTATTTCCACAATTTGAAATACCTTTTATCTTTTTTCACCCTTTTCCAAGAGCAAAAATTCCATTTTATTTCCTGAATTAATTTAACTGTAAAATATCAAGAGATATTTTTAGAAAAATTATAGGTTTAAAAATAAAACAACCAAATTCTACTCATAAAATCTTCTAGAAAATTCACTGGTTGGAAAAGAATTTGGCAAGTTTTTTGGAAGGGTAGCAGCCAGGAATTTTGAATAGTTGAGTGGTGAAAAATTTTATTTGATAAATTTGGCAATGATGTTTTATAAAAATGCCCTGTTCAAGAAATTTCAAAATTTAATCTGTACAAAGGAGATGCCGTGTAGTCAATGAAATAACACAAAAACAGATTGCACTTAATCATGAAAATATATCTAACCAAGAAAGCTTCAGGTCAATCAGGAAGGTTGGTACATAATCATAGATTTTACATCCTCACAATTGATTGGTTTTTTAAAATGGTACCACCAAAAAGAAATCTGAACAAGGAGAAACAAATTAGAAATACTTTATAGATTTTTTTTGTTTTACTGAATCAACAATTATTTCTATCCACTTCTTTTGTGGATTTTATAAAGCTGATGATCCAGCTCTGCATAATAAATCAACAATAGTAACCAACAAAAAATATATATATATTAATTTTGAAGCAGGGCAATTTTTTAGAAATTACAGCTAAAATTATGCTTTTATTGTGTATTTAAGTCATGCCTTTCATTGATGAATTTTCAAGTAACTAAATTTTGACCATTCTGACCATGATGGAAAATCAGAACCAAGAGTGATGGTTGTATTCAATATCAACCATAAACATGGCTAAAAATCCCCAGAAATATTTTTAAAATTTGAGAAATTTTCTTTTAGTAAGGATTAAGTAGCTAATTAAACTCTGGATATGATTTTTTGTTGAAAACAATGAGCTTATGGGAATCTCTTTCAAATCATAAAGCCTGCATCAAATATTACTGCAATACTGGTGTTTTAATCAAATTTTTGATGCATATACAGGCTCATCCTGGTGAGTATATTATTTCAAAGGACCATTTTTACAACAGGATATATTTTTTTTTCAAAATTAATAAGGACCCAGCTGGGGTGGTTGTGTGTTTCAAATTTCAAGTTACAGATTTTATGCAGTCACATTCTCCCAAGGTTTATTGATTTATTTAATGTTGAATTTTTTTGGAAAGATACTTGAAATTTTATAAAAAATTTCCAAGAATGAAAAAAATTAAAAAGAAAAAGGTATAATCTATATCAAAATGATTTTTTGATCATACATCACCAAAAAATATTAGCAATTTTGAAGAAACCTTGAGTTAGAGTTGAAACTGATTTCAAGCATGAATAATATTTGATTGAAAATTTTTTTTAGATTATTTCAACAGAAGTTTTGGTGTGGATATTTGGGAGTTATTTGAATATATATTATGAATTAGGACAGATTGACAACCAGTTGTAACCAAGTTGAAACATTTTTACAGGATGGCACATGCTAGCATTTCCCCTGGTGTATGCTTGCAATTTTAAAAATCCCTCAAATCACCGGAAGTGTGGGCTGCTTCAGCTGCTTCCAATACCACCTTTTCCTTGGCACTTCTTTTCTATGTATTTTATTTCTCAATTACTTATTTCTAGTTTTTTTGATTCTATTAAGTTGTAGTAGATTTATTCTCAAAGATTGCTTCCACTGGCCAAATTCACATAAAACAATTCCACTCATTCTCCCACCAAACAGTCACCCTTTCAAACTCTTCATGGAAGGAACTCAATTTGAACTAGATTCATGGATCAAATTCTCAACCAGCTGCCAACTATTTCAATCTCATTCAATCCCTTTGATCAAAACTTCAAACCAACCTCAAAGCAGCCAAGAAGTGCTAAAAGGAACAAGCAGATAAACTTTGTGTGACAGAACCATCCTTTGCAGAAGGAGATCAGGTATGGCTTGATGCTTGCAAAATTTGCAGCACTTGTCCAACCCAAAAAGTCTCTGAGAAGAAACTTGACCCCTTCAAGGTTGAATCAACTTTATCCCCTAACACCTTTAAAATTTCATTACATGCAAAAGGAAAATATATCCATCTGGCCTTTCATGTGTCTCTCATAGAGCCATCTCAAGTCCTATACCCATGCAAGACTCATCCTTCTCCAGAGACTGTAAATTTTCAAGACCAGTTACAGTGGGAAATAAGCCATATCTTGGATTCCAGGTTATGCAAATGAAATCTTTACTACCTTTTCAAAGTTACTGGCTTCCAGTCCAAAATAGATTGCACCTCTTTAGAACCAGCCCATCACCTTTGAAACTCTCTAGATTTTGTTTTGAATTTTCATGAAAACTACCCTTTCAAGCCTTTCCAATCTTAATCCCATCCAATCTTATTCCAACCCATCTCAGTTCGCACCCAATCCAATCTATTTCTATTTTGCAGATCCAATATCACCACTCCTTGTTCAATTCTACCCAATCAATTACTAATTTCTTCCATCCACTCCTTCCTCATCATTTTTTATTCTATATCCTATGAATCCTTCTTGCTCTTCTAAATTCCAAGAAAATTCTAAAAATAAAATAAAAATAAACTAAAAATAAACTAAAAATAAATAAGTAAATACATAAAAAAATAAAAATCATATAATAGAAAAATCAAATAAAAATCAAATAAAAATAAATCAAATATAAATAAATCAAATATAAATAAATCAAATATAAATAAATCAAATATATATAAATCAAATAAAAATAAACCAAATTAAAATGAACCAAATTAAAATAAACCAAATTAAAATAAACCAAATAAAAATGAACCAAATAAAAATAAACCAAATAAAAATAAATGAAATAAAAATAAACCAAATAAAATCAACCAAATAAAAATAAGCCAAATAAAAATAAACCAAATAAAAATAAACCAAATAAAAATAAAACAAATAAAAATAAACCAAATAAAAATAAACCAAATAAAAATAAACCAAATAAAAATAAACCAAATAAAAATAAACCAAATAAAAATAAACCAAATAAAAATAAACCAAATAAAAATAAAACATATAAAAATAAACCAAATAAAAATAAACCAAATAAAAATAAACCAAATAAAAATAAACCAAATAAAAATAAACCAAATAAAAATAAACCAAATAAAAATAAACCAAATAAAAATAAACCAAATAAAAATAAACCAAATAAAAATAAACCAAATAAAAATAAACCAAATAAAAATAAACCAAATAAAAATAAACCAAATAAAAATAAACCAAATAAAAATAAACCAAATTAAAATAAACCAAATTAAAACAATAATAAATTATAAAACAAGATATTATATATAACTTAAAGCTACAAATCATCCATAAACTTCTCCTCTGCCTATTACCAAATCTCATTTAAATCCTCTAAAATGGCTAAAACCTCTTCTTTATCCTCCTCATTTATGAGTTAGTCATCCTTTGCATAAGATGAACTTGTGCAGCAAATGCCTCCTTGAATATTTCCTTTCAATTTGCAGTTTGAGCTCTCTTTGTCATCATTTGTCCTCAAATCCCATCCATTTTATTCCATTAACTCCTTCTATGGTCTCTTTTGTTGGACTTGTGAAGACAATCAGTGGTCTATGTCTCCAATTATTTGCCTTTCATCATTTTCAATTGGAACCCAAAACTTGGCCTTGTCTCCTTCCCTTTGAAACTCCAATCCAATCCCTTCAATTTCTCTCCACTCCATCCTCTCTTTCCATCTTCTTGTTTCCTGTCCTTTTTTTTTCTTCCTTCATCTGCTTCTCCAAAAATAATGGCCTTGCCCCAAAATTGGGCCATCTCTGTCTTTTTTTTGTGGTCCAAAGTATGTTAATGGTGGCGGCAGTATATTTATATTGTATCTTTAAAACCTTTGTAGTACTAAAAATCAAGACTATTTATTTATTCATTTTTATTTCTATGGCTTTATTTTTATTTCCTTAACTCTTGCTCAACTAAGTATTTCTCCCCAAGAAACTCAACCTCTTTCAATGGAAGTATTTTATATTTGACACTTGGAGCCAAAAAGCAAATGCAACACTTGCTTGTGGATGCTATTGGAGTATCAACTTGAAAGTAACCAAGGGAAAATGAACAAGAAACCTTACAAAGTCAACAAGAATTTCATTTATTCTGAGCCTCAAGCAGTGGTACTAAGTAGACATCAATTATTTCCGCAAATAAAATTGTTTCATTGAAAAGAAGAGGGAAACATTTTCATTCAAAATTCTAATTAAATAAGTAATTTTTAAGGGTATCAACTAAATGGTAATTACTCAAGGAGTTATGAGAAATTTATGTACAAATTTCAGCAGATTTCAGTTTTTAAAACTGGGAAACTGTCATGCCCCAAGTTCAATGATTATTTTCTATATCATCCTTTTGACATATCCTATTCCTCAGTACCATCAACCTCAGTCTATAGGTGGGACACAAGCAAACACTTTATTATTAGAACACCTGCTTACCAACTCCGGCTTATAAACAAATGAGCTGCCAACTTTTGAAACTCAGTCTATCTCTGCAATCCTTTCAGCTCCACCAAACAAACAGTCAAGCATCAAATCAACCTTGCTTCTTCTATCTTTGGAGTAAGCTATTTCATTCTTTTTCACACAAGCCACATTGACTTGCATGTTGTATAGAAATCCATATCCATTGAAAACTCTGCTTAAGAACTAGCTCCACACCCTGAATAACTATATCCATCCATTTGCATTACCTTAAAATTTCCTTGAATGTCATTCATTCCTCCTGCTATTTTTATGTACTTGCATTGGGTATTGTTTGAGCTTACTCTACAAGCTTGGACATACTGTACTATAAATTTCATTTACCCATTCTGTTCCTATAATTCATTGTGTCATCTCTACCTATCTGTAGACAACCTTCAATCAGTTTGTATCTAGTCACCCCTGGTTACCTTATAAGGAACATGCGGTCCACCTGAAAATTTTTTCCTCTGTTTTTTTATTTCATACATTCTATCCATCCTCTTCTGAGATAAAATTTATCACATCAGGCTTTGCCTTGATTTCCTTACATTAGAACCAATTCCCTCTTCTCACAGTTTTTTTTGTGATACTTTGAACCATAACATGCCCTTTGCAGTCGGCCTTGCTATGCTTTCATTCCCCTTCAAATCATCACTCTTCAATTTGCGCTCACAATCATCTAAGATTTCCCTATAGTACATGGTGTAGTTTTGTGACATCAACCTTGAAAATAAAATAATATTGAAGGAAAAAGCTTTCAGAATAAGAGTGAATAATGTGGATAAACCACCCATTATTATTGAATTTTTACATTTTTGAAGGAATATAGAAGCAACTTGATACCATAAAAAATTTTATTTGTGTCATTGTGAACAACCTCTGCATTAATTAGATTCAATGATTCATATACTCAAATATTTCAACACTGCATGCATTTACGATTTTGAGTATGAGTGAATTAGACCTGCACAAAAGAAAAACTGTGTGAGTTTGAAGTTTGAGAGTTTAAGCTCCTAGATACCAAGAACCTTGCAATCCCTGAGCTACTAAAATTTGCTCAATTAAAGAATAATAATATTCTCAAAAATGAACAAAAACAAATCTCCAGAAGGATATATATGATTTTCAATTTTACAAGGTTTATATTTTTTGGTTAAAAGGTTTTATAAGTAGTTAATAATATTAATTAAAAGAGGATCGACAGTTTATACAGAGTGAGGGCTATTAGAAACTTTCTTGAGTAGATTAAATTTGAATCTTTGATGCTGGAATGATGGGCTCCTTATGACTTAAAAAAAAGGGGTAACACCCAATAAAATGGTGGAATTTCCGGGCTATGGTAGCCAAAAATCTAAAGCAGGGAGGAAATAACTTTCTAATTTGAGAAGGAAAATTCTGGGTACATGAAATGGTTTGAAGTTGAGGGGTTATAGATCAACGGTGGTGTACTTTTTGATTTGTCTGCAATGCAAACAGAAATAATGGTTGATGAATTTCTTCCAATATACTTCAAACTGAATTCATAAATCAATTTCTTATATCTTTGTGAGCAATTGATCAATAATGAAATGATTTCTTATCATAACTTATGAATTCCTGGTGGTATGCACCTTTTTTGGGTTGAAGAGAGCCTTCTCAGGACACGCAGAGAGGTTAGGGCTCATGCCCTGAGGCCAGAAAGCCAGATCGAGGTGGTTGGGCACATCCTATTGTTTCTTTAGCTCAGCTGATCCCTGATCTGTAGGATCAGCACATGATTTTTGGATCAGGATCAGTTTTTGTGTTGAGTAGTTAATTGGCCAATCCTGCATGCAGTTATTCTTTTTACTATCTTTTTTTTCCTCAAATTATCATTGGCAGATTTTTATTGATTTTCCATCATCTGCAGATCATTTTAGCAATTTTTGATAATTTATTTTAAGATCTTTTGATATTTTTTGTGGTCTTCAAATAAATAGGTGTGTTCATTTGGTGGTATTTTTTTTATCTGATTTTTAGGTTTAAACACTTTTTCGTTTGACTTTCTGCATTTTTATTTTATATATCATGTTTTTGGATTTTACTCTATGCATATGTAATGTTAAATATGAATGGATGATTCATGCATGCTGTAATAGTTAGGTCTGATACCTACCAGCACCTCCAAGTTCTTGCAGATCTGAGATGTAGGAATCAGATCTGCTGGGTGCAAAGATCTGATAATCTACCTGTAGGATCTTGGTGCAGACTATGCATGTAGTTCCTTCAGTAACTTAAGCATGCGGGCTGGTTTTGGAGCATGCAAGCTGTCTGCAGGGATAGTACTAAAGATTTGAAAAAAATATATTTGAGTTTCCTGTCATATATGGAAACTTTCAGTGGCTTCAGATTTTCAAAAACAATAACAATAAAACAGATTATAAATGGGACAATTTTAAATTTGCAACCCTTTGTTGAAAACAGGCACGAAAAACTGTTCACATCCCATATGAGTTGTGAATGGAGGTTCAAAACCCATAGAAGCTGTGAACAGAGGTTCACAACTCAACAAGTTGCAAAAAAAAATAAACAAATAAATAATTAATTATATAAGTTAAAAATAGACAAATAAATAAATAAATAATAAATAATAAATAATAGATAATAGATAATAGATAATAAATAATAAATCATAAATCATAAATCATAAATCATAAATCATAAATAATAAATAATAAATAATAAATAATGAATAATAAATAATAAATAATAAATAATAAATAATAAATAATAAATAATAAATAATAAATAATAAATAATAAATAATAAATAATAAATAATAAATAATAAATAATAAATAATAAATAATAAATAATAAATAATAAATAATAAATAATAAATAATAAATAATAAATAATAAATAATAAATAATAAATAATAAATAATAAATAATAAATAATAAATAATAAATAATAAATAATAAATAATAAATAATAAATAATAAATAATAAATAATAAATAATAAATAATAAATAATAAATAATAAATAATAAATAATAAATAATAAATAATAAATAATAAATAATAAATAATAAATAATAAATAATAAATAATAAATAATAAATAATAAATAATAAATAATAAATAATAAATAATAAATAATAAATAATAAATAATAAATAATAAATAATAAATAATAAATAATAAATAATAAATAATAAATAATAAATAATAAATAATAAATAATAAATAATAAATAATAAATAATAAATAATAAATAATAAATAATAAATAATAAATAATAAATAATAAATAATAAATAATAAATAATAAATAATAAATAATAAATAATAAATAATAAATAATAAATAATAAATAATAAATAATAAATAATAAATAATAAATAATAAATAATAAATAATAAATAATAAATAATAAATAATAAATAATAAATAATAAATAATAAATAATAAATAATAAATAATAAATAATAAATAATAAATAATAAATAATAAATAATAAATAATAAATAATAAATAATAAATAATAAATAATAAATAATAAATAATAAATAATAAATAATAAATAATAAATAATAAATAATAAATAATAAATAATAAATAATAAATAATAAATAATAAATAATAAATAATAAATAATAAATAATAAATAATAAATAATAAATAATAAATAATAAATAATAAATAATAAATAATAAATAATAAATAATAAATAATAAATAATAAATAATAAATAATAAATAATAAATAATAAATAATAAATAATAAATAATAAATAATAAATAATAAATAATAAATAATAAATAATAAATAATAAATAATAAATAATAAATAATAAATAATAAATAATAAATAATAAATAATAAATAATAAATAATAAATAATAAATAATAAATAATAAATAATAAATAATAAATAATAAATAATAAATAATAAATAATAAATAATAAATAATAAATAATAAATAATAAATAATAAATAATAAATAATAAATAATAAATAATAAATAATAAATAATAAATAATAAATAATAAATAATAAATAATAAATAATAAATAATAAATAATAAATAATAAATAATAAATAATAAATAATAAATAATAAATAATAAATAATAAATAATAAATAATAAATAATAAATAATAAATAATAAATAATAAATAATAAATAATAAATAATAAATAATAAATAATAAATAATAAATAATAAATAATAAATAATAAATAATAAATAATAAATAATAAATAATAAATAATATATTATAGGGTGTATCAAAGTTAAGCAAACCCCACATTTTTGAATGGAAGGTTTTAAACCAAATCTGCC
Organism: Puccinia polysora; assembly: GCA_025617555.3. Taxonomy (NCBI): domain Eukaryota; kingdom Fungi; phylum Basidiomycota; class Pucciniomycetes; order Pucciniales; family Pucciniaceae; genus Puccinia; species Puccinia polysora. The sequence goes on from CM062636.1 coordinate 14,809,161, forward strand.
ATTTCAAACCAGCCATTAAAAATCAAAAAACCCCATTATTTCACATCAGACATGACGATGTCACCTGAAAATAAATTGGTTGTTTCAAATACAGTATATAAAGGCCTTCAACAGCTCAACCACTTGTCATTCCACATCATGACCCCTGGTTTCATCCTTCAACCTTATTGTAACACTTCATCACTCTCATTACTTCATTGCTATCCTCATCACTTCATTACTCTCATGGCTTCATTGCTATCCTCATCACTTCATCACTCTCATTGCTTCATTTCTATCCTCATCACTTCATCACTATCATTGCTTCATTGCTATCCTCTGTTAAAATACGTATGCACTTAGGCGTGTGCTACATATAAGTGTAATCCAAATGGGATGCACATTTGGGCCTCTCCAGCCCATTGGACACTCACACGGACCATATGGGCCTGTGTGGATGTCACTGATTTGGGGAAACTGGCCTCAAAACGCGTGAAACAGGCTCATTGGTACACGGACCCTAACAGGCCCGGTGGGAGATATGTGCAAATACAGCCAGATGGGCTTTTATGGGCATAATTTGGCCCAAGGTTCATTTTTGACATACTTGGCCAGACGGTCTGGCCCGCAAAAGTATTGTTTACTTAGTTTTTGGGCTTGGGGCGGCCCATTGGGGCCCCCGCTCGTGTTGCAGCCCATTTGGGGCTGCCGCCCGCGTTGCGGCCCGCTCGGGGCCACTTTTTTTGCCTTTGGCCCGTCTATGGGGCCTGACAGCCTGTGCAGGGCCGTTGTCGGGGCTGCCACAGGGCTGGGCCGTTGTCAAGGCTGCCACAGGGCTGGTGGTCCCGGCTCCTCCCCCTCCCCTTGCTCGCCATTGCAAGGGGGAGGGGGAAGGCTGGCTGGTTGTAACCAGCCAGCAACCAGTTGCAAGGGGCAACCGGTCATGGTAATGGGGACTTGATTACCCCCCCACCAAAAGAGGTGGCCAGGCCAGTTGCATTGAGGCCACCGGCGGTGGGGGGGAATGGACCACACCCCCCCACCATCAAAGGGGCACTTTCCCCCCCCCCCTTTACCAAGGGGGAGGAGCAACGGACTGGAGTGGACCTGACCACCCCCCAGCCCACTTACTGTAGCAACGCCCTGGGGGTATTGACCCCCAGGGCCCCTGGTAGGGGGATTTGACCCCCCCCTTCAGGGATTTGAGAGAAAGAGGGGGGGCGGCATGTCCACCAGTTACACCCCCCCACCCCCCAGGTGAGATTTTGGTTGGACTCAGGTGAGTCCTGGGTCCCACCTGGCCCATATGAGAGGCCAGGGCTGTACAAGTGCTAAGATAAGCAACAGGGCTGGTTGTAACAGAAAACCAGCCAGGGATTGAACAGCACAGGGGCTGGTTCATCCCCGTAACGGTGGAAATACCAGAAAGGACCGGAATAGGCTGGTTGTAAGGGGACAGGGACTGATGCCATGTGGGCTGATGTAGCCCAAACCAAGTAACAAGGCCTATAGAGCCTGTAGAGCTCTTTTGGGGTGGAAAATTTGCCTTTTGGCTTGTTGTATCATGGGCTCACAAGAGGGAAATCTTTTGTACTTAAGGAGCTTTTCTCCCTGCTGTTTTCCATCATCCATTCATCATCCAATCAAATTCATCAACAATATCATCCAACATGTTTCCCCATTTGTGAAAGCCCATCAAGAAATTATTGACACAAGGTGTCCAGCATTTCTTTTGATTTAAATACTGCTCATTTGCCTAAGCTAATTGCTAGCCATAATTATAACACATTATCAGCACCAACATCATCATTACTTCAAGGCATCTAGACCCTTTTACCTTTCTCTGGAGAACCTCAAAGACCTCAAGTTTTCCAAGAAGATGTCCTATATCCCTGATTTTAGCTCCACCAAGATAGTTCTGAAAAGTCAGAATTATAATGCTTGGGCTGTCCTTATGGATTGTGAGCTGGACAACATCTGTTGTGGGGAGATAATGGATGCAGATGACACTTTGATCAGTTCAGAAGTGGAGAAAAAGTCTTATCATCTCATCCTTAGTCATCTTGATGAGAATCATGTGACATGGGTTTCTGATACTCTTAGGGAAGATGAGAGGAGGAGGGTCCGCATCCTTTGGAAGTTGCTTAAGTCCAAGCATGCTGGTGATTCTGTTCACCAGAAGGGTATAGCTTTCAATAAACTTTTTAAGTTACAATTTTCAAATTGTAAAAAGTTTGTTGCAGAGGCTAGGTCTAGCATAGCTAAGTTTAAGTCATCAGGAATTAACATGGATCCTGATTGTTTGTCACTTTTAATCCTTCAGAAGCTACCAAAGGAGTTTGATTCTTTAGTCAGAATTATTTCTCAATTGGATCCTCTTCCTGGGGAGGAGGATGTGCTGAAAAGGATTGAAAAGGATGATCTTCAGTTCACAATGAAGGGGGGTTCTGGAACAGCCCTTGTTGGAAAGACTGGAAAATCTTGCAAGAAGGCAAAAAAGGATTTTTTCAAGTTCTTATGCTATAATTGTCAGAATAAGGGGAAGTATGCTAATGATTGCAAGGAGGCCAAGAAGAGGAAGAAGTCCAAAGAGAATGACAAGGAGGTCAATCTCACTACTGAAAACGTTGCAATGGTGGCATTTGATGGTCCAATGGAAATGGTTGTTGGGGAAGAAGGCCCCAACAAGAAGGCCAAAATTGATGAGGATAAAGAAATGGACTTGATTGATTACAAAGTGAGTAATCTTAACCTCAAAGATGAGAACTTATAAGTGACTGATAAAGCTTCTTTCCTATTAGGAGGATTGAAGGAGGATGTTCTTGTTTTGATTGATTCTGGTTTTACAGATCACATGTTCTTTGAACCAAATTTATTTTCAAATCTTAGTGATTATGATGGAGTTGTAAATATTGGTCAGAAAGGCAGAACAATTCAGATTAAAGGAATTGGAAAATTTATTCTTGCAAATCACTTGGGTTTCAAAATTTCTTTTGAGAAATTTTTCTATGTACCAGAGTTGCCTTATAACCTTGTGTCCCTTGGAGTGTTGTGGAAAAAAGGTTTCCAGATTTTTTATCTTAAAGAAGATAAGTTTTTTATTGATATGTATGGGAGAACTGTTTTTAGTGGACAGGTTTGGGACAAGCTTTTGTGTGCAAGCTTGTTCAAAATCTCAGCTTTGAGCACTTTTTCTCACAATAGAAGTGGCCATAAGGTAAAGGACAGCAACTGTGAGAGTTGTACCTTAGGGGCTAAGACTAGAAATGTGTTCTCAAAGAGTAGAGATTGCATTTATGTTCCTAGAGAGGAAGTTTCCATTGATTTGGCAGGGCCATTCACACTGGAGTCCCTTGGTGGGGCAAGATACTTCATCAATTTAGTTGATACTGAAACTAATTATGTTTGGGTTAAACCAATTTGATCTAAGGATCAGACCACAGAGGAGGTTTCTTTCATCTTCAAAGTCTGGAAACAAAATGGTCTAATGACAGAGATCAAGAGGGTTATCACTGGTGGAGGTGGTGAATTTGTGAGTAAATAGTTTGAGAGGTTATTGAAAGATTATGTTATCATTCATATAGTCACTACCGCAAGTACTCCACAAAATAATGGAATAGTTGAGAGAATGAATAGGACTTTACTGGACAATTTCAGAACTATTATGTCTCAATCTGGTCTACCAAAGTTCTTATGGTCTGAGTTGATGTGTAAATTCTGTCTGTTGCATAACATTGCAAGTTTTAATGGGAAGAGTCCTCATTATCAGTTTTGGAAGTTGTACCCCAAAACATCACACCTAAGAACAATTGGTTGCTTGGTGTATTATAGTGTCCACCATAATGAGATGGTTGTAAAATTAGACCCTAGAGCCAAAAAAGGGGCACTTGTAGGCTATGATTTAATCAGTAAATTGTATAGGATCTATTGTCCAGGGACAAGAAAGGTTATCTGTAGTAGGGATGTAAAATTTGATGAAAGTACTTTTCCACTCAAAAGGAGTGAAGATGTTGTTGTGAATAAGTCACAGCAAGAAATAGAATTAGCACATATTTCACCAGCAAATGCTGAGGAACATGTGGTTCCAGAAGATGAAGAGATGGCAGATGTGCCACCAGAGGGTTCAGTGCCCGCTGAAGGGGAGTCCGTCATTTCAGAACCTGATGAGCCTCCACCTCCAGTAAAAAGGAGTGGTAGGGTTGGAGTACTGGTTGATAGGTACGTGGAATGGAAGTCCCATTATTCTGCTGCAGGATATGAGGAAGATACATTTCAGGAACAGTTTATTCTCAATGAAGTCCTGGAGTTGAGTTCAGAAATGTGTAACAGGGTTAACCCAAATAGCTTTGGCCAAGCTATGAATTCTGATGAGAGAGCCAACTGGAAGAGTGCTATTTTTGAGGAATTTGATTCTCTAGAAAATAATAGTGTCCTTGAAGTGGTTAAGCGTGATTCTTTTCCAAAAGGAAAGACCATTGTGGGGTCTAGATTGGTGTTAAACAAGAAGTTTGACACAAATGGAGTTTTGAAAAGATTCAAAGCTAGATGCGTTGCACAGGGCTTCAAGCAGAGAGAGGGTATCAATTACCAAGAAACTTTCTCACCAACTGGAAGGCTGTCCACCTTCAGGTACATCATTGCTCTGGCAGTGGAGTTTGGAGAATAAATCAGACAAGCTGACTTTGTAACAGCATACTTGAATGCAAAACTTGGAGAGGAGGAGACTGTTTATATGTCAATCCCTGATGGTTTTTGTGAATGGTTAGTAGAGAGTAAACCAGAAACCATGAAGAAAATCTGTGTTAGAAGTTTTATTTCAGCAGATAAAGGGGAATATGTCCTCAAGCTGTGTAGATAACTTTATGGATTGAAGCAAGCAGCTAGATCGTGGTATAATACCATGAGTGAGAAACTGATACAGATTGGTTTCAAGACGTCTGAGGCCAACCCTTGTCTTTTTGTAAGAAAGGATGCAATTTTGCTTTTATGGGTTGATGACATTATCATTATTTGAAATGGTAAAGAGAGATTCATGGAGACACTCAAAAAGGGATTTAAGATAAAAGATCTTGGTCTGGCGCAACAGGTTCTAGGAATGAAAGTCAGTAAGAGCAAGAATGGTATTAAGTTAGACCAGAGCCATTAAGTGGCAGCTCTTCTTAAGCAATATGGCTTAGAGGATGCAAAGGAGTTCTGTACTCCCATGCAGTCAAACAATTGTTTAGAGAACTCATTTAGAGAAGTCTACAGATGAGGAGTATCTGGAGTTTGTTCAATCTGGGAATGACTACAGGTCAGCTATTGCATTGCTTAATTATTTGGGGCAGTGTACAAGGCCCAATATTGCTTTTGCAATTGGTTTCTTGTTGCAACACTTAAAGAAGCCAAGCATGAGGCATTGGTCAGCGTTTAAGAGAGTTTGAGGTATCTTAAAGGAACACACAGTCTGGGACTGTTGTTTACAAATTCAGCAAACTTTGATTTGGTTAGTTATTCCAATGCAAGTTGGGCAGATGGTAACACTAGGGAATCAACAAGTGTTTTTGTATTCTTCTTAGGTAAGAATCTGGTGTCATGGATGTCCAAGAAGGTGTTGGCAATAAGTCTTTCATCAACAGAGGCTGAGTATAGAGCTTACTTAGCAGCTTCACAGGAAGCAAAATGGTTGAGAAAAGTCTTAGAGGATACACATAAACCACAAGGGTTTGGGTTGTTGTATTGTGATAACCAGAGTGCCATTGCGTTGGCGCAAAACCAAGTGTTCCATTCAAGAACAAAACATATCAATGTTCACTATAACTATATTTGCAATGCAGTTAACTGCTAGGAGATTGTGTTGAGGTACATTCCCACTGGAGCAATGTTTGCGGATATCTTGACTAAGGCTTTAGATAGGAACAAGCATCAAGGCTTTGTGACTAATATGCGGATTTCACCCCTTTTGGATCAAGGGGGTGTGTTAAAATACGTATGCACTTAGGTGTGTGCTACGTAAAAGTGTAATCCAAATGGGATGCACATATGGGCCTCTCTGGCCCATTGGAGACTCACACGGACCATACGGGCCTGTGTGGATGTCACTGATTTGAGGAAACTGGCCTCAAAACACATGAAACAGGCTCATTGGTACATGGGCCCTAACTGGCCTGGTGGGGGATATGGGCTTTTATGGGCATAATTTGGCCCAAGTTTTATTTTGGACATACTTGGCCAGAAGGGCTGGCCGGCCAAAGTATGGTTTACTTAGTTTTTGGGCTTGGGGAGGCCCATTGGGGCCCCCGCCCATGTTGCAGCCCGGTTGGGGCTGCCGCCCGCGTTGCAGCCCGCTTGGGGCCCCTGTTTTTGCCTTCGGCCCATCTATGGAGCCCAACTGCCCGCGCAGGGCTGTCGTCAGGGCTTCCGCGCTGGGTGGCGGCCGCAGGGCTGGTGGTCCTGGCTCCTCCCCCTCCCCTTGCTTTCCATTGCAAGGGGGAGGGGGAGGGATGGCTGGTTGTAACCAGCCAGTAACTAGTCATGGTGGGGGGGACTTGATCACCCCCCCACCAAAAGAGGTGGCCAGGCCGGTTGCATCAAGGCAACCGGCGGTGGTGGGGAATTGACCACTCCCCCCCCCCTTTACCAAGGCGGAGGAGCAACGGGCTGGAGGGGACCTGACCACACCCCAGCCCACTTACCGTAGCAATGCCCTGGGGTTATTGACCCCCAGGGCCCCTGGTAGGGGGATTTGACCGCCCCCTCCAGGGATTTGAGAGAAAGAGGGGGGGCGGCATGTCCGCCGGTTACACCGCCCCCAGGTGAGATTTTGGTTGGACTCAGGTGAGTCCTGGGTCCCACCTGGTCCATATGAGGGGCCAGGGCTGTACAAGTGCTAAGATAAGTAACAGGACTGGTTGTAACAGACAACCAGCCAGGGATTGAACAGCACAGGGGCTGGTTCATCCCCGTAATGGTGGAAACACCAGAAAGGACCCAAATAGGCTGGTTGTAAGGGTACAGGGACTGATGCCATGTGGGCTGATGTAGCCCAAACCAAGTAACAAGGCCTGTAGAGCCTGTAGAGCTCTTTTGGGGTGGAAAATTTGCCTTTTGGCTTGTTGTATCATGGGCTCACAAGAGGCCAATCCTTTTTACTTAAGGAGCTCTTCTCCCTTCTGTTTTCCATCATCCATTCATCATCAAATTGAATTCATAAACAATATCATCCAACGTGTTGCCCCATTTGTGAGAGCCCATCAAGCAATTATTGACACAAGGTTTCCAGAATTTCTTTTGCTTTAAATACTGCTCATTTTCCTAAGCTAATTGTTGGCCAAAATTATAAAATCCTCATCACTTCATCACTCTCATTGCTTCATTGCTATCCTCATCACTTCATTGCTCTCATTGCTTCATTGCTATCCTCATAAATTTATAATTCTCATTGCTTCATTTCTATACTCATCAGGCAATCACTCTCATTTCTTCATTTTGCTTCATCACTTCATCACTCTCACCTTGCTTTATCACTTTCATAACTTTATTGCTTTCATCACATCCATCCTCTCATTGCTTCATTGCTTTATCACTTCATCCCCTCTTTCATCACATCCTATCAGTAATTGCTTTATTCCTTCATCACTTCATCCCACTTACTCTTTTTATATGACCCCTCAGAAACACTCCCCCCGCAAGTCCACTCAACCAAATTGAACGTCCCCCAGGAACTCAAAATCCAACAATCCTCACCCATCAGCTTCCAAAGGCTCAAGTCAGCTCAAGAGAGCTGATCACATCATCCTGGTAAACTGGCTCAAAATTCTGTCCAACTACAATTCTTTCTTTGGATCCAAAAATGAAACACAAGTTGGTCAACCTCTATCCTCTAAGGTTAATGGTTATCTCCTGATGGCCAATGAACTGAAGAATAAAACCAAAGTTAGGTTGTATCTTTCATCCAAACAGATGCGGGAGCAATTCAAGAACTATTGAACCAAGTACAAAAAAGACCACTCAATTTTGATCTCAACCAGCTTTGGTATGACCAACTCTGATAAAGCCAAGGGAATCAACTTTGTGGTTGATAAGTTGGAATCCATTTTTCCTTTTTATGTTCAAATGGATGAAATCTTTGGAAAGAAGTCCCATATCACCCCTTTAGCTGCTTTTGATGCCCAACAATCAGATTCAGTTGATGCTGAGGACCTGGCTGTTGATGCTTGGCTTAGAAATGATGATCCCAATGAAACCTATGAGTGGCCCCACTCTGATGTGGGGGAGGATATTCCAACAGAATCAGCTCAAATCACGTCTACATCAGCATTGATCAACAATTCAAACCCTTCCTTGGAACCCTCACTTCCTTCTTTGGATTTCTCTCTTCCTGGGGTGGAAGAACTTAATGATCTGGAAAATAAGGAGAAATTTATTCCTGTATCACCACCATTGGAATAATCTTCTAAAGTAAGGAACAAAGATCTTTTTCCTTGTTTCTGGTTAATCCTTACTGATTTATATTTTACAAAAACAGGCTCATCTGTTCCTAAATGACCAAATACTCTAGTCAATGGGGCCTCCCACATCCCCTTCAAATGAGAGGAATGACCTTCCCACAAAAACTCCTCTGTAAAGGGAAATTTAAAGGCCTGCAATTCCATCAAACTCAACCCTAATAGCCATCAAAAGCGGAGAAACACTTCAAATTTTTTCTGGCTTTGAGGATATCATGGAGAAGCAAGATTCAAGTAAGTTCATTTATTGATTGTACTTGCTTTCAATATCAAGCTCATTGCTATTCCCCTCCAAAAAAACAGTTAAATCACGAATAGAATCCATAAAACTTCAATTTGAAAAGGAGAAGTGGGATTGTCAACTGGCTATGGATTGTCAAAAGTGGAAAGATGAGAGTTTTTCTCATCAACACATATTGGATGCTGAGTGTAAAATCAAAAAGGCCAAGCTGGAGTTTCAAAAAGAGGAAAAGGAGAAGGATTGAGAGCAAGACAGACTCAAAAAGGAGAGGGAAAGGCTAGCCACAGAAAAAAAAGATAGGTTATTGGTAGCCATGGAATGCATTGGTAGCAGTAGAACTGTGGATGAAATAAAGGCAATTAATTGATTGCTTGGTTTGTTAATATATTTACTTTGATAAAAATTTTAAAAATAAAAACAAAAAAATCATGTTTGATTGCAACAACGTTTGAGAGTATTTTTAACACCACCAATGAACAAATCTTTTTTGTTTTTATTGTTATTTTTTTCCTAAGATATATTTTGCCACTGGCCAAGTCCTTGCTAGTTTTTTGAGTTCTTCTATTGATTTTCATGGACATGGCTATCCTAGTATGGGTGGCAGTATCCACTGCAGGAAAAGTACATTGTTTGTGCTTATTTGCTGCCCAAACCATTTTCACAATATCCTTTTGTTTGAAATCAATCCCAAAACCCAAGTCTTGGAAAGCAAATTGGCTGTTGGATACTTTATATTCATCCTTGTTGTTGATAAGTTGTCCATTTGATTTTTTGGTTGGGACCACAAGTAAAAAGGAATAGTCAGAGACATCACCTTGGTCAATATGGGGTGAGTTGTAGAAGGATTCTGAGATGAAGGTGATGCAAGGTGAGAATTCAAAAGCAGTAAGGCCAGATCCAAACTCCAATGAGGAGAAGGAAGGGATGTTTTTGTCCATCATAGCTTCACGGTTGGAATTAAATGCAAGTTTTTCTAATTTTTGAAACATTTGGCCCCATATTTTAGAGACCTTGTCAGACCTAAGGTTCAAAAAATAATACTCTTCAGGGGAGGATTTGACAGCATCTTTCTTCAAATATCTTCCAAATAGTTCAGAATTGTCCATTCATTTTTGCCATCCAATTGCGCAAAATTTCCAACCCCAAGATCTTGAGGGACCAACAGTGTTGACAAATTTTTTGGATTGGTGAAGGAATTTTGATACTGGCTTGATTTTCTTCTTCTCTTGCTCAGAGAGTTCATTCAAAGGGATAAATTGGATGATGGCAACAATAGCCTCATGATCCAATAAATCTTGAACATATACTTTGCCAGAGCTGAAGAAATGGAACGGTTTGATCTTCTGTTTGGCCTGTTCCAACTCTTCAGGGGTGGGTTTTTTAATTTTATTGAAAATGGATGGATAAAGGTTCAAGGGAAATACTTTGTGTGAATACCAAACAACCTTTTCATTAATTTTTTACTCAGTCACTTCCAATGCAATTTCCAAATCCCGCATTTGAGCCCTCCTTCTCTGGAAAGCCCTTTTCTTCCCACTTCTGTGTATGTTTTTCAGACTATCTCCTTTCATCTTTTTCCCTCCCAACTGTATACTTTGATCCGGGTGAGGATCAAGATGGAAATCTATTATTTGTAACATTTTGAGTTTGGTGGGTGAATAATGGGCTGTCAAGAAAGGGTGTTCAAAGCAGTGGAAAGTCAGACTGCATTTCATTGAATCAAAAAGAAAAATAAAAATAAAAAAAGAAAACAGTCATTTGTCCGGTACAAACCACTTACATGATCAACAAACATAGAAAATAACAAAAACAATACCAGCAATTATCCTACCAAAAAAAAAAATCATCAGTCCGGTATAAACCACTTAGATGATCAACCAACATAGAAAATAGCAAGAATTTTACCAGTAATTTCCTACCAAAAAAAAATAAATATAAAAAAAAAAAGAATTTCAGTCAACTTCTCAAGAACTGGTAGGAGGAAGAGGAGCTGAAGGGGGGGGATGTCACCAGTTGGTCAATCAATTGATTGATTGTTTCTGGTCAACCAATCAATTGATTGGCAAGCAATTCATCTCTTTCCGGTCAATCAATCAATTGATCAGTGAATGATTGATTGCTTGCCGGTCAACCAATTGATCAATTGGAAAACAATTGATTGATCAAGCAATTGATCAGGGGCAGGGAGAGGAGGAAGAGGAGGAGGAAAGTCTCACCTGGATGGTTTGAGTAAAGGGTCCAGGGGAGACCTAAATGTTGAATAATCAAAGGATCAGCAACTGGTGAGGGGCAGGAAGAGGAAGAGGGGGGAGGGGGCTTACCAGGGTTAGGAGGAGGGGAGGCAGTGAGTGAGTTGAGGTGAGGTGGAGGTGGTTGGTGAGGTGGTGGTATTGGGGAGGTGGTGGTGATGGGTGAGTTGATGGTTGTGGGTGAGGAGGAGGAAGTGTACCAGTGAAGGTGGACCACTGGATTAGGTGGTGGTGATGGTGAGGTGGTGGTGATGGGGGTGGTGGTTGTTTTGGGTGAGGAGGAGGAATTTTACCTGTTAATGTGTACCAGTGGTTTTGTGGGGTGAAGTGGTTTTGAAGTTTTGGTTTTTGTCTAATTCCACCAAAAAAAAAAAAAAAAAAAAAAAAAAAAAAAAAAAAAAAAAAAAAAAAAAAAAAAAAAAAAAAAAAAAAAAAAAAAAGGAGTCAGCTTTAGATTCTTGGTTAAACAACCAAAACCAAAAAAATTCTGTGATTTTATTTTTTACCTATTTAAAAACCAAATGCTACTCATCAAAGTGAGCAAGTTTGAGGGGTAGAATCCGCTCTCTCATGGCCAAAGATTAGGTAGAAGATGAGGCTGGGATGCCTTGAGGAGGATCAGGAATATCTTCTTCAAATATTTAGTCCCATTCATCTTTGATTTTGG